>CP126893.1:63032500-63362500 GCA_030440675.1 Furcifer pardalis | reverse complement strand
TCATTAGCTGACCACAATAGCACAGTGATTCACACACCTGCTCTGCTGATTTCAATTGGAAGACTTCATTCAGTTGCAGAAACCTGGAGAATGGGCCTGGCCTTCCACAAGGACAGACAGCACTAGGTGTATTATGAGGCTTACTGTCTTTCAGTTGAGAAGTCTTGGTTAAGTAATGAAAAGGACAGCATAACATTTGATGTATCATGATGATATTTTTATCACCAAGAAAGGGGGGGGGAAGAGATGCATGCATAATTTTGTGCCTTGGGTGCCAAAATAACTTGGCTGGCCTTGGGCACTAAGTACATTGATTCAACTTGACTTGACAGCGGAGCACCATTTACTGCCCTGCCATAAGCAGCAAAATGTCAAGCTAGTGTGGTGTCCCATGGTGCCAGAGCTAGGACACTGAATTATCAATCTTTGCACAAAAGAATTAATGGACACAAATCAGACATCTGGAATGGCAACACAGAGAAACCTGTCTCAAACCACTTCAATCTATCTGGACACTCTATCCAATAACTGAAAGTTACAATTCTGGAACAAAGAAATTATAAGACTAGAATCCAAAGAGAGACAGCAGAAATCAAATACATCCATCAGTTGGACACCCATCACAGAGGCTTAAAAATTAGTTTCTGGGACATTATCAGATCTGATACACAGATTGCTATATGCTGCTAGGTATTTTATATACTATATTTTGGTGTATTATAACACCTTCACTAACCTTCCTACAAATTCTCTTTTACAACAAGAGCACAACAGGACGTGCCCACACAAGTAAGAGGTTAAACCAGTAAGAGGTTAAACTCATTAGCATATGCTTTGCTTGGCAACTTCACACTTTTAATATTGAAAGAGGGACATTTAAAACTAATCTGAATAATCATTTGTTACTGCTAGCTGTTAATAACAAGAAAACCAAGATAATAGCAACAGGCCTATCAATCCCTGGAAAATAGATGGGGAAGAAGTAGAAGCAGTGACAGATTTTACTTTCTGAGGATCAAAGCTCACTGCAGATGGTGATTGCAGCCATGAAATAAAAAGGCGACTGATTCTTGGGAGGCAAGTGATGAGAAACCTGGGGAACATGGTGAAAAGTAGAGACATCACATTGAAAACAAAAATTCGCATAGTCAAAGCAATGGTATTCCCGGTAGCAATGTATGGTTGTGAGAGCTGGACCATTAGGAAAGCTGAGCGCAGAAGAATAGATGCCTTTGAGATGTGGTGCTGGAGGAGAGTTTTTAGAGTCCCCTGGACAGCAAGGAGAACAAATAGGTCGATCTTAGAAGAAATCAACTCTGACTACTCCCTTGAAGGTCAAATAGTAAAGATGAAACTAAAGTACTTTGGACATCAAATGAGAAGAGAGGATTCACTTGAGAAGGCCTTGATGCTGGGAAGGCTGGAGGGCAAAAGAAAAAGGGGGCGGCCAGAAATGAGATGGCTAGATGGTATTGTAGAGACAATGGGCACAGAACTGAGCAAGTTGAGGAGGATGGTGGAGGACAGAAGTGCCTGGCGGACTGTGGTCCATGGGGTCGCAAAGGGTCGGAATCGACTGTGCGACTGAACAACAAAAACTGCTAGCTGTAGGAAGCTGTATTGATATGCATGCTTGTCTGTCATTCTGCTTGATTACTCTTTATCTCATTGCTTTGTGATCCATTTGCCTTGTGACATCTTGACCCCTGCATCTGGTGTATATAAACCATGCCTAGAAATTTTACTCCTTTGTCTGAAGAAGTGGATGTGATCCACGAAAGCTCACAGTAAAAACATCGCAGTTAGTCTTTAAAGTGCTGCCGTGTTTTTATTGTTTTTGTTTTCTGATATGCCTGAATTATCAAGGCCTTACATGAGCCATAGACTCATTGAGTTTGCTGATATTTGGTGGCGGAAAGTCCCTGCTCCTCCTCATACCATGGCCTGAGATCCAAGGTCTGGATATAACTAGACTCTTGACATCTTATTCCCAAGGCAACCAAGCTAATCTTGCTTTCCCTGACTGAGCCACAGCCAGTGGCCACCCTGTGACTGGGGATTCTGGGAAATGCCAGGTAAAAACATATGTTTCCAGGCTCTGAGTGAATTATCTCATGTGGTGCTATCTTTAGCAGGATAGATATGGATCACAAAGTAAAGAAGCTCTTTTCTGTTTTTTGGAAGAGCACTGAGGCAGAGCTAGAAAGGTCACTACACTATTTACATTTTTAAAAACCTGCATGCTACATTATATGCTGTTAATTACTGTATGTGTATGTGGTCGAGCCTCAATGTCTTTCTTAATACAAAGCAGATATGAACAATCCATATACCTAGTTCATATAGCCTAGTCCAGACTGCATGTTGAAGAATTTCAAATCATCTCATATGTTATCCTCTTAAATTTATCCATCCAGCCACACACACACATGGGGCTAAAACAAACAAGGAAACAAACAAAGAATACAAACTAGCTTCACTGTTCAATGCAAGCAGCAGCAAAGCAGACTTTGCCTCTTCTTGGGAAAGATTTTGTTTCTGAAATGGCAACTTTAAATTGGAAAACAGAATCTTCTTCAGTACATTTTATATACCTTTAACACAAATACCTCTACTATTGGCTCAAACCAGAGTTATCTTCCATACTCCAAAATGGAATGAGCAGCTGAGCTAAAATCCTTGCTTAAAAATAAAACAAATCAGCTTCCAAGCTTTGGTGCTCCGTGCCAACCCAACACAAGGGTACTGCTCTGCAGAGAATACATTAAGCAAAGCATCCACCTGCCATCCAGATAATGTTTCCTATTGTTGCAGATTCACAATTATTCCAAAATATTTGCTCAGGGAACAAAGAGGGCTTGCCAGTTTATTTATGCCTTCATGTACATTCCCAGAGCAAGGATTTATAATGAAGAAAGCTATTCTGAACTCCCACAAGTAAATCTCTGAAGGCCCCTACAATAATGTTTATTAAAACTCCACAGTGTGATGGGAAATGTGCATATGTATTAATGAACAATAGCTTATAAATACAATTGTACTTTGGAAAGGCACACCTCGTAGGCATTCTCTGGAAGACCCATCTCATAGTTCAGCCAGGGATCTTCTGCTATTACCAGTTGTTAAAAGCCACATTGATTTGTATACTTAGCTGTTATGCTAGCCAACCACTGTGTGCCTCTGTCCTTGATGCATATAATTTGAAGCCATGAAGTCTCACTCTTACATCTGATTAAGTGGACTTCATCCATGAAAGGTAACATTAAAATATAGCAGTAAGTCTTTAATATGCCACATTAAAAGGGTACCATAAAACTACAATAAATAGACAGTTGTTTTTGTTTTCTCTCTGATAATTTTAAACAGGGAACATTTTTGTCTCTAGAGTTAAGAAGGGCTTGAAAGGCTTTAGAACTATGATGCCTTTGCACCAGTCGAGACATGGGGAAAGGACACTTAAACCCCTCCCTCCAGGTTGTGAATGGCCTCCTTCCATTATACCTTCCATTTTATTAGCATATCCAACCTTTTGTCTTATCTTTGGCAAGGGACCACCCTGGGTTTTCTCAAGACTGCTGCTTAGATATTTGTTTTGTAATGTGTAAAATGGAAATCATTGTAACATTGGAGCACCAAGAATCAGACCAAGTAAGCTAAGGCTGGTTCCAGGGTAAATGAAAATAGGGGCATAAGGCAAATAACTCTGCATTTAGTATACTTTATTCAAGAGGCAAGGGCATCATGAGAGCTGTTGTCCGATACGTATAGAAAGCCCATGATTTTTACATCTCACACTGGTGGGAATTTAAGGTGAGGCTGAACATGTTAACGTTGTTCTATATACTGGCTTGAGATGTCTTGGTTGAATCTTTCAAGCAGGCACATAGTGAGCAGGGTAGGGCCTTACTCCTTTCAAACACTGCAGTTCCTCCCCCACCTCCCAAGGTCTTTTACAGAAGGTATTAGCAGAGGAAGGTCTTAACCCTGTGGCCATACAGGACTTTCTTCTTCCTGGTGCTAAAGACAGCCATAGGACAGTGGTTCCCAATTAGTGGTATGCGTACCGCCAGGGGTACGCGAGATTGCATTAAGGGGTACGTGCAGCAATCTCTTAACTAAAATATTAAATCCTTAAAAAACAATAATGCAATAACGATTGCCAAAAAATTATTCAATTTAATTAAACGATCAGTAGGTAAGTCAATAGTATGCATCAAGCGCTTTTTCCTGCGGCGGCGGTTTTTCCCATGCCTCCCACGTCTCGCGTCATCCGATCATGGCTGCCCCCGCTCCCGCCTATTTGCTCGTCTTTGTCAACGTGCACATTTGTCACATTAATGAAACATGTGTTCTCTGTCATTAGAATGTCTTTTGATGATAATAAATATAAAATAACCTGATTTCATTTTTTATTTAACGTTCCTGCAATAAGGGGTACACAGGTTTGAGGTCTTTATTGAAGTGGTACGTAGAAAAAACTAATTGGGAACCACTGCCATAGGAGATATCCTTGTCAATGACTCTGGGCTGAGTTTTAGCAGATCCATTCCCAGCAGGAAATTGTGACCTCCATCCAATGCCTCTACAGCCTGCATCACTTCTTCAGCTACTGCTGTCCTCTTCCTTTTCCTCAGAAGATCAATTCTCACAGTAGAAGTGAGGTCAGACAGTGCTTTGTGAAGGGTAGGATCTTTTCTGCAGTGTTAACTTAAAATGCTATATTTTTGGACTGCTGCACCCAGCATCTCTCCAGAATGGGGAACTCAGGAGTTTGTAATCCCAAAAAAGAAAAATGTCCTAAAATCTGACTAGATAAATGAGTACTTGCAAAAGTCTCACATTTGAGAGAATGCTCCAGTCAATACCTTGTGAAAGCAGAACTCCTTTTCAGGTGAGGTAGCCATGTTCTCCTTCCTAAACTAGCACAAGGGTATCAGCAGATGGAAGAGAGCATCTTTAGCATTCAGTTATTAAGGAGACAAAAATCGTGATTAGAAGAGAACTATTGTCAACAATGAAGAAAAAAAATAGGGAAAACATTCAAATACTTTTTTTCAATGGTTAATACAAATAGAGGCTACAGCTGAGGAATCAGAAGACTGAGACTCAGAAGGACACCAATGAAGGAACTAGAAAAGATCACCAAGTGATCTTAATTGGAGACAAAAAGCAAAATCATCCATACTTTTGCATTCTCAATCACTGTATGAGTATGAAAGCTGGACATTAAAGAAAGATGAGAGGGGGAAAACGAACACATTTGAAATATGATGCTGGCTTTGCAGATACCCTGGACTGCCAGAAAGATGAACATGTTGGTCCTAGGGCAAACCAAGCCTGAGGCAAAAATGGTGAAGCTGAACTATCCTACTCTGGAAAAGACAATAATGCCAGGAAAGGTGGAAGGCAGCAGGAGAAGGAGATGACCTGATGGCAAGTAAGAACAACATTTATGAATTATTTTAAGATATACACACAGGAACACTGTGGATTTATTTTGAGCAATAAATGTGCCATGATTTATGCCAATGTGCTACTATTGCTCCCCAGCCCTGGAAACAGATACTTTTGAACTCCAACCACCCTGTCCTAAAATGCTTAATTTAGAGATGGGTATGACTTTTGAACATGGAAGAACACATACCTTTAGCAGAATGCAGTAGAAGTTGCTTTTATAACTGAGTATGTTTTTTTACTTTTTAAAAAAATGAAATGTTCTAACATGAGACTAGTAAATTTCCCAGCCTTAGTTGAATGGGAGAGAAACATAATAGTTCAGGAAAGCTGAAACAAAACATCGCACCCCTCCAATTCAAACAAACTGCTTAGATCCTTTGAAGGAAGTGAGGAGGACCAACACCCTAGTGGCCATTTTTAAAACAAAAATAATAATTCAGGGTAATCTTCTGGGTATGACTCAAAACATGGCAAACTTTCCCTCTACATTTCCTAGATGAAAGAAAGAGAAATTTTGAGAGAATTTAAAACAATTGGAAATGGGGGTGACCTGTGAGGTAGAGTTGAGATTAAGTCAATGAGGCTCCTCTGGTTATGATTTACTTCAGTTTCAGCCATTGCATTTAATGAATGCAGTTGTGTCCCTCATAATGCATTCTGAGACCAAGTTCCACTCTTGGAACAGCTGGAATGCCAAGGTTTGCCATCACAGCCCTCGGGTGTGTAATTATGATGCCCAGGAAAGAGAACCATAAGCAGCTTTTGTAGCTCATCAGTTCTGCTCCTCATTTGTAAAATTGGCACTTCACTAACTTTACTACCTCTTGGTTTGGTCATAAAAAGTGATGTTTGCTGCTAGGGAATGGGCATTCTGGTGTTCCTTGGAAATTTAAACCAGACTAAGAATCAGACAAACATTCCAGCATGTTTGTTCCCATGGGTTCCAGAAAGCATCAAGCTCTCTGAAGTCTTCACATATGTATGAAAAACCAGCATCCATGTTGAGCCTCTCTTGACTCCTGTAGGAATCTGGGGAAAAACCCATTGCTGACTAGACCCTACAGATCATTTCCCCTGGTTAGTGGAAAGCATTGTGAGTATACTTGGTTCTCCCCTGGGCAAAACACAGAATAGCTCTGTCAACCTTTTAATAATTGTAGGACAAGCAAACAAATCCCAAAAATAGTAGAAGAAAAGAACTACCAGATCCTAAAAGTTGTAGACTATTTTCATTACTATGTCACTTATACAAAGTGTTTGAATGAATGATATTAAATCATTTATCCCCTAAAATGTATTAAATCATTTATCTCCTAAAATTTATCCCCTAAAATTGAACCTCTTCTAAATCCAAAATAGGTAAGCTATAGACTGGGCAAGAGCTGTATGGCTCAAATCTTAAATCTAAACCAGTAGATAGAAGACAGTTTTGAAATACATAAAATAACTGGACCAGCATTTGTCAACCTTAGTATATGGTACTGTCTACTATTAGTTGCTGCTCAAAAGCTATACCTCCTTACTAAAAATAATGGACTAACAGAAATGATTATTATTCTACTTCAAAACTAAAGAGTCTTTGTTGAATTTCAAGGGAGGCCCAGTTACTGGAGAACATTCTGGCACCATTATTTTTAAAAACTGAGGAAAAGTTTTCTTCACATCTTTCAAGCTCTAAGTATTAAACTAGAAGAGCCTAAGTTAAATCTTTGGAACGCAAAAAGGAGTACAACTGAATGAATGAATGAATGAATGAATGAATGAATGAATGAATGCTGAAGATTGTCTCTCACTAGGACAATATTCTAGCTCAACCATCTGGAAGCCACTTAACAGACTTCAAAGTTAAGTAGGAACATTAAAGAATAATGAAGTAAAATACAGTATAGCACTTGGATACATAATAAAAAAATTTATGAATGGGAGAAAATAAATCAGTATAGCATTTAATCCCAACCTCAAACCAAGAGACAAGACACAAGAATTTGGTGTAAAACTAGGACCACAATTTATTAACATTTGTTCAGTCCCTGACCTGTGGTGGGGCCTGGATGTTCTAGAGAAGGAGGTCCTCCACAGCCCCTCTCTAGCCCAGATCCCCGAGGAGTGTTGTACCTCAACAGCTACAGCCCAATCCATCTCATTTGGGGAGACATCTTTCTGTGAGCTTTTCCAGTTCTATTCACATGAATGGATGTTGGACATACTGCAAAGTTGGCTCACGATGCCCACAGGGTACAATTTTGAGTCACCTGAACTGGATCCTGCATCCAGAGTCACTTTTTCCAAAGATACCTTGAGGGATCAGTTCTTCCACCCTAACCCAGCACTACCCACCTAACAATAGTTACCTATGTAAAATGGAAACCATCTTGATCATCCTATAATGCCCCATCTCACCAGAGAAGGATAGGCAAAAAGACCCGGGATCCTTTTACAAATTGCCATTCGGGACAACCATGCTGAATAAGTATTATCTGGCCCTATAATGGTGATCCAGATACAATCTAGTCCACGGGGCAGGTGGGTGGGCTGCCCAAACACTGAAGCAAAGAGGCTGGTTCTGAGGTGGGACAGGCTATTAAAAGAAGAGCCGACAGTCCTACCCACAGAGCAGTGAGTGTAAACTCTAGATCATTGATTGTGAACTTTGGCATGCCAGCTATTCTTGGACTTCAATTCCCAGAAACCCTGATCAGCAGGTGTGCTGACTTAGACTTCAGGTAATTGAAATACAAGAACAGCTGGAGTGCCAAGGTTGGCCACCAGGGCTTTAGAGCATCATTTACCATGTCTTCAATCTCTTCTGTAGGAAATAAAGCCCCCTCCTTCAACCATGCAGAATAGCAGTAGGGTTTATGAAGGGTCCATTCTGAACATACAGTTTATAAGCCACCACATGTCCAAAAGAAGACCTAGTAAATAGCCAAGACAATGCCATTGAAGTAGCCCTCTTCTAGTTAAAATTAATCCAGTTTTTGCAACACTCTAATGTGAACAAAGACAGAAAGAAAGCAGAATTATTTGCCCACCTATTGAAGCAACTTTTGCTCAAAAAGTCTAATCATTTAAACATTTTGATTTGTTTGAATTTTAATGTATATTTCTTATACATACACAGTTTATAATTCTACAACAGTCTAATAGGAATAAGGGGGAGACCACCCACTCTTTGGTTTGCTCGCCTCTTCCTCCTGTTGGAGAGAAGGTGGATAAGCTTTTTGAGGTGCATAGAGAAAAATATTTACTTCAGATACAACATCTTGGCTCATGTGGCGAGGGAAGATTTGTATGAACAACACACTACCTTTTGGATACAAGGTGGAAGGTCATTTTGTCTCAGTTCTGAAGTCTCAATTGCCTTCCCTGTTGAGTGTAAAGGGAAAATCAACAACGCTTTTTGCTTTTTGAAAGCAGGATATAGGCATAACAGCTGCTTTTGAGGGAATGAAGCCCACCAAATTTCAGACAAATAGGTAGAGGGCACTTTTAGTTTGGCATCTTTGAAGTCCAAGATATCTTTTAAAGGGAAAATCAAAAGGCACCCTTTTCCCTTTTGAAAAGTAGTGATGGACAAATGTGGCTAGTACAGTTTTTTTCCCTAGCAAATGAAACATCCCTACTTTGAAACAGATAGATGCAAGAGAAACCACTGAAATGTTTTTTCCCCAAAAGGGTGCTCTCCCTACTAACATGATTTTGCACACAACTTGCTGTGTTGCTTGGCTATGGTACATCCACACAGTATAGTGAGAATAGTGCTTGATGAAATCGTAACATTCTATGTGCTTCTGTAGCTTTCAGGATGCCTTCACGCTATTTATTCAGTTAGAGAAAAGTAGGGAATCACTCTTGCTCAGTTCCAGATGTTTGAGATGAACAGCTCATAACTAGGGCTTTCTACTCAGAATAACTATGTTTCAACCATTAAAATAATACTTGTTTTTACAAACCACTTGTGCCCCACCTCATTATATGCATACCATACAGCGATGGGTTGTAACAGGTTCACACCAGTTCGCCAGAACCAATAGTAACTTTTCCCAGTGTCCCGGAGAACCGGTAGCAGCTTTTGGGGGGAACCACCTTCGGGGCTTACATTTTCACTGGTTCCCCCACTGTGCATGCGCACCAAGCACTTGGTGTGCATGCATGCCTACAGTGCTTGGCACGTATGCACGACCTCCTTGCTGTCCTCCCAAGCGGGAAGGAGGAAGAGAAGCTGCTAGCCTGAAGCTCCCTATAGCCTGCTCCCCAGGGTAAGTGGATCCTTTGGATGTGGTGTGTCTGTGTGTATTTTAATGTGTATTTAATTTATTTATTTTTATTTATTTATTCAAATTTATTATCCCACCTCAATCGGGCGAACCTGACTCTAGGCGGCTTACAACAATGCAAAATCCCACAAAAGAAACTAGACAATCCCACTATACCCCCACAAATTTGGTTTAAATTAATTAAAAGATTCGACTGTAATTAGCAAAATTCTGAAAAACAGATTTAAAAGTTAAAGTTAAAAGTTTAAAACAGCGAGAAAGGTGGCTGTCCTATCAGATCAGCCACCCAACATGGGACCCCACATTCCTGGAGCCCCACACCTACCCTGCCAGCCAGGTTTTTAGGCCCTTTCGAAAGGGCAGGAGCTCTGTCTGTAAACGTATATTTACCTATAATACCTTTACCTATATTGATGTACTACCACAGTTCCTAAAAAGGCCTGGAGGCCTGGCTTGGGGTTTTTAAGCAAAGTCTTGGAGTTACCTCATCAATAAGCTACACCTGTGCTGTTCCAATTGCTGTTCCAATTGGAGAACCCTTAAGGAGGTACAGCTGTTTTGCATTTACATTAAGGCATATTATCCTAGAGAACTGATTAGGCAAAGACTTAGTACCTAGCTTCTTTAATTGTTGAAAAGTTGAAAAGTGTCAAAATGAAGCCATCTTGTGGTGAGTTCATTCTGCAGTTCCTTCCATCTGACCTAGTGTGAGAAAGATTAGCCAGAATAAGCTTTAAGCTCTGGTTTAAAAGCTCTGGTTGATTTGTGTTTGGGGTGGGGGGGTGTATTTTAATGAATTTTTATTTATTTATTTATTTATTTATTAATGGTTTTGTGTTGTGTATGTGTGTGTGTTTGTGTGGGTTGAGGGGTGTGTGTGTGTTTATTTTTATATTATTTTTAATTATTTTTCTTTGGCCCCACCCACAACATCATGACGTCAGCTCCACCCACAATGTGATGATGTCAATGTGGGGTAGTAAAAATTTTGACATCCCACCACTGATACCATCCCTAACAAGAAGGCAGTGCTTTGCTTTGCTTTTATGGGCAATCAGGGAAACAGTGTTATCAGTGTTTGGTGTAGGTTTCAATGAAGGAAATCCATGCTGGGGAGTAACTGTCAGCAGCAGCCACTGATGGAACAGTCAACAATGGCTTCAACCCACTAAAGCTGCCTCTGAAGTTATTCCTGAAAGTCCTGAAATCGGATGTTGCTTCCACAGATGCAGAGCAACAACATGCAGTAAAATGAGTACACAGCCACTTGTAATTACTCCTATATCTTTCCAGAAACATTGTGACTGAAAATGAAAAGGAGAGTCTTGGCAAAGGTATTACTCTGATTGAAAGCTACAGCAACCAGTCACACTGCAAAGACTTCTCCATTACTCCCCCTCCTGTCTTGTTGGCAGTTTCCATTCATGATTGATTTGGAGATGTATGTGAGACATTAAAAAATGTATCAGATTGGCACCAGGAAAAGTAAAAAAAAGAAACCGCTTTCTCAGTCCCCAAGGCTACCAGCTAACTTTAGCAATAGCAAGGAATAGCAATTACATGTATATACCAACCCATAGGGAGTGCTCTCTGGGTAAACTGCAAAGCAATTAGCATTTTGACCAGAACAAGCTTGGATGAATGGAAAGCTGAGTCAATCTTGAACCTGTCAGGATCAAATTCAGATCATGAGCAGAGTTTTGGTTGGACTGGAGTTTAACCACTGTGCCACAAGGACTCTGCCTTTGGATCAGATTGCTTCAAACCTAGTCTCCTTGTATTTGATGGTGGTCTGAATGCTTTCCAAAACATGTTACTTCTTCTTAGCTTGTGCTTTATTTGAAGGTGTTGCATTTGCAAAACTCATTTCAAGGAGCAGACATGCATAAACATTTGGGAGAATATCAAAGTCACTTGAAGATGTATTTTTAGCCAGTGCATTTAATATGCTGATGTATTAATTCCCAATGTTAATGAATTAGGAGTTCATAATATTTGCAACTACCTTGGCTGTCATCATATTCTCAGGGAGCACATCCTTGTATTAGGTGAACCCAATGCAATGTGTTGGATGGATCTTCCTCAGTAGCCTTTGGATCAATAGTTTGGAAGTATTTTTAATGTGCTGAAGGCAATTGCTCAGCTAACCCATGCCTACCACAGGTGATGAACACTATATTTAAGTTTACAGCAGGGAAGAGAAAGGGATATGGGGAATAGACTAGCAATTATTTGGCTGGATAGCCTTTAATAGACTAGCAATTATTTGGCTGGAAAAGAGAATGAACAAAAATAAAGTAATTGAGATATGTGGCAAACACACCAGTTAAAGGTGGCTGTCCTTGACTGTCTTTGGGAAGTAACAATAGGCTTCTAGCATACCAACTGATTTCCTATTTCCTATTCTTAACATGGGTTTGGCATTCTAACATGGTTGTCTGTCAATTTCTCAGTGATAAGACCCAGCTAGCTATTAATGATATCATAAACCTCTGTCTGTCATCAGTACCAAAATGGCAATGTCTTTGCAGAAGTCTGTACACTGAACTCCAGTCCAGAAGACTTAGTATCCAATAAAATAATAGCAGTTCCAAAGACTGATGTGAGCTGAAGACAGTTTGGAGATCCAGCAACTGCAATTTAAATATTGTGGTCAATTTGCCAGTATCAGATGTACATGCAAATACAACTTTGACCTCTTTACAGTTCTCCATATGAATGTAGTCTACCGTATTTGCCGGCATATAAGACAACTGGGCGTATAATATGACTCCCCAACATTTCCACTCAAAATATAGAATTTGTTATATACTCGCCATATGAGACTACCCCCTCTTTCGCACACCTTCCACACACCAAATAAAACATAAAAGATCATCAGATTTGATTTCAACATCTCCCTGTGGCCCGCACTAGTGTGCAAGTGCACATGTGCGAGCTCTGCATAGACAAGGGGCGGGGCAGAGCGCCACTGCTTCCCGCCGAGCAGAATGGGCCGGTCACGCCAAAAAGGCTGGCACTCCTGTCTCTCTGCTGATGCTCAGCGCAGCCACGCTGGATACCGTGCAATACTGGATGGTATGTAGAATGAGGTGGGCGGGCATCAGGAGGCCACTATGTCTATCCCAACTGAAGTGCACCCGGAGTATAAGACGACCCCCCCACATGGAGGCATGTTTTTCAGGGGGGAAAATAGTCTTATACGCCAGCAAATACAGTACATCAGAATGTGATCATGACCACCACTGACAAAGTCTACACACTCGCATTTGTTACAGACTGTGCCTAGGCCAGAAGCAACATCTCATTTCATGATGACTCTTCCTCCATGTCTGATCTTATTTCTAAGGAGGTCTGCAAGATAAACACACATACACATGTTTAAGATCAAGTTAAATAAGCTACAGCAGAGCTTCAAGATATAATTCTGTCAGTATCTAAAGTTGAAATATCTTACAGGTTTTTAAAAAAGATACTTGAGTGTTGAATATTTCATGTAGCTCCACAGAATGGGGTATCTACTGTGGAACTCTTTCCTGCACATTGCTGTGAGTTCAACATGGACATTGGAAAAGTTTAAAAGACTACAATACAGAGGTCTCAGAGGGTTTCACACATCAGAAACATAACTTTTCCAAGCTCTAGCCCAATGTTACTGGATTAAGAGTTATTCTGAATCAGTCATGTAAGGGTATAGATCACCTGGAAGAGAAGGGAAGAAATTAGTCTAAAGTAGAACTGAGAGTGCAGTGACTGTGGCAGATTAGTGGTTAAGATCCAGGCATGAACAATGCAGAGCTGGGGTTGTCTAAAGTGCAGTCTGGCCATGTTATCTGGGATCGGTTTGATCCAGTTGTCCCTAAGGAAGTGGACAGGCTCCTTGGATCTATTCATGCCACTGTCTATGCATTAGATCCATGCCCTGCCTGGTTGATTAAAACCTCCAGGGCAGTGACAGGCAGTTGGGTCGAAGCCATCATAAATTCATCATTACGGGAGGGGGTCTTTCCAGCAAAATTCAAGAATGCTTTCTTCACCCCCTCCTGAAAAAACCATTGCTCGACCCCACGGTGTTTACCAATTACCAGCCTGTGTCCAACCTGCCTTTTTTAGCCAAGGTTTTGGAGAAGGCAGTGGCACAGCAGTTGCAGGGAGTCCTGGATGAAGCGGATTATCTGGACCCTTTTTAGTCAGGATTCAGGCCCGGATATAGTACGGAAACTGCATTGGTCACACTGGTGGATGATCTCTGGTGAGAGCGGGACGGGGGTCACCAGTCTGTCCTGGCTCTTCTTGACCTCTCAGCAGCATTTGATACCGATGACCACGGTATCCTGCTGGAAAGGCTCTGAGGATTGGGGATCCAGGGCACTGTGTTGTCCTGGTTTTCCTCATTTCTAAGGAGCCGGACCCAGGCGGTGTGGTTGGAAGACGAGGTGTCCAACTCAAGGCTCCTATGTTATGGGGTGCCTCAGGGCTCAGTATTCTCACCTCTCCTATTTAACATCTACATGAAACCGCTGGGTGAGATCATTCATTCCCAAGGGGGGGGGGGTATCATCAATATGCAGATGATACCCAGTTGTATATCTCAGCCCATGGGGACCCTAACAATACAGTGGAAGTCTTTTCCAGGTGCCTGGAGGCTGTCAGGGTCTGGATGGGGGACAACGGGTTACAACTGAATCCCAGCAAGACTGAGTGGCTGTGGGTCGGGGGTCCTGTGTTATCTTGGGAGCTACCATCTTTGGTCCTGGATGGGGCAGTGCTGCCCCAAACAGACCCAGTTCATAACTTGGGGGTCCTCCTGGACTCGCGACTACTGCTCGAAGAGCAGGTGGCAGTCGTGGCCAGAAGGGCTTTTGCACAGCTTCGTGTGATTCACCAGTTACTCCCACTCCTAGATCGGGACGCCTTGCTCATGATCACACATGCTCTGGTCACCTCCAGACTGGATTACTGTAATGCGCTCTACATGGGGCTGCCCTTGATGAGCATTCAGAGGCTTCAGTTAGTCCAGAACGCAGCTGCCCGGGTGGTGTGGGTGGTATGCACATGCCTCACCACTGCTCCGGGAGCTGCACTGGTTGCCTATATGTCTCCGGGTGCAATTCAAGGTGCTGGTTATTACCTTTAAAGCCCTATATGGTAGTGGGCCAGGATACTTAAGAGACCGCCTCACCCCAAGAACATCTGCCCATCCCACTAGAGTGGATCGGAGAGGCTCTCTAGTTGTTCCATTGGCCAGAGAGGTGCATCTCTCTAGCACCAGGAGGAGGGCCTTCTCCGTGTCTGCCCCGGCCCTATGAAACCTCCTGCCAATGGAGTTACGTCTCCAGATGGAGTTGCTGCCCTTTAGGAAAAATTTAAAAACATGGCTGGCAGGGCAGATTTGGGGTGCAGGAGGGACTATGACCCCAGCCTACTGGTTGATTTAAGCCCTGCTTGCCCTCAATTAGTTTTTAGACTTTGATTTTAAAGTTTTAAATTGAGGTTTTTTTAGGAATGTTTTAAAGAGTGTTTTATTGTTTGTTTGTTTGTTTTTTAATGAATTGTGAGCTGCCCTGGATCACCTTGGTGAGGAGGGCGGTTGATAAGTATGACTAATAAAAATAAATAAATAAATAAATAAATAAATAAATAAATAAATAAATAAATAAATAAGATGCTAAACTTGATGTCTAGAAGGTTGGCAGGTCAGCAATTCAAGACCAAAGTGTTGCACGATGCAGTGAGTTCCCACTGTCTATCCCAGCTCCTGACAACCTAGCAGTTTGAAATCATGAAATTGCAAGTAGATAAATAGGTACCATATCAGAGGGAAGGCAAACAGCATTCCCTGTCTAGTCATGCCTGCCACATGTCCACAGAAATGTCTCCAGACACAGACAACAATGACTCTTTGGCTGCAAATGGAGATGAGCACAAAACCCTATAGTCAGATATGACTGGTTTTAGAACAAGGGCGACCTATACCTTTACCTAGAACTGAGGGAAAAGGGAATTCCAATGAAGGCAGTAACAGACACTTCAGCATTTGACTAATGGGAGAGAAGCCTTTGAAGGAAAAGAGCTAAAAACCCAAACCAAGGAGCCACTAGATCTGGACTCTGATATTGTCAGGCAAGGTTGTATTCAGTCAGAGAGCTCCAAGCCCAAGGCTTACAAGTGATGACTGCAAATGACTGCAGTGCAGACATTGCATTGCACAGAGGAGGGCGTTCTTGCCTCTAAAGGCTTCATGTGTCACCATACCTGGAAACCCAGTGAAATAAGAAACCAAGAAATTTCACTAAGAAAAATGCCTGAAAATAGTTACAGTCAAACCTCGCATAAAGAGTAACTTGCTTAAAGAGCAGAATTTTCTCTGAATGTTCGCTTCACTTAACAAATAAAACCAACCAAAAACTTGCTTAACAAATAAATCGGGATTCACAATCCCCTCCCCATTAGTCATTTACAATGGTGTTTCGCTTAAAGAGCAAACTCGCTTAAAGAGCAATCCTGTGGAACGCATTATGCTCTTTAAGCAAGGTACAACTGTAAGTTGAAAAGCTATAGAAAGGCTTTGCAGCCCTCAGTATGTGTCAGAACATGACTCTTCCCAAGGACTTGTCCATGGTGCTGAAGGGCTTGTTTTTGATTCCCCCTTGCTTCTGCTTAGGAGTCTTCTCCGCCTGTCTGTCTTATTGATTGCACTCAGTTACTGCCAGAAATGCTTCCTTCTTTCTCTTTCATGGAGTCAAACTTATGAGGATGGCAAAATAATACTGTACTATTTATTTATTTATTTGAATTTATATTGCTGCCCCCTCACCAAAGCGACTCTGGGCAGCTCACAATGCATTATTTAGATTACAAATAAAAAAAATTGCTGAAACCATTTGGAAGTCAACAAATAAAGGAAAAAGGGAGAGATACATCTCTTTTAAATGTTGTGAAAGACTGCATTCAAAGCATTAGATTTAACTGGTTTTCAAGTTACATTCTGTACCATTTTTCTAAGCCTTTTGTGTCTCACCCAACAATCCCTGGTTACACTGACTGAGATACAGTATCTTGATTATATCTGCCAAATCCTGAACAATGCACAACCCTTCTATAGTTCTGCAGAGGGAAAGATTATCCACTCAGTTCTCCAGATATGCCAGTAATTCTACAGCCATTCACTATAACGATCTTTAGGAGAAAAATACTTTATTCAGATGTTAAGCTACTATAATTGCTAATAGACAGTCAATGACTTCTCATGAGCTCTTGATACCCAAACAGAATAACCAGATTTACTGTACAGTGGCTTTTATAACAAGCATCTATTAAAAGTTTACTCTGATTTTTAATAGTACCTTTTTAAAAAAAATTCAAGATGTCATGATAAACAACTGTAAACATTCAACTTTCCCTTCTACCAATGTTTAAAATAACCAAGCTACTACTTTCTCTAGATACAAAAAATGGGACAGGTATTCTCAAAAGATATAAAACAGCAGATGCACAGTTCTTGTTTGTCTTTCAATCAATTTTAATTTCTTTGGGGCTCCTGAATCTGTTAGCTGAGACAGCAGCTGGTTCATGGAAGGTTATTCCAGAAACCTCATTTTTGGATGGCAATTAGGAGTTGATTTCCCTTTGTTACTGACTTGGCACTTCCAAGTCAGATATATGAAGAAACATAGCACCTTCCTATCTCCCAATGATATAAAGTATGGTGCTTCTGGGTCAGCTGAAGAGCTGATGAATCTGGGATTTGACCTTAGAGGAGCAAAGGATCGGGAAGAGTAAGGAGATGATTGACTGAGTTGTGCTGATAAATCCTGACTGCAGATATTATTTCTTTGAATCATCAGGAAGATACAGGCAACTGGCATATATGATTCCAGTTCTAGTCTGTGGGCAGCACTTCACAGACTGCAAACTGAGTAGTCAAATTGGGAGCTACAGAGAGATGATTGCCTGTTGTAAAGTGACCAGTTTCTTCAACTCGCCAGCACTACTGTCATGACTTTTTGGAGATTTGTGAAGTTTAATTGCCTGCCCCTGTCATTGCAAAATTGTTAAAATGATCAGTGCCAGACATAGCAGGCTTCTCTTTCTCGGCAAGATACTCTTCTTTGTGTCAAGTAATACTGTCATTGTTAATACCCATTATTTGGCACTGAAAGTTCACTAGAAAGATGGAAAAGAGCTTACAGGCAGATTCAGCTGCTGGCTTAGGGTGTGGGGAGTTCAGTGATATGATGGGCTGAATAAGCCAAGTGAAAATGGTATTTCTGAAGTTTCATGTATAGTCCATAGTAGCTCCTTCTGGGAAGAAAAATGTGCAGAGGATATGTAAGTGTAAAGTAGGTACCTACAGTGAGTCTACATTTGTCTGTTCTATTCTTCTTCCATGTCTAGGCCAGACGTAAAATTGCCAAAATGAAGCCACCTTTCGGGGAGTCCATTCTGCAGTTTCTTTCGCCTGACCTAATGTGAGAAAGATTAGCTAGCAACACAAGTTTGTCGGTACCAGGGTATGCCCGATTGTGGTTCAAAAATACAATAAACCTTCAAGGAGGCTTTTTCTGCGTGCCCCTGTCTGTTCTATGAAAACAATTGTAGAACTTGAAAAATCTACTTTTTGGGCTAGAAATACCACAGACTCTGGGTACCTATCATTTGAAATCATACTTCTGAATGAGAGTTTTGCGTGGTCATTTACAGTATTCTCCCAAAATATCATGTTCGAGCTTTTCCATGGGGGCAACCCTTGCCAAAGTGCTTTGCAACTGCAAACACGTGACAAAGATAGAGTAAATGATCAGCCAGAGATATCATGAAATAATTACAAAACCTATCCAAGATGGATATAAATACTAAGCTGCTCAACCTACATCTTAATGTGTCATTAATTTGTGTGAATCTGTTTTCTGATCGCTTTGGGAAATGTTATGTTTTTGGTTTCTCTCTTCATCTCTCTGCTTCACAGTTCAGATATCAATGTAGGACAGCTGGGATGAGTAACTTGAGGGATGACTCCAACACGAGGAAACCACCTCATCTTGTGATTTAGGATCAAAAATCTTTACTGATTTTTTTCCTCCTTTATTTATCTTTCAGGTTTTATTGCCCCAAGGGGAGGGAAGGCAATTTCCCCCTTGACCTCTGCTAATGTGTGTATTGAAGGCCTGTCTACTTTTGTTGGGTGGCAGCCACAGTGTAATCAATCCTGACTCTGTAGACGCACAAGCTAATGGCATTAATATCCAGTTAGCAGAAAGGGTCAGGAAGTGCATTGCACTATCATTTCCTTACCATTATGGAACAATGACAAAGAGAGAAATGAGTTGTGATGGCAAAACATTACCCAGGATTTATGGAGGCCTAGGTAAAACTAAGGTCTCTGGGGAAGGATGGTTGCCGAGCATCAATTGTAAAGCACCAACTGATAACGAAACTGTGATGAGCCGTGAGCAAACTCTGAATGTCACTTTCCACATTGTTCATGGTGTTCTGCCAATCAGCTCTGCTAACAAGGTGACCTGCTCCATCATATGATATGCTTCATTTCAGAGGCAGGAAATATTTGGGGTAAATACTACTGTCAGGAAGCTGAGGCTGGCTCCTGGATAAAGAGGATCAGTGACAAGGTATCGGGTGGTAGAACTCACTCTATGCCACTGGGTACCTTTCTCAGTGTTGCTTGTGGTTGTGGCATCAAATGCAGACAAGAGCAGGCAGAGTGATGCTGTGCTTTGTGATGGGCAAATCAACATTCAGTATGCTCCACTATGGCCTCTCTATGCTCATGGGCACCGTACTTCCCCATGGTACACGGAGGAGTTGAGAGTGCTAAAATGGGCAAAGAGACACCAAGAGTGCCGCTGGGTGAAGACCCGGAGTGAGTCCAACTGAACACTGGTTAGAGCTGCAATTAAAGCCTACCTAGTGGCTATGGAGGCAGTAAAACATCAATATTTCACCACCCTCATTGCCTCTGCTGATAATCGCCCAGCGACCCTGTTCTGGGTGACCAGATCCCTCCTTGGTAGAGGGGGGTCTGGCCCTGGTTGGCAGGGGTTGGATGAGGCTTTTGCTGATTATCTGACAGAGAAAATCGCTCGAATCCTCTCGAAGTTGAATCCCGGTGTGGAAAACACAGGGCTCAGGTTGACTGAAGTCTGGCCGTGTTATCTGGGATCAGTTTGATCCAATTGTCCCTGAGGAAGTGGACAGGCTGCTGGGAGCTGTCTGTGCCACTGTCCGTGTGTTAGGTCTGTGCTCCGCCTGGCTAATTAAATCTGCCGTGATGGTGATAGGCGGCTGGGTTGAGGCAATCATCAATTCTTCATTGCAGGAGGGGTTTTTCTCAGCACCTCTAAAACATGCCCCGGTGTGCCCCCTCCTGAAGAAGCAATAATGGCAAACTATTGGCCTGTCTCCAACCTGCCCTTTTTGGGTAAGGTATTGGAGATGGCAGTGGCATGGCGGTTACAGGAGATCCTGGATGAAACGGATTATCTGGACTCCTTTCAGTCAGGATTCAAGCCCGGATATGGTACAGAAACTGCATTGGTCGCACTTGTGGATGATCTCTGGTGAGAGCAAGATGGCGGACATCGGTCCATCCTGGCTCTTCTTGACCTCTCAGCAGCTTTTGATACCGTCAGCCATGGTATCCTTCTGGAAAGGCTCCATGGATTGGGGATCCAGGGCACTGTGTTGTCCTGGTTTTCCTCATTTCTGAGGGGCCAGTCAGTGTGGTTGGAGAGTGAGAAATCCAGCCCTAGGTTGCTCCAATATGGGGTGCCTCAGGGCTTGGTGCTCTCACCTATCCTATTCAACATCTACATGAAACCGCTGGGTGAGATCATCTGTTCCCATGGGTTGAGGTATCATCAATATGCAGATGATACCCAGTTATATATCTCGGCCTGGGGGCACCCTAGCGATACAGTGGAACTCATTTCCAGGTGCTGGGAGGCTGTTAGGGTCTGGATGGGGGACAACAGGCTACAACTGAATCCTGGCAAGACTGAGTGGCTGTGGGTCAGGGGTCTTGTGTTATGTCGGGATCTGCCATCTTTGGTTCTGGATGGGGCAGTCTTGCCTCAAACAGACCCAGTGCATAATATGGGGGTCCTCCTGGACTCACGACTACTGCTCGAAGAGCAGATGGCAGTCGTGGCCAGGAGGGCTTTTGCAGAGCTTCATGTTTTATGCCAGTTATGCCCACTCCTGGACCGGGACTCCTTGCTCATGGTCACACATGCTTTGGTCACCTCCAGACTTGATTATTGTAATGCGGTCTATGGGACTGCCCTTGGTGATAATTCAGAGGCTGTAGCTGATCCAGAATGCAGCTGCTCGGGTTGTGATGGGGTGCATGTGTTATGCTTGTGCCTCACTGCCGTTTCGAGAGCTACACTGGCTTCCAATTCACCTCCGAGTGCAATTCAAGGTGTTGGTTATTACCTTTAAAGCCCTACATGGTAGTAGGCCAGGATACTTAAGAGACCGCATCGCCCCAAGGCGGATCGGAGAGGCTCTCCGATCGTGCCAACAGCTAGGGAGGCTCAGCTCTCTAGCACTAGAAGGAGAGCCTTTTCTGTTTCTGCCCGGCCCTATGGAACCTCCTACCAAGTGAACTGCACCTCCAGACAGAGCTGCTCCCGTTCAGAAAGGTGGTAAAGACCTGGATGGCAGGCCATGTGTGGGGTGCGGGGCGGGCAGTCAGCTGACTCGTTTGAATAATTCCTACCCTGTCATTTTTTTATTTTTAATTCTTTCCGATTTTTAACTATTTACTTCTTAATCTTTTAAACTTTTATATGATTTTTAAAAATGTAAGTAAGAAGTTTTTAATTGTGTTTTAAAATTTGTAAGCCACCCTGAGTCTTCAGATGAGGGCGGGGTATAAATGCAATAAAATAAATAAATAAATAAATAAATAAATCTCCTTTCAACCCAATAATATCATTCCAAGACCCTGTGGGAAACTGAAATGACTTGCAATTTTTCAAGATTAAAGTATCCAGATTAAAGATTACGTCTGGCCTGGCTATCCTTCTATGGTAATAGAGTAGACTATACTGCAAATGACTCAACACTGAGTGCCAGGCAGTGGTTAACTAACCCGACAACTCTGAGAACTAATGGCTTGAATGCCAAAGTCCACAGGGAAGGGTGATGGTCCCCAAGTGGATTAAATCCCACTTGAATCTATCTTGATGGAGGGTGGGAACTTTGTCAATATTGGCCTGTGGCCAGTGGCGGGATGTCAAAAATTTTACTATCCCTCTGTGATGTCATCACAGTGTGGGTGGAGCTAACATCATGATGTCATGATGTGGCCGGGGCCAAAGAAAATAATAATAAAATAAAAATAAACACACACACACACACACATCTCTCAACCCACCCACCCACCCACAACACAAACCCATAAATAAATTAAATAAATAAATAAATAAAATTAAAATTACATTAAAATACACCCCACCCCAAACACAAACCCGTCACTTACCTGTTAGTATAAGTGCCTGGGCAACACCATGTTGCAAGATGGATATGGTCATCGTACTGGTTCTCTA
This sequence comes from Furcifer pardalis, assembly GCA_030440675.1. Taxonomy (NCBI): domain Eukaryota; kingdom Metazoa; phylum Chordata; class Lepidosauria; order Squamata; family Chamaeleonidae; genus Furcifer; species Furcifer pardalis. Next base: position 63,340,194 of record CP126893.1, on the reverse strand, counting down.
GGATAATATGCCTTAATGTAAATGTAAAACAGCTGTACCTCCTTCAGGGTTCTCCAGTTGGAACAGCACAGGTGTAGCTTATTGATGAGGTAACTCCAAGACTTTGGTTAAAACCCCCAAGCCAGGCCACCAGGCCTTTTTAGGAACTGTGGTAGTATGTCAATATAGGTAAAGGTATTAAATACACATTAAAATACACACAGACACACCACATCCAAAGATGAGTCACTTACCCTGGGGAGCAGGCTATAGGGAGCTTCAGGCTAGCAGCTTCTCTTCCTCCTTCCCACTTGGGAGGACAGCAAGGAGGCCGTGCATATGCGCCAAGCACTGTAGGCATGCATGCACACCAAGTGCTTGGCGCACAGGAGCTGTGGGGGAACCAGTGAAAAGGTAAGCCCCGAAGGTGGTTCCCCCCAAAAGCTGCTACCGGTTCTCTGGGACACTGGGAAAAGTTACTACCGATTCTGGCGAACTGGTGAGAACCTGTTACATCCCATCGCTGCCTGTGGCCGATGAGGACTTTGTGTGCCAAAAGGGCTCAGGACCAGAAAGTGACTCATGGAACTGGGTTAGTGGTACGGGTGTCATGCTGCAATGCAGAAGGCAGATGAAAGGCCAATGCATTATATTGTTCCCAGGACAATCTTCATGGCTGATCACTATGATGATTACCAATACTGTATTCAGATTCAGATATGGCAGAAGAAGAAAGTATCCAGCCTCCTGTGCTGATCAGAGGATTGAAAGTTGATATCCATGGGTGCAGCAGACTGATGCTACCATACCTGGAGTCTGGGCTGGACGCAGCATATGTTCCCTGGCTATAGGTCAGGATAGAGGAGTCTGTAGCCCTCCACATATTATTGGACTGCACTTCCCATCAGCTTCAGTTAATCTGGTCACTGGGAGTGAGAGTTCACTGTGGTAGTTAGGATCTCACCCTCCACAGCCTGGCAGGGCTAAGTCTTCCATCCTTCCTTTCACACCACACCCTCCAGTATCTTCCGCCAACAGCACCCTGTATCCTCCGAGTGGGGCAATACCACCTTGTACTGTTTGGCTTATGAATTTGAATGTGTGTCCAAGGTTCTCTTATCAGTACTCTTATGGTAGTGTGAGACTTGGACATGTGGGTCCAACACAGCTCTTTATTCCCATTCAATAGACACAAAGGTTCTATATTTTATTAGTTTTATTAAAGCTCTCTCAAGTATATGGTTATAGAATTGGTTTCAGACTTTGCAAACTAGTCATTTCCCTTTAAAATAATAACTCTTGCTTACTTCAGGCCTTGGGCCTGCCAGTCTTTACTCATGTTCATCTCTGAGGTGAGGCTCCCTGCATCCTCGTGGAGAAAGAGAGCATTATTCTAACAGCCATCTCTCGCCTCTAACCTTCCATGTGTATGACTCCAGCCAATCACATCTTACTAATTTTAAGTTTCACATGCCTCCAAAGCACAAGACCTGGTTGTTTAGGCTACAAGAAGGCACTGCAGGAATCAAAACCCAAAAGCCTGCATTTTATTCATAACATTCATTGGATTCCTTAGAATTGCTGATCTCTCACCAAGAACTTGGAAACATTAAAGGTTTTTTTTTCATATAAATGATTGTATGTGTATTTTGCCTTCCTTTGGAAAACTGCAGCCTCCACCATGAACAACAGAGGAGGAACGCATCAGGAGCCTAATTCTGAAAGTGATTGTGGTTGTTTGAAAATGTCTGGCCCTGAGGTGTGAACTGAGAGACCCAGAAATGCCAGATGTGTTGCAAATGGTTATGTAAGTTGTTTCCTCATATCAATGAAGCTAAGTCAGATGAAGATAGTTCATTGTACAAATAATTTAAATTAACTGATTGATTGGATTGGTATCCTGCCACAGTTAGTGTAAGACACTACTCTGGGAAGTTACCAAGACAGTTCATTGTACAAATGATTTAAACTGGTTTCATTCTTTTTCTTTCTTTGCAAAAGTCTGATACTGTACTTAAATCTCACGTGCAGTGGTAGGCAGCAAAAAATTCACTACCACACCATAGGTGGAGCCTATATCATGGGCGGAGCCTACATCATTTGTCAGAAAATGACATCTTTTTCCTAATGTTCTCAAAGCTTGGTGAGGTTGTAGTTTCAAATAGGCCTCAGAAAAAATCCTTTCTCTTCTCTGAGCCTCAAGGCTGTGTCACAGACTGCCTGTTTTTCAGTATTTCTTATCTTTCTAAGCTAGCTGAGATCCATGTTTGTCTAAATTCCAGAACACTCTCTGTGTACGTGTGTAAACAATGTGTTGTTTTGAGAAAGTTTTCTCTGTTACCTGATTGGCTAAGAGTAAGTCACCTGACCAGGAATTCTCCATTTTGGAGAACAGTGAAGAGTTCGTTTCTGTCTCTCCATGGATTAAGACCTGTTTTGATTTGAGAGTTTTTTGTTTCTGGATCTCTATGGGCTAACATCCTTAGCCTAGGAGCTATGCATTTTTGCTCCTTAAAAATGGTTACCTAGATTACCTGTGGACTGTATTGGACTGACCTATGCTACTGACTTTTATGCTTTATGAACCTGATCAATAAATCTTCATCATTAGCCTGAACAACATGTCTTCATTGGACTAAAGGGGTAAGAGAAGCATTGCATTTCACACACAAGCCTTTGAACACGCTACCAATTAAACCTCCTTGTGGATGATAAGCAGCTAAGGGCTGTAAAGTTTTTATTGCCGGCCAGCCCGCCCTCTGGGGGCTTTGGTTAAGGGAGGTTACCAGAGCATAGGGGGCCAGCTGGTACGTGACATCATGGGCGGAGCCTACGTCACAGGTGATCTAGTCGTGCCTGCCATATGGCCATGTATGCATCTGCAAACACAGGCAACACTGGCTCTTTGGTTGTAAATGGAAATGAGCACTGCACCCTAGAGTCGGATATGACTGTCTTTTGAGCAAGGGAGACCTTGAACCACTTACAGGGACAAAACCTGATGGGGCAGGGCAGGGAGGTGGGCGTGGCCACCCAATTTTGCTACCCCCCTGCCTGAAGGCCACCCAATTTTGCTACCCCTCCTCCCGGGGTGTGTGAACCTTTTGCTGCCCACCATTGCTCACGTGCTTATTAAATCTCACAGTGTGTGATTTCTGATGGGTGCATTTTAGGGGGGAACTTATAAAAAACAACATACAAACGGCTCCACATTGAACATATTTGATTTAAAAGCAAAAACAAAAACGTAAAGCAAGGGAGCCACTTAAGAGAACTTGATAAGGGATGATTACAGACTCTACCTCTATTTTACATCACATTTGTTCATTCTATAGACCAGTGTTTTCCAACCCTTGGTTTTTGGACTTCGGTTCCCTGAAGCCTAAGTCGGTACATTGCCTGATCAGTGTTTTGGGGATTCTGAGAATTTGAAGTCCAAAAACCAAAGGTTGGGAAACACTGCTTTAGACATTTCTAACTTTCAGTTTATTGTGAGGTCTACAAAGAGTACCAGCACAAATGCTCTTTCTTTGATTCAGTTTTAATCCCACCTACACTGATAAATGGGCATTCCAGCCTGGCTCTCAATCCTGCTCATCTGCCTCTGAGAATTATTTTCACTTTTAGGATTAGGCTTCTGGCATGTTCCTCCTGTCCTTGGCCCTGCTGGTAAGCCTGAAATGATGCACCTGATTGCCAAGAAATGCATCCACACCTGTTTGCTATTCATTGCTATTTCTGATTTAATTTTTTTTAATATATCATGATATATTTTATTTATTGTTTGTTTGTTGTTACTGTTTTACCTGTTGTATACTACCCAGAGTATAGAACTCTGGTCCACCAGTGGGGCAGTATATAAGTTAAATAAATAAATTGTGAGTAGTACAGTAATACCTTGGATAACGCTAAGACTTGGTTCCACAAGTCTTGGTGTTATCCGAATTTTAGTGTTATCTGATGCATGATACAATCCTATGGGATGGATTGGATAACGTTAAAGCTCCATAGAGATACATTGTAACCGCACAGACTTTAGTGGTTGTTATCTGATCCATCCCATAGGACCTTAACGTTATTTGATCCAATTCTCCTCCCCAGATTACTTAACGTTATGTGATTTTAGCGTTATCCGAGGTAAACGTTATCTGAGGTATTACTGTACCATACAGGGGAGATTTGTGGGTTCATTTATCTCTGCAGCCACAAGTGAAACAATAAGGAGAGGGATAACATGGCTTGGCAGGGATTGATGTGAATGAGCTTCATCTGAGCTTTCTGCCTGGGACACCGTCTTCTCTCAACATCCACACCCAGCCCCTTTCTAGCTATGCCAGCAGATGGAATAAACATCTATGAAACAAGAACAAAGATGTTTCTGGTGATGCACTAGCCTTTCCAGAGGTGGAATATTTATTACTGTGAGTTAGAGCCTAATGTGCTCTTGATAGGAGCCATTTACCCCTTGGCGGCAAACATATATTGAGTGTTCAATGAGCTACCAAATGATTCATAGGCTTGAGTCTTCCTTGAGAGTTCAGACAGATGAACCCTCTTACCTGTGTCATTCATATTTAAAACAAAAGAAGGACAAAGATAAAATAGATGTTGGCCTCTAAACAAACACTCATGCATTTTTTTAATGCTCTCATGGCTTTTAGCTAACGACTCAAGGATGGATCATATTGTGTTATGGGCTAAATTAGCTCTGCAGGTAGATTTTTTTTCTTCCTTAATGGGTTCAGTTTGGAAGTATTACCTCTTTGGACAGAAACTCACAGAATCCTGTAGCCGCTTGCCATTTTTCTAAACTCTGGCGCTTTTTCAGTTGCCAGCTCTGATAAATGGAACTTCCAAATTCAGAGGCAGTGAAATGTGCAATATCAGAGCAGCGAAATAAAAAACAGAGGGAGGGAAAATTGTTGCTTTTTTGTCTTGCTTATGAATGTTTTCAAGGTTTTTGGATGGACATGGTAGGATAGGGAATACCTTACTGTCTTAACGTGGCAGTTCTGTGGAAGTCAGTGGTATGATGCAGTGGATGAGATCCTGTTGCTTAGCATAATAAGTAGAGTAGCCCCATTGAATCAGGGGAATTTTGTGGATCAATTCTTTTATCGATTCTATTGAATCAAGTGGACCTACTTTAAAAGTAATTTACTACACAAAGCAACAGGATTTAACCAGTAAATATTCAAAGGGTGGATGTACTGTACTCCCAATTTGATTAGTAGGAATTACGATGTAATCTGCCTCCACTTCTACCTATTGCCTATGAGTTTAGATGCAGAATAAGCTAGCTGGTGTACAAGTAATTAATCTCTGTTGTAGTACATAGAACTCTGAGTGGCTTGGCTTTGAACAAGAAAGTAAGGTCCATTAGTTTTACACATAAAACACCCATCCAGCTCCCACTAGAGCTATCAATTGCTGCAGCTTCTTTGTTAGCTTGGAGGTACAGCATTTCTCCCTGATCTTGGCAAAATAAACTGTGATGTGATTGTGCTCTGGGAATGTTATATGGCATTTTCGTTCTTTTTCTCATGGAAATTCAGGTTTCTTCAGGCAAATCTAAAATTGTACTGTTCCATGCCCTCCACCCAGTTAATTTTGATGACTGTCTGCTAATCCTTGAGGAAGTAGCTTGTTGGCACTGCCATGATGAGCACGTGCACTTCAAAATTTGCCACTACACCACTATTAGTACACCTAGATGAAGGGTTTCCAGCCTTTTTATGCCACAGGCCTGACCACTCTCCCAGACAACTGAGCCCCCCAAAGCAGAAGTAAATGCACCCGCTTCTGCATTTACAACAGCATTTACGTCTGATGTAACCATGTAAACACATGCACGGGCACTTTTTTCAGCTGTTGTAAACACACGCATTTCACTTCTGGGTATGGTGAAGGCAGCGGCGGACCACATGAAATGATGCCACGGGCTGGGTCCGACCCATGGGCCATAGGTTTGGGAACCTCTGCCCTAAATTATCCATTGTGTGCAAATTTTATTAACTCCAGGAGGGATGCCACAGTGGAAAACTTGAATAAGTTGATCTCCTCTGGCCCGCACCACCCTTGTCGCTCCCAGAAGCGGAAGTAAAACACGCATTTTACTTCCGCTTCTGGGAGCGATGGGGGCAGCATGGGCCAGATGAATCGCAGTAAACCCATTCGTGTGGATTCACAGGGTGCTTGGGCTTCTGGGAACTGAAGTCCAAGAACATCTGGAGTGCCAAGGTTTGCCATCATGGTCATAGAACATATTAATTCCACCAGAACCTGCAGGAGATATGATAGTTTCCCTCTAAATCCAGTTTTGCAGGGGAAAAGAAGACACAACCCTTGACAGTGGCTATGGGTGAGAAATGACTGGTGACAATCATCTGTACTCCCAGTCCATCTGTATGGGATTGGCTACTATTCTTTTTAAAAAGAGTTTATAAATATTTTTATTAATGCTATCAAGAATAACAACTACATATTACAATAAACAATAAAACAACCAAAAACCCACTACAATATAAAATAATAGTGTGTGCTCCATTCACCCAGTAGGACAGGACAGTATATATGTTTCTTGACTTTGTTTAATCTACAGTCTCTTTAGTTTATAATTCATCCTTCTTTCCAAAATGATATATACCAGTGATGTATAGAGACCAAGTGCCCAAGGAGGAAGAGGGCAGATGTGGAAGGTGTCTGGTCACCTCACCTCTTCCCCACCACCATTGAGAGGGAGGGAGGTGGGTGGGGAAGCAATGCTGACATTGGCACCAGCAGTGTGGGGTTTGCCCATGATGGCATCCATGCCCACACAGAGGGCTGTGTGTGCCACCTCTGGCACTTGTGCCATAGGTTCGCCTACACCAATATATACTCTTGCCCTGGTTTCTTCCCTTTCCATTGTATTAGTGCATGGTCTTAAAACTCCCAATGTTAACTTAAAATCTGTTTTCTTTAGAAAGCCTTTTTTGACTCTTAATTCTGATGTTAATTTATTGTTTATTGCTATGTTCCACATTTTGGAACAGAAGTCGCTTGTGCGAGTGGGGCGGCATAGAAATCTAAAAATTAAATTAAAATTAAATTAAATTTCCCTGTAACATTCATCTAATACAATTTTACTAACAGATTTCCATTTCCTAGCTATAACTAATCTGGCTACTATTCAAACTTGCTGTTGAGCATGCAGGTGTTTTCCAGAAAATTTACCTGTTGTGCTTACCATTTGCTGCAATAAAGTGTACCCAGAAGATGTGGAAGTTGGGATGAGCAGGCTCATTTGATTATTAAAAAGCATTTAGAAGAGGCAGCTTGGCTTCCGAAGGTTGATCTTAAAATTACTGATAAATAAACTAAAGATTGGGTGAAACAAGCAACTGCTCTCTGGGAATTAAAGCAGACGACACTTGGGGCAAGGAGGAAAGTGACCTTGAGGAATTCCATGCCAGCAGCAAAGGAAATAAGTGGGGGTGGGGGAGCAACATCTTAAAGAGCAGCAGCAGTTGGGTATAAACTGCAGAAACAGACCTTCTTAAAATTACTTCTCTGGATAACAACCCTCAATATCCATGTGGACTCTAGGATTCTGGGAGGTCTGCTTGAAAAACAACTTTGCTATGCTGTGTGTCAAAGTAAAGAGAGCTTTTATATTATTATGATTGAGCAATAATAATAATTTTGTGTCAGAAATTATTCTGGGTTGAAAGGGTTTTTGTTGAAGAAACTCCTTTCAGGGAATGGCCAAATGAAGCTCCTTTCATGTCCTCAAGAGCTGAAACAGAGATGGGTGCTCGATCTATCATTCAGTACCCGGATCTTGAACTGCTGACTTGCTAGCCTTCCAGCTAACAAGGCAAGCTTCTTAACCACTGAGCTACTGCAGCCCCAATGAGAATTGAATGGAGCACTCTGAACCATCTGTTTGTAACATGCTGTAACTGGAAAGTCTTGCTATGGAGCTGTCACTTACTGGAGGGAATAAGATCCATCTTTGAGTTGTTCCAGGGGCAGTAGATGCTGACTGAGGGAATGCTGGAGATCTTGCATTGATTATATAAATGCCAGGCATGCAAGGGAAAGAAACAAGCATGTGTAGCTGCTTCCCATATGGCAAAACATCTGGCAACTCCCTCACAACCCTCAGGAACTACTTGGAACTTGAATTATTGTTCCAAATTGACAGCTACCTTTGCACAGTTGCCTGCAAAAAGCTAAATCAGTTCTCTTCACTTTGCAAACTTAGGTCCAGTCCAAAGTAGTAAAACTAAAATCTATGGCTAGCCAAATGGATCAATATAACCCAATGGATGCTTTTGGACATCCATTTCTCCTATCATTCTGACAAACTACCAGTCAGGAACTTTTATCCGAATTCTCAAATTTTGTTTTGGATTCTTGCATGTAGAGTGGACATTTATTTATCTCTCTTGCACACCAAAGGCAAAAATGCATGGGGGGAGGGGAGGATACAGAGCACATAATATGCAAAAATTTCCAAATGTCCAATGACATCTATAGATGAGAATGATGAGCTCAGTGAAAACTTTTCTTTTTGTTCTACTAGAGGTTTTCTCAGGGTTCCTCTTTTATTTTTGTGTTTTTGATGCCCAGTCCTTTTGTTTAACATGAAAGGAACTACCTCATTCGGATTGTTTCATTTTGTTTTTTCCCCATTCATTTTTCTGGCACTTGTTCAAGTTAAGACCTGTAGAACCCTCAAATATTACCATCACTACCCAAAAGCAGAGGCAAAGCAACAGAGAACCAGTCTACTCCAAAAGTGGGCAACAGTACATGGGGGGGGGGGGATTATCATCAGAGTTATACAGGCACTACTTTATATCATCAACATCAGGAAACAGTAGAGAATGAAAATTCTTCATCATCATACCTATGTAAAGGTAAAGGGTCTTTCCCCCAGAAGCAGCCTCAGTAGCAAGATCTCTTGCCTTACTTCTGGTTCCTCCCTTTGCAGATCTTCTGCTTTGCTCCTGCTTCCCATGGCTTCCTGTTCTGTTCCTGGTTCCTATGGTCTTTTTGTGTGCCTTGCCTGGATCTTTGTTTCTTGAGCCCCATCTTTGCCCTAATCCAGCCCTCAAAGGTACTCTGCCTCCTCTGCTCTCTCAGTCATTTGACTTCTGCTTGCTTGAACTGCACCCTGTCATCCTGACAAATCATGTATCCCTGTCTACCATGGGCTTGATTTTGGACTTGTGCTCTGGACTGCAATAAGGTTACTATTTCGCCTGTTGCCTGATTGCTCTGGGCCCTGGTGCTTGTATTACTTGCCAGCCACTGATGCCCCAGACACTATGAGACCCTGGTGATCACTCCAAACCAAAGTGACAGCATCTCCCAGAAAACCTAGAAGATGTTCTCTACTTTATGGCTCCTATCTATGACCTGTGTGTACAGCAGAGCCTAGCAGTACCCATCCATTTCTCTTCTCTGGTGTGACCTTGACCATATTGAGAAACAGCTGCCTCTGGCACTCACCAGTGTGTGATGTGCAAAAGAAAATTGTGCTACTCTGATGTGAAGAGATTAGTCACATGGGCTTGGCCTGCACAACCTTATCAGTTATCTACAAAATAACTGGTAGGAAGGGAAGACTCTACCAAAGCTCACTGTATCACCCAACCAAGTTCAATGCTAAATACAACCAGAAAGGAAAATCTCCACATCAAATACAAAGCAGAGAAAACTTCTGGCAATACAAACTACTAGAGGCCACACAATGATACCCACTGCACTCTGAGGCCTACCATTCAAAAATCACAATGGAAAGAAGGAAATGAAGCAGCCCATACACACTCTTGGAAGCAAACAAAACAATCTCCCCAATTCCCACCTAAATATATATCTTTAATAGAATAAATGCATGGTGAATTAATCATTAGGCGAGAGCCTTGTCGAGGCGCGGGGGTTGAGCGGTATAACTTGGCAGTATTGTCTACCACTTTTCAATAAAACTCACCAAAGCATCCTCCATCGGATCCCTTGAGTAAGGTGAAAGCAGAGGACACACATCATGGTTTGTCTAGCCAGTGTGTGATGTGATATCCAAATGGCTAAAAATCCATATGCAGGTGGACTTGATTTCTTAGGTGCATTTGCATATGTGGAATGTCGTTGCAGAAATGTCTACCAGTGTGCAGACTCCTCAGTGAATAACAATTCCAAGGTATCCAAGATAAGGAATTAATCAAATATAGTAAAACCCTGATTTACATAAGCAGTTTACGTAAATAGATTTTTTATTTAAATTGAGGCAACCCCATAGGGATGCATTGAAAGAAAAAACAGAATGTAAATAGAGCAATTTCCCTACCTTTTGCATGTCGCTGCTGTTTATCTGCTCGTCGGGGGAGCGGGAACCGCTGCTGCCACCACAACATTGCCACTGCTGCTGTTGACCTCACTGCTTCTATGGCTCCAGTAGAGCATGGGGGCACATCTCTGAGGTTTCTCTGGGGCTCAGTTTGGCTTGGGATGCACTTTGGAGGGAAACCGCTCCATTCCACTCTTCGTCCAAGGCTTCTCTGGAGCGCAGTTTCCCTCTAAATGTGTTCCCACCCAAACTGAGCCCTGGAGAAGCCTCAGATGAAGAGGGGAATGGAATAGTTTCCCTCAAAACACATCCCCAGCCAAACGACAAACAGAGAAGTCCTGTTAGAAGCAGCTGAGACTCTGGAAAACGTGGCAAAAGTGCCACAATCACTGCCTCTGCCTCCGCCACTGCCATGGTAAGTGATGTTTTGCGACTTCCAGTGGTGTGTGTGTGTGGCACAGGGTAGAATTTTAGATTTCAAAATGGCACCACCACCATTTTGAACTCTAAAGATGCAATTTTTAGAGTTCAAAATGGCACCACTGCCATTTTGAAATCTAAAGATGCCAGTAAACCCCTTATGTATATCAATTGTTTTGTGCAAATCAGGATATGATTTATGCAGAAATAAACCCTTACATAAGTCAAATTTTACATAAGTAGAGGCATACATAAATTGGGGTTTTACTGTAACAATTTTAAAAACTCAATCAATCAAAAAGGCAAATCTTTATCACAAGTGAGAAAATAGCAAAATGAAAAACAAACACAAGGCTGCTTCTCCAAAGATCCAAAAAAGCAAGTAAGAAAAAAAGCAAAATGAACAATGAATGCTACCCCCCACTACCACTTGACGCTTTTTCTTCTTGAGTCTGGCATCTAGCATTAGGCAGGCTTTACAGGCAGCAACAAAACCAGTTCAAAAAAAGGAAACACACGCATGCATGCACACGCACGTGCACACACACACACACACACACACACACCAAAAAATTCTCTAAGATGCAGGTGCAGAAAGCAGGCAGACAGCAATCCATGATGGATGGTACCAGAAGCTCAGCACTCAGTAACCCCTCTCACAAAGAATGCCTATAGCAAAAGAGCAGCCATCATAGGTTTGTACAGATTCAAAATTTCTGCTCCCTCTTGATGTTGTATCATGCATCGGTTGTCCCATCGCAAGGGCACCTCCTTATCAGTTCCTGAGCCTCATGCTCATTACTGGAACTTAACCCTTGCCTCACCACTTCTGGGAAAACCGAGGAGATTAAAAAGGAACTCTTAACTATGCTCAGGCAGTAAGGCCTTTATTTATTATTATTTATTTATTAGTTCAAATTTATATTGCCTTTGAACATAGAGCAAACCAAAGGAGGCTTCAGGTAGCGTAGCGTTGGTGTGTGTGTGCTAAGAAAAACAACAATCTTCAGAGAGAAACAGCTGCTTTATTCTCCAGGTTCATTGATAGTAAAGTCCATAAAAAACGCAGATTAGAGGGTCATAACCATGGGTTCAGTCCAGTAAAAACAGTATCAGTTCGTTAAGTAATCATAGTGGAAAAAAGAGAAATAACAGATCCATAAGCCAGACCAGGTCTTAATCCATGGAGGGACAAATACGAACTAACTAACTGTTCTCCCAAAATGGAGAATTCCTGATCAGGTGGTTTAACCTTAGCCAATCAGGTAACAGAGAAGAACTTTCTCAAAACAATAGTTGTTTTTACACGTGTGTAATCAGTGTTCTGGCCTATAGACCAAACATAGATCTCAGCTACCTAGAAATATAAGAAATACAACAAAACAGGCAGTCTTGTGACATGAGTTCATGAGGCAGAGAGAAGACAAAGGATTTCTGAGGCCTATCTGAAAAATAGCAATTTCAAGCCTTGTGAAGCATGAGAAAATAGGTCTTTTCCTGACAGGTTGCAACCATTGACAACCTTTTGTAATGCTTTTTGGTAAAAATATTATAAATGTTTATGGACCTGTTTGTGTTAACATAAATCCTTTGTGTTTAAGAAGCTACCTTTCCCAGTTGTCAACAAAAGCAAAGAGCTTGTTGTATTTTTATTCTTTCAATAAAACACAAACGTCCCATTCCTAACAGATGCAGATTTAGAGATAATAACTTTAATCTACACAGAATTACAAATCATCTCACCATAAGGGAAGTGTAGCTAAAGGACTTCTGTGCTGCTACTCAGGTGCTCCCAGAGGATTAGCAACTTCAATGCCTCCGCTGGTCTCTCTTTCTTTGGTTCCTTATCTTGAAGCCAGGTTTGGACTGGACATCCTTTCAAAGAGGGAACTATCCTTTGTAATGGAAACTATCTGTCCACCTTCCTGCCACTGTGTTGGGAATGAAATCCACAGTGATACAGACATCTTTTCTTTTCTTTTTTGTCTCACATGACACTGAAAGACCCTTTATTATAAGCTGGTGCCTCAAAGGAATTCAGGTAATTATTGTTTACACACACACACATGCACGCACGCACACGCACACACACACACAAACACACACATACAACTTTCACAGTAAACAATGTCTTTTTGGCACAACAACAGCAGAACAAAGCAAACCTCCCCCTTAGGTAAAGGTAAAGATCACCCTTGCTCAAAAGCTAGTCGTATCCATCTCTAGGTTTCAGTGCTCATCTCTGTTTATTGCTGAAAGGTCAGCGCTGTCTGTGTTTGCAGATGTCTCCATGGACATGTGACAGGCATGCCTAGACACCAAAGTGCATGGAATGCTCTTTACCTTCCCACCGAAGTGGTACCTATTTATCTACTTGCAATTTCTTGCTTTTGAACTGCTAGGATGGAAGGAGCTGGGACAGAGACAGGTGCTCATTCCATCATGCAGTACTCAGATTTTGAACTGCTGACCTTCTGCCTCCCAGTCAGCGTCTTAACCACTTGAGCCACAGCAGTACCTTAGAGCTGTGCAAAAAGGTTGTGAAATCTCCCAACTTTCCATCAATTGTCACTACACTTTATTGACAAACTCTGTTCTTCCCAAATAGTAAAGGTACAGCTGCTCCGACTTCTTTTCACCTCTGGCCACCCTACTGGATGCAGAGATGGAAAGAAGGGTCTTATATTAAGGGAAACTCCCATGTCTCCATGCATTTTTATTCTCACTGTCCTTTCCTTCCGAATTTTCTTCTTTGTTGCGATGTTAGCGCCAATGCAAGTTTAACTGTTGCCACCCTGGGGGCTGGAAAGCCTTATATACATCTGGACCAGTGTAGGAAAGCCTCATAGTCTCCATCTGGCCAGAAGACTCCACCCCACCCCCATTCCAACTGTTCCCATTGCCAGTCTATACATCTATAGCCTTCTTTACTTGAGCCACGTGGATTTTACACTGGGCCATTTTTCAAAGCATTTCTGACACAATGTGGTACCTTCAGGTAGAAACGAACTGGTGAAGAACTTTCTGACAATACATCTCTCTGGGGGGGAAATTTCCTCTATTGAATTTCCCTTCTGCAGCCAATATTTAAGGCAAACCTTTCCACCTACATGACCTATTTCTAGATGGATCAGGAAAGTTTCCCACTGTTGTATTCTGTTTGCAAGGGGAAGGCAGGTGCAATGTGGCTTTATTTTTAGCAGCACCAAAGGATTACAAGGAAAACCAAATAAAGGATTGTATTAGAATGTTGATTAATGTTGAAATTCTAAACCTACTGAAATCCATGTTACTTCTGAGTTGATAACATTTAGGCTAAGAGCACTGAAGTTAAATCTAACTTGCATTGGCAGAAGCAAATAAAATAAATCCATATTTTTCATTTTGCACAGTGATGGCTTAGTGGTTAAGATGCTGAGCTTGAAGATTGGAAGGTAAGGGTTCGATACCTGAGTGCTGCATGATGGATCTTGGGGACATGAAAGCAATCTCATTTGAGCATCCCCTGAGCAGAGTTTCTCGAGCAAAAATCCTTTCAACCCAGAGTAATTTATGACACAAAATTTATTTATTTATTTTGCTAGCCTTAATAGAGTAGGGAAAGGTGATGTTTTTCCATACACCTATAGATGTATTCAATTTGAACCTTAGTCCATGTCATTCCTATAGCTTACAATAGCTAGCAATCCTGGGGAGGAGAGTTGCCTAAAATATGTTATAAAATTGTCTAAAACTAGCAATAAATTAACCAGACTGATTTTATTTCATATTTTTATGAGAGCGAAAACTATCATTTTTGCTTTTACTGCTTTTCAAATTGTTTTGTTTTAAACCTCAAGTTCTTTCTATCCCTAATATTGATTTTCTAAATGTTGGCCAAAAAAAATAGAATTGAACTGAACTTTCCTCCGTTACCATCTGCATTCAATAGGCACAGCTATTCCCAATGTTGGGAGGATCACATTGAATCTGTTGTGAAAAATGAAATGAATGTCGCAGCCATCCATACACATACAGTATTGGATATTGATAAGTGTCCTGGATGAGTGGTAGTCAGATTTGGGCTTTAGAAATGGTAAATAAATACACATAGAGGAGACATGGAAATAGTGTTTTCTTTAGCACTCTAGCCTTCATGTGACATGGCTAGGAAAGCCATTCCTCAGGGATGCTTGGCTACTAAGCTGTTTTGCAGTGACATAAACTGCCTATGGCAGAAGGCTGGCATTGGAAATAGGTACACAGCATGATATATCTGGAAAGAGTGATGGACTGGGATTCAGGAACCCTGGGTTTGAATGCTCCCTCGGCCATGGAAACTCCCTGGGGTGGTAGTGGAGCTAATAAAACTACTCCTTAAATACCCTACTTGCCTTGAGTTCCAAAAAACTGAAAAAGTTGGGCATTTTGGGTCATAAAGAATTATTTCTGGGTTAAATAATTGTCTTTGCTTAGCTCTGTGTACTCCTCCTTCTGGCACATTCCAGGTCACAGCTCTAGCTCTACTGCCTGAGTGTTTGGCTAGTGTGCATAACTCAGACACAGTTGATGTCCAACTCAGGCAAAGACAGCCATGAACACCGAGAATCCTGGTTCTCCAGGAACATGTAGCGATGCTTTGCAAGCTGTTCTCCCTAGACTAAGAAAATGTTGAACCAGAACATGGGGGGTTTGCAGCAGCTATTCCAATCACTTTCATGTCTGATATTCACATAATAGGCTACCAGACTCCAAACAGTTCTCTCTAATGCTTTCCCCTAATGAGGCCATTATCAACTGGGTTATTCAGAAAGAAGGAGAATGTAAGCTCTTCCTGGCAAATATTCTATATCCCTTCTGCACCATTATGCACCTCTACAAATCTCTTGTGCACATGTGTTGTTACCACAGAGGTGTGCTGTTTAAAGAGGCCAAGATTCCTCATGGCATCACAGCCATATAGATTTAAGAGTGTGCTTTCGACAATCTTAAAGAATCCTGGTTTATTCTAATCACTCTAGAATTCCATCAAGTGCTACAGAACATATTCCAATGCAAAATACACAATGAAACAGGACAAGCTAAACTTAATCATCCCTTTAACTTGGTACTTGTAGAAACAGAGGCACAATAATGAGACATGTGGAGGGGTCAAAAGGTATCAGACAGGAAATTATCAGAAGCTAAAAATAGGTCATTGTATTTGCTGGCTGTGTCACTATGCATTGCAGATGACCCTTAGGTCTTGGTAAAGACCAAGATCTGGCAGGTTCTACTTGTGATAATACTATGAGTATCAACCCAGAAGCCAAATGCATGTCTGCTGTGCACAGACCATCCTAGCTAAAAAGAAAGTGGCCTATCAACAACACTTTGGTCACTAAGTGATAAATTGCTTATAGCAATGATGAAGAGAATGATAGTACAGCATACTTAGAAATGAAATCTGCATCCATGGATGGTCAGCCTGCACTGAAATAATCATGGACCTTCCAGGTACTCAACACAGTTACCAAGACAGGCACTGATATGAAGCATGGATGCAAATTGGGGTGGAGTAGTAGCAAGGATCAGCATACTAAACAAGAGAAAAGAAGCAGCTCTCAATGAAGGTAAGACACAAGAATTAAATAAAAGAAAGGGATGACTTCATAGGACCCAACTTTTTTTGTCGGGACAAAGGATCTATGGCTGGTCACAAATCAGGGGGAGAAGCATCTGAGTTTCTAGAGTCCAAGAGTCCTTGGAAGCTTATCTTGGGAATCACAAGCAAGTGGTAAAGTCTACGAGTGGGCAATAATTCTAACGGATCACTAAAAAATTATTTATAAGACAAACTTTTGGGTTCTCCAGATAGTATGTAAAACTTAGGATAAAGGTAGATAGTTCCCCAGATGTAATGCTCTTAGGTTCTGAAGCCAGAGTGCTAAAAATACTTTTAGCAGCCATGAAATGTGCATGGAATATCAGTCATGAAAAATTTCCACAAGTGAAAACATTTAGTTGTGCAGCACATGGTTTACATTTGCTACTTCATGATATAATGAAGTTAAAGGCAATGAAAGATCTTCAGTCAGATGCCAAGAAAATATCAAATCTGTTAAGAAACATCACATCATTCAACAAACATTCATGAACATTCAAAAGGAGAAAAGTTCGGAAGAATTCGGCAAGAACACTGAAACTGCCATCTGTTACCAGATAGGAAGGAATAATGATCATGCTGAAAAATCTCCTGGACATAAAGGAAACTCTACAAGCAACTTTCATTCAAGATTGTTTACCACTCAATAAACAAATAAGGAAGATTGTTTTGGAAAATGATGTATTCTGGGCTCGAGAATACAAGGCAAATATGGGTTTTTAGAGCAAGCAGTTTTTGTGGGAAAGTGTAGAGCACGCTTCACCACTTACATGATGGAAGGGGCTCTGCAAATTTAGATCCTTAGTAGTGTGGCCATAAAACTGTTATCCATTCCTTTGACACCAGTGTCTTCTGAATGCATCTGGTCTGCCTATGGGAAAACACACACTGCAGCTCAAAATCATTTGACAAATACAAGTCAATAAATTAGTGGCTATCCATTCCCACCTGCTTCTAGAGGGAAAAAAAGTGGCGGATGTTCAAAAAAAGTGATGGATGTTCAAAAGAATACAGTAGTGCTGTTACAACTAAAGCTGAAGAAAGTGCAAGTTTTGACTCATCTGATGAGAGTGGAACTAATTAAAATTGTAGAAGTTTTTGAGAACAAAGTCAATGTAAAAAACCAACTCATTACTTTGTTATCCTCTACTTTCTCACTGAATTTTGTTAGTCAAAAATTTCCAATTATAATTATTCCATTAGTTCAGTTAAATGGATTATTGTATTTTTTGTTAGTAAAAGAAATATTTTTACTTCATTAAGGGTATATGTAAACCTCATTTTGTAATATAAACCATGGAATGATTTTGGGAACCGCTATCTGAAATAAAATTCAGAGGAATAAAAAGGATGGCATTTTTAAAGAAATCTATTGATTTTTGAAATGAATTTATTTTTTTCCTATACACTTGTCATGCTTTACTTCTGCAAACTTCCCTCCTTTCAAAATTCCTGGAAGGTTTACATCTCTAGTGTGTGACTTATGCAAGTTTATGTGTTCTGTGCCATGTGGAATGATATGCTCCCAGCCTGCTAAAGGATTTTCTTTCAAAATAACTCATACCCATGAACCTTGAAGCATCCTGTTTTTTCCCACAATCAATTTTCCCTTCCCAATTCCCCCCCAAATTTTTCAGGGGTTTTCCCCACCTTTACATCTCTAATTACATCCTTCACTCAACCAGTGCTTGAGTGAGGATGAGCCCTCACCAGAGGTGGCACAGAACCATGGAGGTCCTGAAAACACATAAACCAGGAGAACTTTTGGGAATGCAAAAAGAGTACAATGTGAAAGGGGAAGATGCAACAGCTGACAGGGAGGAGAATAAAGTCAAAGAGAAAGGGGACATATGGACTGATGCTCCAGAGTGGCAAAAGGGTATCTGGTGCCTAGAGGTCATCTCCTCTTATCAATATACCATCCTCACTAGTGTCCTTCCATGAGTGGGTGGCCCAGAAGGCTGCTAGAGTTATCTGAGTTTGACTAGGTAGTACCTAGTCCAGTCCCACCTACACTGCCTCCTATGCCAAAGCAACTGAAACACTGGAGAAGAGAAGGCCCATTTAAGAGGTTGTGGCAACTGCACTGAGACCTCTCTGTCAAGGAAGAGCATGATAGGGAACAAGGACACTGTGGGAATGGAAGCAAATAGCATTGGTCAGAGGACTTGGAACTGGAGGAACGAAGGTGAAGCTTAACTCTCTGCCCAAATAAACAAGGACCTAGAGAAGTTTGTTGTCCTGGAGGGAAAGGGACAGTGTAATTCAGCTGGTCTACTGTATTTAGTTCCTGAATAAAGTTCTGAGATGAGATTACTGCACAAACTGCTTTTCCATATGATAATAACCAACTTCACAGGCCCCTTGGTGCTTCCTTGCCCACAAATGGACCCATACAGCAGATCCTTCTCCATCTTCCAGCAGAAATTCCTCCCCAACATCTGCAAAATAACAAAAAACAAAACAGGGATTCTGGTTAATAAATGAAAAGGTGTTTATAAGGAATAATCTTGACTATGTTTATCTTATCTCATCCAGCTCAAGTTTTCTCGACTTTAACAAAAGTAAAGGAAGGCACCCAGATATTCAGGGAGGAGACCTGATAGTGAAAGAATAAAAGCAGAAATAATAGGAGAGTGAAGTGCATTCTAGTGCTATCTTTCTGTCTTTCTGACTGAATTTCTTGGGTGATGAAAGTAGCCATTTGGGAAAGATGCAAGATGGATGTCATGCATCAACTGGGTGGAATGTCTTGACCATTTTCTTGTAAATGAACTGCTTTCTTTGGGAAAGGAACCCCCCTCTGGTGGTATCCAGCTGCCCTTGTACTCCATCAGCTCTGCATTATATAATATGGTGTGCAATTACTGAGCCTGCTCTTAAACTTCATTTAAGGGCCAGGGGAGCAATTTTTTGATTTATGGAATAATATCTTTTCTTCTTCTTTTGTGCAGTAAATATTTGGCAAGCGCGCTGGTTGATTCTCATTCCCATCTTGCCGCAGGGCATGTTCTGTAATAACATCATTCAGTTTTTCAATATAGACAACAGTTTGAGAAGAAGAAAGGGGAATGTAAGGGTTGTCTCATGTTTCACAGAGTGCTTTCCGCACTAGCAGAATAACCCAAGATTAGAAAAATGAAGTGGAAGCCCAAATTGTTCAAGCATGTCCACTTGAGCCCATGCTTCCAAAAGCTGAAATTGTTACACATGTCCTCAGGGCTCAACTTTTTCTTAACAGTCTTAATCCACTTGTCATCTGCAGCTCTAGTGTTTCACTGAATACAGGGCAAATCCATGCTATGTGTGCATGGAAACTACTGTATTCTTGTTTTATACTGTGGTTTAAGAACAATGTTCACGTTCCCACCCAATGACAAGTCTATCTTCTTGTTCTTCAAGTGCTGTACCCAATTCCAAATATTGGCTATCATCATGGCAATCAGCCATGAAGACCATCCTGGGAATATAATGAAGTGGTCTTCCATTTGCTTTCCACATTGCAATGTGACACCCTTACCACTGATCCAGTTCCACAAGTCACTTTCTGGTCCTGAGCCTTTTTGGCACACAAAGTTGTAACAGCACACAATGGATGATTACTTTGGCTGGAAAACTCATTATCTCACACACACTTTAGACTCAAGGCCATTCTTTCTGTATTCCACCTCCTAGCAGATGCATTGTGGACATGTCAGGTATTTTGCAAAATGGGTTGTCGTCATAAAGGAGGCATGTCTTTCCAAAGTAGGAGGAAATAAGAATTCAGGTAAGGTGGGGGGGGGAGACTTTACACCACTTTAATTAATTAATTAAAGTTTTAAACCACCCATCTGGGATATTTCCCACTCTGGGCAGTGTACAAAGAAATAAGTATCAATAATATTGTCACACAAACAAACATGTCTGAGGGCAAGCAGGCTCAAACCTAACCAACTAACTTATTGGCAAAGATATGATATTCTTAAAGGTCTACTTGAAGAGGAAGGTTTTGAGCTGTTTTTTAAAATGTCCAAGGATGGGGCCTGGCACAGTTCAACTGGTAGGTGACTTAGTTCAGTTGATTATTTCTTCATCTAACCAGTGTAAATGATACTTAAATTAAACCTGGCTGGGAAAATGGTGACCTCCTGATGTTGCTGGACTGTATTATCCATCAATCCCAGCCTGCATGGCTTATGGTGGAACAGGATGAGAGCTTCACCAATATTTAAAGGTCATTTTACATCTTCTCTACCCATGCATTAACCAAAGGCCAGAGAAGACAGAATTCGGCACATCAATATCTAAGCGAAAGACTGTCCCAATAAATTTGTTGGTTGAAATCAAATAGCAAATCTGTACAATGACTCACTGGTCTCACAGGGCATGATGACTTTTTTCTTTGTCTCTCTTCTTGTCCCCTCATTCTCCCAAATCAAGATGTATGGTTTGTCAAGCCAGTCAAGTTATTTTACTCAAGGTGGCAGAAAATCTAACAAGTTATTGTCATAAATATAAAAACTAACGGTTTACAGTCTTTTCATGACACTCCAAATCTGCTACTAGAAGAGGTCCTCTAGATGTTTCTGGACTGTAAAACCCAGCAGCTCTAGCTAGCATAGTCAATAATCAGGAGAACTGCAACAGTATCTGGAGGACAATCCACCCCTTGTTTTATTTCTCCAAAATGTCAAACATTAGAACGGGGAAGATATCAGCTCTAGCGAGCAGTCACAGCATGTTGTAGTTGGATGGGTGATGGTTAAGAAGTCAGTCAAAAGGTCAAATTTGGCTAACTAAATAAGGAAGGAGGGCCTCACAGTAGAACAAAGGTGTGCAATATGGAAAGTCTCTCATTTCCCCCTCCTGATTTCTTACAATATGCAAAACAAGCAAACCTACTGGTTTCCCCCCCCAAAAAAAGAACTCAAATATGTAATTTGTGTGCACATACCTAAAGCAGATGCACACTTGCATCTTCTCATAGGAAGTCTATTGGCTCTGAATATATGGAGGAATCTTTCTAGTATCATTTACAGAGCTGGAGACATCATTGAAGAAGAGTTTTGGTTGTGTTTTTTTAAGATGAGAGAAATACATTTAAAGGTAATTGGATCCAGCTGCTTCCTAAACAGCCAAATATTTACATGGAGGCAGGCTATTAATCAGGAATGCTTGCACGGATGCTTTGGTTGACAACTTTGCACCAGTTAGCTTGTCTTATGGACATCTTCCTGTCTGCTTCCCTTATATCACAATCAGTTGCGACACACATAATTACAGATTCGGATGTTTTGCCGCATCTGGATGATTGATTCTTTGATACACACAACTTATGAAATAGATGTTCTTATGCAAATTAACTATTTAGCAACTATCTAGCAAGGGGCACAGTTATATGGCAAAGAGACCAAGAAAAATGTCATAATGCTCTGTGAGGCCAGTGAGACATTGTACAGATTCTCCCCACTGATTCCAAGGTGGCAGTGAAGAATTTCATGAGTCACATCTAGGCTGGAATAGCTGGGGATTATGTCCTGGTAAAGTACATCCTCTTTGCACAGGGAACAGAGAGTCCTGGGGCACCTCAACAACAGACCTACAGACTTTTCAAGTCAATTGTCATTTACTGTATTTGTACATCTACTGGAATTTTTGTTTGTTTTTACTTTAAGTGCAGCCCATTGGTACAGAAACTCAATGTTTTCAAGAAAGCAAAACTGCTACATTTTCTCTTCCATTTGGACAGTCCTGGTTTTACCATCCCATCTTTCTACCTCTAGCATTAAGAAGAATAAGGAAACACATACTGTGTAGCAGCAGCAAAGCAGAGTTGTATGAATCATACACCCTATACTCTACTGTATTCAGGTCTCAGATTCAATGGAAGATGCTGTCCCATCACCAGTGTTGAATTAGGAGTGGATTGTCAGTATGGTGATGATTTGACTTCAGACAGCAAAATGTTTTGATCCAGTACAGCTGTATCTGAAGCAGGCTCCTGTGTCTTCCCCAGCCCAATTGGGATCTGGTCAGTGTGCCTGTCATTCAATGAAAATTAGACCTAGAAGGAGCAGTATTATTCCTGCCAGTTCATTCTAACCCTGGGGTTATTGATTGGGTTCACAGAAGCACTGAACTGTTGCAATTTCTCGTTAACCTGAAGCCAGGATCTCACTAGATGATTTACAGTGCAGAATAGTGTTTTGATGGTCCTCAAAGTGAAGAAGAGCTCAAGCTATAGATTCCTACTCAGAAGAAAAGAATGAGAGGCTAAAAATAGGACCGGAACCAATTCAGTAAGAAACAAAGCACAATATTTTCACAGCTCACGCTATTAATATAGAACGCTTCCCAGGCAGGGATTGAATTCAGGTCCCTTGCCAATTTGCTGACTTGTTTAAATAAAAAGATCAATTCCACCCTCCTTTTTATTCAAATAATTGTGTCTTATATGAACCCATAAAATGTGGTGTGCAATATAATGTAAGACTATTTCTTACATTATGGGTGCTTGTTTTGTTAATAGCTTTAGTGTCCGTGCAGTTCCCCATCCCACTGAAAATGTGAGGGGTATGAACAGAGACAGGATAAAGTTGTTTGCAAAAGTTTCCGCAGCATATTTAAACTATACTCCTGTATACATGGTTATCTTCAGGGCAAGTACACTTCCTCAACATTCATTCCTCTTGGGAGAACTCATTTTCTAGGGAGAACATCAATGACAGCCCATCAGCTACCATGTTGTTTCTACCCTTTATATGCTGCACCTCCACGTTGAAGCACCAAACTCCACCTGAGCAGGTAACTATTAATCTTTCATTTGGTGCAGCCATACAAGTGGATTATGATCTGTTTGTAATCAAATTTAGTGACAATCAAGTATGGGCAAAGCCACTGTAAACTCCACCTCACCGCTAAGCATTCCTGCTCAATAGCTGACAAGTTCCTTTCTCGAAGAAGGTGCTTCTTAAAGACCTATCTTTCTCTTGCTTTATTAAAATAGCCCCAACCTGCTATCACTGGCATCTGTCTACACCAAGAATGGATGCTCAAGTTAGGATCTACTAGCTCTTGGGCTTTGACTAACAACTACTTGAAGAAGTCAAAATCCCACTAGCATTCTACTCTCCACTTTACCTGGATCAGGGCAAGCTTTCTCAATAACTCCATTAAAGGCTATGCCAGAGCACTAAATTGGAATATGAAGTTCTGGTAATGCCTAGCTAACCCCAAGAAAGACATCACCTGCTTTTGGTCTATGGCAGTGTTTCCCAAACTGGTGGACTTCAATTCCCAGAAGCCTAAGTCAGTACATTGGCTGATCAGTGCTTTGGGGAATTGACTTAGGCTTCTGGAAATTGAAGTCCAAAAACCTAAGGTTGGGAAACACTGGTCATGTGGACGAACTATTCCTTGTTACTCTAGACCTTCATGTCCAGTGTCAGCATCCAACCTCCCCTCACCAAAAGTGCCAGGAATTACTTCACCCCTTCCCAGCTGGCACTTTGATGCTTTTACAGTCACACCAGCCTTCCAAAGCCTCTCCACCATGGTATCAAGGTGTTAAAAATGTTCCTGATTTTTTATTATTTATTTTTTGCTGAAAACTGCTACATCTTCAATATAAGCTCATGCAAGGGGAGGTCTGCTAACAAATTATTCATCAGCCTGTGAAATGTAGCACTTGCAATTTTTTTCAGCCCAAAAGGAATCTTCAGGGATTTGTAAATGCCACAATGTATGATGAACATAGTCTTGGCCACAGTGTCCTCATCTGGGGCTCCTGCCAGTACCTTTTCATTAAATGCAGTGGCTCAAATGCCTAAGAAACTGACTGGGAGGTGGCAGATCAGCAGTTCAATTCCTGAGTACTGCTGGACAGAATGAGCTCCTGTCTTTGTCCCAGTTCCTGCCAACCTAGCAGTTTGAAAGAAAGAAATTGCAAGTAAATAAATAGGGACCACTTTGGTGGGAAGGTAAACACCATTCCGTGCACTCTGGTGTCTAGTCATGCCTGCCACATGACCATGGAAACATCTGCAGAAGCACACAGCTCTGACTCTTCGGCTTTGGAACAGAGATGAGCACTGAACCCTAGAGTTGGATACAACTGGCTTTCAAGCAAGGGAAAACTTTACCTTCACCTTTAAAGTGGGGATGTACTTGGCCTTCACTATAGACTCCACAAGATGGTCCATTACTGGCATGGGGTATGGATCCGTCTGTGTAACTTGATTGACCTTCCTATAATTTACTACAGAATTGTATCTTATCCCTAAGGTTACATGAGGGGTCCTTATTTTCATTCAAGACTACTGGTGAAGCCCATTCAGAGGTACTTTCCCTGATCACTCCCAAATCCAACATTTAATAGATTTCCCTCTCAATCACCAGAGCCTTCTCCTATACTACCCGGTAGTGAGGCGAATGAAATAGCATTGCATCCTGGGTTACAATTCTATGCTTAATCCGTGTGGGGGTGCCCGGCTTTGTCAAGAAAATTCTCACATTCCCATGCACCACAGACAACAGTTGCTCCTGTTCTTGTGTTGAAAACTTGGGAGAAAGGTATAACCCTTCTACTCTTCCTGCCTCTCTGTACTTTTCCAATAGATTGAACTCATGGTCCCAACCATCCTACTGAGGCTGACACCAGAACATCCCTGGTATCTTTGCTATGTAAGGCTTCAGGTGGTGTTGCTCCTGAGTCCCGTGCCTGGCCATGGTAGACACTGCAATGTGTTGGGCTGTGGTCTACCTGCTGGGCTCCTAGATCCTCCAACCCCTTATTGGTGGAAAACCACTCTGGAGTTGATCTAGAACTCTCACTTCCCCATAGTCTTCCTCAAGCTCAGGATCCTCATAGGATAGATCCTTTTCATCCCACCCCCTCTTAACCCATGGCTGTATAGTTTGGCCCTTGAGCTTTGTTGAATTCCCTGGGCACTGCTGCTGCAGATGCCCAAGTTCCCCACTACTATAGCACCTCAAAGAGGTGGAGGTGCCCACCAGTTCCCTGGGTGTATGCTTGGGAGTAGCCCTCCTTAAAGTATCATCAATGACAATCAAACCTCCTTCTTTTTCCCACCCATTGTACGGGGCCAGGCTAGGTGTACCCCACATTGTTGCTCTTCTCATCAGAACCAACTCTCCACCACCTGTCGCACCAGTGGCCACAGCCACCCCATCCCCCTAAAGTTCCAGAGTTGATTAGCAAACAGGGTCAAACAGGGTCAAGTCCTGACTAGATGTTACTTGTCACTTCGTTAAACGAACACATGGGTACACAGTAAAGAGGTAAGTATCTGGCTCACTACTGTAGCAGAAACCAATTAGAGGTCAACTACCAGAAAACCAAAGTGATAACCTTTGCTAAAAGGCCTAAGAAACATACCTGGAGAATAAATGGTCACAAGATAGAACAGCTTTAAATACTTGGGAGTAGTCTTCCAAGCTTCAGGCTCAAGGAACACCCATACCACACACACCGTTCTTACAGCCCAGAGATCCACCTTTGCCATACTAAAATTCCTGAGGACAAAAGAAGGCCAATACATTCCTTCTGCATTCAAACTATTTGAAACAAAAATCCTGATACAGCTACTCTACAGAGTCCAATCAGGCCCCCACCTAACAACCTGGCTCTTATGGAAAGAGCACATTCTAAATTCTTATGTGCAGCAGTTCAGACTTCTTGCTGTGTATCCAACACCACCCTTCACCGGGATGATAAAGGTTGAGGTGAGATTGTGGACAGCTACTCTCAACCTTCGGCTCAAAATTCTGCTTTATTTATTGATGTATTTATGTATGTATTTATTTATTTATTTTCGCATTTCTATACCACCCTATTCACGAACGACTCAGGGCAGTTTCACAACAATAACAAAACACTAAAAGAATCCCACATTAAAATTCATCCATGGCCATAAAACCCAATAAAATTTAGATTAAAACAATTAGATTAAAATAATAATACCAATGGTCTGGCACCTCTAACTCTCCAGGACAGCTTCCAAACAGCATGAGAAAGAACAATCCAATCCAGAAGGCAATATCTTGGCCTCTCCCAAACTCTCATACAGGCCATGAGCCACAACCAGGCAAAACAGGCTATTAAACAGAAAAAAAGTGGCAGGTAAAGTCTAAGGACACTGCCGTCAGGGATTTAGTGTGTGAATTCAATGTACTGCATTATGCTCACTAGTTCATTTATTTCTTTTATTTCATTCATTAGTTGAGGGTGATGTTTCAAATGGGGGAAAACAAAGACATTATGTTCATAAAATTATGGTTTTCATAAAATGTTCATAAAATCTAAGATTTTCTCAGCCAAAGTAAAGGTCATCCTTGATCGAAAGCCAGTCATATCCGACTCTAGGTTTCAGTGCTCATCTCTGTTTATAGCCAAAGAGCTATAAACTGTCTGTGTCTAAAGACATTTCCGTGGACATGTGGCAGGAATGGAATGCTGTTTACCTTCCCACCAAAGTGTTCCCTATTTATCTTCTTGCAATTTCTTGCTTTTGAACTGCTACATTGTGTTAACCCAAAACCATAAATCCCAATTTCATTTGTGTTTTTTTTATATTTTATTTTTAAATAAAAATGCTTTTAACCTTTATTTTCCATTTTCCCTGACTGTACCCACTATGCACATGTGTCCATAAGCAGCCCACTATACAAACAACAATTCACCACTGGTGAATAACTGCAAAGGGTCTATTTTTAACAAATATTTCAATAGTCAAACTGCAAAGAAAAAGAGTTTTTCCTTCATGATTCCTTGAAAGCAGTTTTTCAATAAGAGGGGAAGCCAAAAGGGAAAGTGGTTATGACTTCAAAGGAAAAATTTGCTACAGTGTATCCATTTCTCACACCAATTTATCTATTCTGGTGTTGAGAGATACTATTTTTTTTTTTGAAGGAAAGAATGTTAGAAAGAAAGTGTGTTTTTTGTTTTAAACCTTCATAGAAAATGTTTCTGAAGTCCGATCCAAATTGTATAAGTGTCAAAAGAAAGGTTATTATGTCCTCTTTCAAGCGCACTTTGGATCACTTTGATCGTGTGTTTTTCCAAATAAAAGCTGGAAATGTCATTTTTACAAGTCACGTTTTTCCTCAATATCTTATTTATTTATTTATTTATTTATTTATTTATTTATTTATTTATTTAGATTTATTATCCCGCCCCAATCAGGCAAACCTGACTCTAGGCGGCTTACAGAAAATTCATAAATTAAAACCTTGAGGTTCAAAATTACTTAAAAATCAATTTAAAAAGAATTAATGGATTCCTTCTACAGCGTCATTTTTCTCCACATGTTGTATGCGAACTGTATCCACCTTGGGAAGTTGTCATATTCAATTTCTAAGCTGGTTTTCCCTCCATTTATTGGGTTCTTGAGACCTCGTTTGAGTGGTTTTTTGTAAAATGCTTCATAAATTATTTTTCCTGAAGGTGTCCCCACAAAGGTTAATATTTCCTCTTTCAAATGCACTTTGGATCATCTAAATTGGTTGGGTAGTTTTTTCACTGCCCCCCCAACAACCAACCCCCCCCCCCAGCAAAACTGTCACTTTTCCGATGCTACTTCCAAAAGTGATGACATCATTGCTTTGCATTTTCGGTTTTGTGTTCTACCAATTCTTAAAGTCGTCGATATGATCTTTCAAATTACATAACCCTTATTTTCATGGGTGCCTTAGTTTTGGTGTTGCAGCATCTCAAAAGTACATGATTTTCATTACACTGCAAAAGCTGCCAGACCACCCAACCAAAACGTATGACATTCACAGAATTCATGTCAAAACATTAGACATGGAAAGGCAAGAAGACCTAGCCAGGGCCCCTACCTTCCTAGCTCCAGAGTCTTGGAGACACATTGTTGCCCCAGCCCCATACCTGCTCCAACCTAAGACACCAAGTCATCAGAGGGCATTTATTCTAGCCTGCTGCCAGGCTCTCCCTTCTGTAGTTCTCGAGGGAAAGTTCCAAAGCACACCAATGACACAGAGAAAATGCCCCTGTGACACCGGAGAAGCTGAAACCAAAGAACATGTTCTCTGCAGCTGCCCTTTTTATAAAGTAAAGGGGTACACAGAAAGAGCCTCCTTGAAGATTGTAGTATTTTTGAACCACAGTCCCTTGGACAGCGAGGAGAACAAATAGGTCAATCTTAGAAGAAATCAACCCTGACTGCTCCTTAGAAGGTCAAATTGTAAAGATGAAGCTAAAGTACTTTGGACATCAAATGAGAAGATTCACTTGAGAAAGCCTTGATGCTGGGAAAGGTGGAGGGCAAAAGAAGAAGGGGCTGGCAGAGAATGAGATGGCTAGATGGCACAGAACTGAGCAAGTTGAGGAGGATGGTGAACAGGAATGCATGGCGGACAGTTGTCCATGGGGTCGCGGAGGGTCGGAATCGACTGTCCAACTGAACAACAACAAAACAGGTGTACCCTGGTAATTTATTTATTTATTTATTTATTTATTCAGATTTATATTTATAATAGCAACCTTGTATGGCCAGCTAATCATTCTCACACTAGGTCAGGTGAAGGGAACTGTGAAATGAACTCACCAAAAGGTGCCTTCATTTGCCAGTTTCATGTCTGGCTCAGACACAGAAGAAGAGGAAGAAGCAAAGGGCTGGGAAGTTTTATGAGACAGTTTGGCAAAACTGTTCACAGAGCACAACCTCCTGGAGTTTGACAGAACTGCCACCTCCAGCTGCTTCTAACCATTGTCCCATTAACTGTCTTAGCCAGGTCCATCCTTGCAAGATGTTCCTGCACTATACATAGCTCCTGAAACAACTCCAACAGCCATCTCATTGAGCAGTCTCACAGTTCTTCCCTCTGCTCCCACAGCTGGGCTTAAGGGGCAAAGAACTGCTCCATGGTCACCTCCTATGGTGTGCCATTCCAATGGCGACAAGCGCTATGATTCCTCCGACTGCTGTCCACAGTCTTCTCTGGACTAGACTCGCCAGGCCCCTTCCATCATAATGAGATACCATCCTGTCTGCTCCATGCTCCCATTCTTGCCCAGTCCCTGGTACTGGACTCCTTACAGCATAAAGGTTGGCAGATCTTGGGGCCTTCCAGCCAGCTCCAGCTCCTTACAAACACTTACTAGTCTAGTAAATTAATATGGGGAGATTGGCCTTCACCTACCCAGCACAGCACTCTAAAAAATGTTGGGGCCCTGTAAAAACAATAGTGCAGCTAGTTTCCATGGGTATACCAGGGTGGTGGTGGTCAGATCTCCACTGGTGCTTACTATGTGAAGGTGGGTTTCCCCAAGGGAATTAAGGTGGCTCTTCCCTGGCCTGCCTTAGAGCTGCTCTCTGGTATATGATCAGGCAGCCCTTGCACTCCCAGCCAAGGGAAAAGCTCCCAAACATGGACTCAAGGGTGGAAAACAGAACAACCTGATTCAGGGAGTCAAAATGAAAGATGGAGCAAGCCTCAGGTTTACCAAAAATTCTGCCCTTCTTAAAAGGAGCAAAAGAGTGGGACCTGGACAAACCTTGCAGCTGCTCTGCTGGGCTAGCACACCAACCTTTCCCCTACTACAAAGTAACTAAATTTCCATACAATCCATGAGATTAACCCTCAGTGGAAGCTCTCTGTGGCTCGGGTCAGACAGCCATCCTTCCTGACCCACCCAGTGCTCTACATACTAAAACTAGACCCTATTATTCCTTCATGCTGTCCTAGGGGACAATTATACACCTTGTCCCATCTTATCATGTCCCACAGGCCCATGGGTTTTGGGGTGAAGGTCAAAGCACTACTCTACTGCCCAGCATTTAACTCCTTTGGGGCAAACTCTTCACAGCTGCCCTGTGCAGTTTGTGAGCAGTAGAAGTGCAGGATATAAGCTTTTTATTCCTGTAATTTAAAAACAAAAAGACCAAAACTCATTGGCTATATGCAGTGGTGGGCATCAGCAGGTTCACACCAGTTCACTAGAACCGGTAGCAGAAATTCTGGCTGGCCCCGCCCATCCAACGTTTGAAATAAAATAGTCCTAATTCGGGTGCAACGTAGGGCTTTTCCCTGGCCACACCCACCATACCACACCCACAGTCTGGTAGTAAAAAAAATTTGAACCCACCACTGGCTATATGATCATTTTTCCGCAATGAAAATAAAACCAGTGGCTAAAATCCTTGCAAATGTACTACAAACAACATAGCTTTCAGAGGTGTATTGCCTACAGTTAAGAAATTACTGTAGATATTAACTATTTTGTATTCAGTTGCATAATTCAACATGTAATAGATAATAACTGAAATACTGTTACTTAGAGTAATATGTTGCATAGAATAAGCCAATTGATTCAGTGGGGATTTGATGAATCAATTCCTTTGTAAATTTTATTGATTCAAATGGACCTACTTTTATTGTGACTAACTATGGTAAATTTGACCCAACAGATCCCCACTGATTCAGTGGTCCTACTCTAGTATGAGTTAATACTCTAAGTGACAAGATTTCAGCCAGAATCTTAACTTGAGGTAATTTGCCTCCAAAAGGTGTGCCATTGCATTGTGGCAGCATAAAATTGGTCAGTCAGATTTTGGTCAATGTTTCAACTTGTTCCATTGATGTTCAACTAAGAACATCAGCAAAATGGGCACAAAAAAGGCAATAAACAGTAAGGGGGAAGGCCCCTCCCTTGAACTTGCCCACTATATAATTTCACCTCTAATGTTATAAAAAATGAAAACATGGCTTGTTCATGAAGTGGAACAATTTAGTGCATCCACACTGGAAGACACGAATACCCCACAACTAGTTCAATGGATATTTGTGTAGAATCTCACAAAAATTAAAAATTCCTCCTCACAAGCATAGACTTCTAACAACTAATTAAAGACACAGCATTTTAGTGTTCCTTGTCAGCAAATCTTTCACACCCTCCCATGTTATATTTTTGTTGATAAAGTGCAAACACAGCTGGAATTTACCTTGTGAGACACTAAACTCAGGAAAGCACTTAGCGGATGCTGTTTATATTCTGAATAAGGCAGCTGGGAGATATTTCCAAAAATGCCCAAGGAAAAGAAAATGCTGCTTCTTTGGCAAGTTGCATTTTCCACTGACCTAAATGATGGTGGATTTTAGTCATAGCAGAAAGTGAAAACAGATTGAGCAGAAACAGTGGCAAGTGCTGTTGATGGAACTTGTTTTTGTTCTTACTTAGGATAAAATAGATGGATGTCAGAGACTAGCTTTGGGAGAGTAAGTCATGTCTTATCCTGGGCTGTCCCAGGAGGTTATGATCCTTGAATAGCAAATGCATCCAACACTTCCCTAAATGCATAATGCCTAAAGCTAGTGAAGATGTTTTTGAACTTGTACCAGAAAATCCCACAGAAATGGCTGCCTCCCTCCATTTAGAGGTACACCTGATATTCTTGTCAAATGTCCAGGACAGAGCTTGTGTGAATGCATGGCAATTGCTTTCAACACTGTGAGACCTACTTTCTGTCGTTCTCCTTTCTTTTTCCCCTGGGAAGTATTCATTTAGGTGAGTGCTGTTCCAATCTTCTATCTTCTCGAGACCATTTCCCCTACTGATGGTATTCCACTTGAACTATTTAAAGCCCTAAAAGAGGATGCCGTTAAAGTGTTGAACTCATTATGCCAGCAGATTTGGAAAACACAGCAGTGGCCACAGGATTGGAAAAGGTCAGTCTACGTTCCAATTTCAAAAAAGGGCAATGCCAAAGAATGTTCAAATTATTGTACAATTGTGCTCATCTCACACACCTGCAAGGTCATGATCAAGATCCTACAAGCTAGGCTCCAGCAGTATGTGGATTGAGAACATCCAGAAGTACAAACTGGATTCTGAAGAGGCAGGGAAACTAGAGACCAAATTGTCAATATTCACTGGATCATGGAGAAAGCAAGGGAGTACCAGAAAAATGTCTACTTCTTTCATTGTCTACACCAAAGCCTTTGATTGTGTGGATCATAATAAACTGTGACAAGTCCTTAAAGAGATGGAAATGCCAGACCACTTCATCTAAGAAACCTGTATGTGGGTCAAGAAGTGACAGTTAGGACCAGATACAGAACAACTGATTGGTTTAGAATAGGAAAAAGTGTACAACAAGTCTGTATGTTGTCACTCTGCCCATTTCACTTATATGCAAAGTACATCATGCATAATGCAAAGCTGGATGAAACACAAGCTAGAATTAAGATTGCTGGGATAAATATCAGCAACCTGAGATAGGCAGATGGCACTACCCTAATGGCAGAGAGTGAAGAAGACCTACAGAGCCTCTTGATGGGGTGATAAAGGAGAGTACAAAAGCTGGCTTGAAACTCAATATCAAAAAAACCAAGATCTTGGCATCCAGCCCCATCACACCCAGGCAAATAGAAGGGGAAGAAATGGAAGCAGTGACAGACTTTACCTTCTTGGAATCTAAGATCACTGCTGATGGTAAGTCCAGCCATGAAATAAAAAAGATGCTTACTTCTTGGGAACTAAGCTATGACAAGCCTAGGCAGCATAAGAAAAAGTAGAGTAGAGACATTACCCTGCCAACAAAAGTCCACATATTTAAAGCAATGGTCTTCCCACTAGTAACGTATGGCTGTGAGAGCCGGACCATAAGGAAGGCTGAGTGCAGAAGAATAGACACTTTTGAACTGCAGTACTGGAGAAGACTTTTGAGAGTACCCTGGACTGCAAGGAGTTCAAATCCACCAATTCTAAAGGAAATCAATCCTGACAGCTCCTTGGATGGACAAATTCTAAAGCTGAAGCTCAAGTACGTTGGCCACTAAATGAGAAGAGATGACTCACTGGAGAAGGCCCTGGTGCTAGGAAAGATTGAAGGCAAAATGAGAAGGGAGTGGCAGTGGATGTGAT
Source organism: Furcifer pardalis (assembly GCA_030440675.1). Lineage (NCBI taxonomy): Eukaryota > Metazoa > Chordata > Lepidosauria > Squamata > Chamaeleonidae > Furcifer > Furcifer pardalis. The sequence goes on along the minus strand of CP126893.1, from coordinate 63,306,948 downwards.
GATTAGACACCCTTAGATCTGGGCTGACTACGGAGGATGGAAGATGACAGAGGAACCTGGCATGCTGCGGTCCATGAGGTCACAAAGGGTCAGACTCCACTGTGTGACTGAACAAAAACAACAACACATATGAGAATGTGGCAGGGTGAACAGACATTTTCTGCTAACTCATAAAAAATAAGCAATATCAGATGTTTATTTGACTTTAATTTACAGGGATATCTTGCTTCCTTTGGGTTGTGGTTTCTTTCTTGAACTCTTAATAGAGTCCAGTGTAGAGTATTAGCTTTAGAACCACAGAATATGATTTAATGGCTCTGTGACTGACTAGAGGAAACCAATTTGCTTAATTAACCTCTAGGAGTTAGAAATCCTCTCTGGTATGTTTGCTGGAATATCAACTAAAGATTTCTTGTTAGTTTCCCCTCACAATCTTTCATACCACCTCTTCCTTTCTTTGGTAGTTGTGTTTCCTTTCTCCTCCATTTTCTGTAGATAGCTTTATGTGCAAAAGAACAAAACCATGTACTGTAATTTTAAAAATTGTTTTCTATAACCAAGAAGCATCCAAGCTGATCAATTTTCTTTTCTCAAAGGCAGGGTGAGACTGAGCAGATCTCCCCATGCTTTAAACTGCACTACAAAGGGAGTAGTCAAATTCCAAATGCCTCCTACAAATTGCACCTACACATTTCCTGCTCTATGTTTTTCTTTGCACCTGGTCACCATGCCTGTTCAGATCCTGGAAACTTCAGTAATGGATTTTGGGACTGTAATAACAACTGGGTAAGTCATGTCTTATCCAGAAGAGGTAGTTTTAATGCAGGGATGAATGACCTAAGCCAGTGGTTACCAACAAGGGGTACACAGCCCACAGGGGGACTTCAATTCCCAGAAGCCTAAGTCAGTACATTTGGCTGATCAGCGCTTTGGGGAAATGACTTAGGCTTCTGGGAATTGAAGTCCAAAAACCAGCATTTGGGAAACACTAATCTAAGCAATGTTCTCCTATGACCAAAGGGGAAGGGACTATGGGGTGTATGGCTAGTCTAACGTGTACATCTAATTTTAATTGTATTTATTATTTTGTAGATGCTGTTACAAAGGGTATTTACACTGAAAAACTAAACTTAAAAGCTCTAACAAAAAAAAGCCTCTTGTACCCTCAAGATATTTTTTCAAAAATGTAAAATAGCAAGAGGGAGCATTCTTCAAAACATGGCCTCCCAACAGTGGTGGGTTGTCAAAATTCCTGCTACCCCACCATGATGTCATGGACATCGTGGGCGTAGCCGACGTCATGATGTCATGTCATTGTGGGCGGAGCAAAAAAATTTTTAAATAAAAAAGTCTGTGCATGTGTCAAACCTCCATTTGATGCATGCACAGTTCTTTTTTTAGTGTGCATGCATCAAACCTCTATTTGACACAGGTACACTAAAAAAATAGAACTGTGCATCTGTCAATGGAGGTTTGATGCATGCACAGTTCCTGGCAGCCAAAATGGCTGCCCGAAAATACATTTTTGGAGGGGGCCCAAGAGGCGACCGAACCGGTCACCCGGGGTATTACCACCACCACCCCGGTGATCCCTCCTGATGGGGTGCTACCGGTTTGGGTGAACCGGTCCAAACCGGTAACATCCCATCACTGCCTCCCAACAAAGAATGCAGAATTCAGAGACTGACTGACTGTGGCCCCATGGGTGATGGAGACCACAAAAAATGGCCTGTGGGTCACATGTTTCTCATATCTGATTTAAGAGTTAATCTTTGAGTAGTTAGATTGCCTTTAGTACATGTATTAGCAAAGGTCAATCACAGTGGAGAACTTATTAACAGGCTTGAACACAAACATAGAGTGCTGTTGCCTAGCAACAGAATATTGTTAGTCTAGAATTTCTAAGGCTTGAAGACCTGTGTTAGAGTTTAAGAGTTCTCTTCCTTCAGCAAAATCAATGAAGTTTGAACGGGGAGTGGGATGAAATGCTCCTCCCCACAAGGGAAATTCCAACTTGGGCAGATTGTGAAATTCTCATTATCAGTTTGAGCATTGTTTTAACTTTTAGCTTTCCCTAAAAGCTAAGCTTCTGAGTTTATTTTTAATTTTAAATTGCAAATAGATTTTTTTTGCTAGAATATGTTGTGTGATGGAGAAAGGGGAGGCATGAGGGTTTCTAAAAAAAAAAACATACGATGCCTACAGATTTAGAAATTACTGAAGTAACTGCTTTGTAGCTGTGTCCAATAGACAGTCCAGGCACATTTTGAAGTGTAGGTGATCATCATAGGTGTCTACCGATACCCAGTGATCAGAGTTTAGAAATGCAGCAGTTGGATCTATTCATATGACCAAATGAGGAGCAAATTCTTTGCAAAATCAGTGGGGCTTAGTTCAAGACCCACCCAGCTTCAAGTGTTTTGCATTGTAACAGGGATAGCTTGCAAACAATACACCGTTTCTGGAAAAATCAATTCCTCTCCCAGCCACTGCAAGGATACAGTATTAGGTAAATGCTGAAGGAACAGGGAAACTTGGAGGTGGTGGGTGATGTTATAATCCCTTTTAATCAGAATGTCCCACAGCTCTGACCCTGTGACCCTACTGTGATTCCACTACTTTATTGGCTATGTCTCTGTGTGAATTCAGAGCTAAGTAAAATTGACACGCCTCAGTGTGGATTCATTCTGCCAGGGGTGACCCTAAATATTTGCCAGGTTCACATTTGTAGTTTACAAATAATCGTTTTGGAAAGGACCAAAATATTTGCTAAAAACTGCTTCAGATTGTGTGGTGCTGTTTCTTGATTTCTATTTTCAGCTTGCTCTGTACCATTGCTTCTTCAATTGCAGTTGATTCAGTGCAGTTCTCTTCCTGTCAGCAGCTCACTTCTCTCCTCTCCATTAATACACCAGTCCCAGCAAATCAAGGATGATGTCACAAAACCATATAGCTAAGTGATGATGTCCCTGAGGTCAAGTGAATTAAACTGAAATGAGAGAAAGCACTGGGAAGATAAGCAAAGAGGTATACACAATGTGTTTGTGAATTGTGGGGAGACATTTCATTTCAGGCCAGCATAAATATCAGATTCCTGATATTCTTTTTCTGTAGGATCCTCACTATTTGGAAGTAAAAACCACCCAAACAGCTACGTGGAAGGGAAAAGTCACCATCTGTTCCTGTAGATCCTTCTGCCTGATTGCTACTCAGGGTACATTGTGAAAGAAGTGTACATATATAGACAGTTTTAAACCTCCATATTTAATAGTTAGAATAGTAATTTTGGGTGCATACAGATGAGCAGCTGGTACTGTGTGAATCCACACTTGCTTAGCTTAGTGCAGTATTTTCTCTTTAGTGGAATGAGGTTCTGCATACTTTTGTTTTTTTGCATTATTTTCTTCCTACCCTCACAGCCAGCTCTTATATTTGGAAGAATGATGTAGCTACTTTGCAATAGGCTTCACAATGGACCAAATTCTTCTACCAACTAAGTCAGTAGAAATCCCTTTTAGTCACCATTTAACACTCCATTTTCCCTCTGTTTCTAGTCTTGCTTTTTTTACTCCATTGGCTGAGATTTGATTCAATAGCAATAGCAATTACACTCTTTGACATGAATAGGTGTGTATCTCCAGCAGCCAAAATAGTTTTGGGGACATTTTTGTGCTTAACAGGAAAAGATCTGTTTCCTAATGCTTCCCAAGGCTTGAAATTGCTATTTTTCAGCTAGGGCTCATAAAAATCCATTTTTCTCTCTGTATGCCTCATAGACTCATGTCACAAGATTGCCTGTTTTCCAGTATTTCTTATCTTTCTAACTAGCTGAGATCCATGTTTTGTCTACATGCCAGAACACTGATTGCACACGTGTAAAAACAATCCATTGTTTTGAGAAAGTTATTCTCTGTTACCTGATTGGCCAAGGTTAAATCACCTGACCAGGAATTCTCCATTTTGGAGAACAGTTAGTTAGTTCATCTTTGTTTCTCAATGGCTTAAGACCTCAGTTTGGCTTATGGGATTTTCTCTCCTTTTCACTATGATTACCTAAAGATACTTGGACTGTTCTTATTGGACTGATTCTTTGTTATGACCTTTTAAGCTACAGTTTTTCCATGAACTTTGCTATCAATGAACCTGAAGAATAAAACAGCTGTTTCTCTTTGAAGATTGTTGTTTTCTTTATCACACACACACACACAAAGCAACCTACGCTATGCTACCTGTAGAAGAAGCCTCCCTTGTTCTGCTCTACTGCCACAGCTCAGTAAGTTCTTTTTAAAAGCGGCTCAGGTCTCTCAAAGGTGAAAGGTAAGGGTTAAATATGTTCCAGAAATGAGCATATGCTCAGGAGCATGAGTGGGAGGGCCCTTACAGAGACGCCTGAAGTCTGACATAAGTGTTTTGCTGTTCTATTGTTTATATGCAAAGCACAGTTTATTAAATAAAAAAAATAGCAGAGAAAGATACAAAAGTGTATCCACAGTTAACATACAACAATACATTCTGAAAGAATTCAAAAGAGGCAACTTCCTCATTGCACGTCTCTTTCATTTATGTCTGGGTATTCATGATTAATCAGGAATTTTGTTAGTGGGGGAAAACATTATTTCTGAGTTTTTAAAAATAGGTCTGGGACCACAGACTGGGGATCCAGCCAAAAACTGAGGTTAAAATAGCCGAGAGTGGAGTGCTAAATTCCACCTGTCAAAAAGCAGATGGAAGTGAACCTTATGCTTAAGTCTGTATCTGCTCCTCATCACCAACCTAGTCAGCATTATTTTATTTCTCCAATGCCCTAATGTTGTTCATCACGGGTGTCAGAGGGAGCTGCTAAATTATGTAGGCTAGAGAGGTGGGATAGATGTGCAACGCTTTGGTTTCCTTTTAGTCCTCTGTTTTGCATCTCCACATAATTCACAACTGTAGACCTATGGATTTTGTAGTGCAATTCCTTTTCAATTTAGCACAGAAGGGCAGAGAGAGTTTGAGAATGCAGAAAGTGAGCAACAAATCTCCCATGATATTCTTCGGATTCTGAATAATCACAGCAAAAACACCTGTGTTAGAAAATGAAAGTTACTTTGCTTACAGGCAGAAAGAATGAAAGGATCAAAAGGCAAATGATTTCTCAGCCAGACTGGCTGAAAGAGGCTGAAAACAGGCTACATATTTCAAAAACACATGTAGCTTGTTCAGCAGCAGGGAATAAATCTAAACAATAATGTGGGAAATGTACAGAGTGAGCAGAGAGGGACAGGAGGGGCAAGTTAGAACCAGGAAAATAGACCCTTGTGATTGACTAGAGGAAAAGAGAACATGAGCGGTGACTTTAACTCTTGCAATTCCAACCCTCATGAGCTCAGTGTTAGTTAACAGAGTATGGATTGTAAAATGTCCAGTATTATCCGGTCACTTAGGAATAGACCTAGGAATAAAACCTGCCGCCCGCACCCCCAATTGTCTCCTTCTTTCTTCCAGCTCAGCCTGGGGAGAGGAGAAACAGCTGAGTGGACTCTGGCGGGAGGAGGAAAGGACACCAGATGCGGGAGGCGGCAGCTGACAAAATCTGTGCCGTCGCTTTACTGGACTCCTGACCAATGTCCTTTGGCTGAGAAAAAGAATTGGACTGCAGCCGCAGGTGGACATTTTCACAATATAATATTTTCTACTATGATGTGTATTGTTCTATTGTATGATATTTATTGAACCTTATTGCTTTGCTATACTATATGCCACTGTATTTTGATTGTACTGTAATATTGTATTGATGTGTAATGTGTACTGATCTACTATATGGTATTTACTGTACTTTGCTGTTTTATTATACTGTATGCAAATTTATTTGTGTTTGCACTTTAATATTGATATTTGTGGACTCTGTGAGCTGCTCTGAGTTGGTTGCTACCGAGGAGAGCGGCATATTACTACTGCTGCTGCTGCTGCTGCTGCTGCTGCTACTACTACTACTACTACTACTACTACTACTACTACTACTACTACTACTACTATTATTATTATTATTAATAATAATAATAATAATAATAATAATAATAATAATAATAATAATAATAATAATAATAATAATAATAATAATAATAATAATAATAATAATAATAGGGTGATTGGTGCAATCTTACCACACTTGTAAGTGAACAGGCTCATATAGATGTGACTTTTCACAATAACTGAGCATTCCTGCTCTAGCTTTCACCTCACAGTGATGGACCAATGTGGTGTGTATGTAGAGTGCAACTTCATAAGAACATCAGGTTGAGAAAAGTTGCACCATTCTGCCTTGGGGTTCTGGGAGCTGTAGTCCTTAAATTTTTCTAGGCTGTGTCCCTGAATGCCCAGCCCTCACCCTTTTAAATTCAGGATGATGAAATAACAATTACACGTATATATCACCCCATAGCACTTAGTGGATTCTCTGGGAAGCTCACAAGGTAATTAGCATTTTGCCCTCAACATACTGAGTACTCATTTTACTGAACTTAGAAGGATGGAAGGCTGAGTCAACCTTGAGCCCTGTCAGGAGCTAACTCACAATGTTTTGGCTGCAGTACAGCAGCTTAACCACTGCACCACCAGGGCTCCATCTTGTTTTTCCATTTGTGGAAAAGCATGACTCCACTGACAGAGTTGCCCCTGCAAATGCCTTGCCGAGTGGGGCCTGTAATTTATGGTGGGAGGCTGCTGGTGACATCTTCAAAGTAACTTTGCTTTATTGCCTACTGGCTGGATTGTAGCTCAGCTTCCACTTGGAAAAAGCCCATTACACTTTACAGCAATAAAAGCAAAGACTTGGTTATAAAATTTATGCCCACAAATAATGAAATGCTAGCACGGATTTTAGTCTCTCAGATGTTTTGTTGGTTTTTCTCCCTCATCCTTTTTCAATGTCTCCACATTTAGGAATAATAAAACTGGAATGACAAAATAACAGAGATGGAAAAGTAACAGGGCAGCTGTCCAGGCCAAACTCCAGCTGTCAACTAGCTGTTGAGTCAGCACACAGGATCCTTAGGCAGGCCTAAGGCCTTGGCATCCCCACTCAAAACATTTCACACTGCCCTGCTAGGCCCAACATATTCTGGGACATTGTGGAAACCATTCAGATGGATATCTGAGAGTGTGCTGTTGTCAACAGGACCATCAGGGGAACATCAAAGAATCCTAAGGCACCTTGGAGATGAACACATGTATTGTAATTGGGGTTCTCATGGACTACTGCTCAATTCCATGTGCAGTAATCCAACTGATTTATGTGATTAGATACTACTTTTGGGTAAGCTCAAGGAGAACCACTAAAGGTATGAACAAAAGCACTGAGGATGGATGTATTTTCCCCCAACCCTCTCTCCACTGCCTCTTTTCATTTTTTTTTTTTTAAATTATAAGTTGACTGTATTTCCTAGTTTTTTTCCTTTTCTACTTGGCCTTCAGGTCTTACTAGTTTTTCTAGCTTGTGAGAAATGTGACAACAGGTGCACAACTGAAAATGGAAACTGCACCATTCATTTACTGAAGCAGCCACAGAAATGTGTGTAATAGGTTTTTTTAAAAGACAAAAATGTGAGAAGACACTTTATCACACAGTAATGTGTCTTCTCACTTTTTTGGTCTAAAAAAAGAAACTATGTTGGGGTAGCTACAAACCTCTTCACCGCAAACTGAAACAACATACGAAAAGGTGCCTGTAATTCTTTGGAGGATGTTCTCATATAGAGGTGGGTGACTTTAAAGGCTCCAGACCCCCATATTTTTCCATTGATATTATCTGAAAGCCACAAAGTCTCTGAAAAATGCAAGAAAAGGCAGATAAAGTGAATGCAGAAATGGACATTAGTTCACATACAGTTTTGAGAAATGAAAGGTGTTCAACATTGCAAGCTCCCTCTCCCTGCAAAATATTTAAAAGGCGAGTTGCTGCATTTTGCCTTTTTGGGGGGGCTGGAGATACAATTTTTTGACACAGGAGCTGGGGCTGATAAAAATAGCCATAGGGTCTATGTGTTACTCCAGGTAGTACTTTATCCACCCCACCCTACTACGCGATTGATGTCTTTTTATGTCTCCCTTCTGCCCCCTGCAGTGGGAGAATGAGCGTCATAATAAATCTCAGTCCTTATTATCTTGGGTTAAGTAGTGTGTGACTGCACCATATAAACATTTTCCTTTTCAGTTAATTGGGTGTGAGTCAAATATTCCAGTTGTGTCTGCCTTTCTTCTTGAAGACTGCTCTGTCAGACAGCATATGCTGGACCATCAGGAAGGCCTGAAGGAAAGGATGATAAATGTCAAGACTTGACTGATAAAATCCAGGCTTTGGTCTGAAATAATGAGTGAATAATGTATCTATATTAATAAGAATGTAGGAGCTTAAGACCCTGTATAGCAGGGGTTCCCAAGCTATGGCCTGTGGGCCAGCCCCAGCCCATGGCGCCATTCCATCCAGCCCATTGCCATTGCCGCCGCACCCGGAAGTGGAAATGGGTGCATTTACATGAGCCGTAAAATGTCCCTGTGTATGTGTGAATGCATCCACAATGTTGTAAATGCAGAAGTGGCTGCATCTACAACAGCCATAAACGTACCTGCTTCTGCTTCTAGGGGTGTGTGATCTGACCTGCTCAGCTGTCCAGGGTGTGTGATCAGGCCTTAGGCATGAAAAAGTTGGAAACCCCTGCTGTATAGGTTAGTGCAAGGGTCATGGTATAGTTTGATTGCATGTAGATTTACACTTCAGGTCTTCTGGAATGTGATGGCCACCCTTCCAGATCTTAGGAAGTCCAGCTTTGGAGATGAATGATCAAGTGCTACTAAAACATTCCTGGGTCTGATTTTACTTCTTATGGACAAGTTGTTATTTAACACGATTTTAGAATGCACATCAAATATATCTGTCCATATATCTGTGATTGTTAAAGGTTGTTGTTATAAGTAAGTATACATTAACATGTTGAATTTTGATATGTACCATGCAGAACATGAAAGTTAGTTTTTTTAAGGAGTCCAAGAATAAATAAGAGATGAGATGTGTTTCCAGAAGAAAATCCTGTACCATTTGTTATCCCATTTTACCTATAGCATATACCTGTGATGATGAACCTTTTAGAGACTGAGTGCCCAAAATCAACAGGCTGCCTTCTGCGCCATAGAAGGGTGGGGCAAACTCTGTGCTGGGGGGGGGAGGAAGCGCTCTCATTGGGCTGGTGGCAAGAGGGGCATGGTGAATTCTGTGCTGGGGTGACAGTGCACGTGCCCACAGAGAGGGCTCTGAGTGCCCCCTCTGGCATACATGTCATAGGTTCACCACCACTGCCATATACTGCATCTGGAAAATACTTGCTTCCTTGACAAGGTTCTCTTCTAACTTCAACCCATGTGTTGTTGTAAACATCATAGGCTATGTGCAATTATGCGTGTCGGTGAATTTAGCAACTTGGTAAAAGTATTCTTTGTGGCCACAGAACTCATTCCCTAGCACTGAAAATAGAATGTTGTCTTTCCACTTGTATGGTATTCAGCCAGGGATATGAAAACAGAAAATATTGTTAAAAGAGCTCAGGCAGTTGAAATTATCTTTTGTGAAAAATTGGTCATTTTTCTCTCTGCAGATGAGAAAATGTCAAAGTGAGAGTTTCTGTGTATCTGAGACTAAGCAGTTGGAGGACTTGTGGGAGAGATCCTATTGAGCTTCCAACAAACAACAATTGGGCTCTATTTCTACTCACAGCTCCAGGATGTTGTATTTTGGCACAGGCTCCATCTTGGAATATTTTAAATGTGTTCCCCCAGTAAGAAGTCAATATTTCCACTTTTCTTCCTAAAAAAAACATGTGCAGTCAAACCTCACATAAAGAGCGCCTTGCTTAAAGAGCGCCTCACTTAAAGAGCAGACTTTTCTCTGAATGTTCACTTCGCTTAACAAATAAAACCAACCCAAAACTCGCTTAACAAATAAATTGGGGTTCACAGTCCCCCCCCCACCAGAAGTCACAATTGGTTACGTACAATGGTGTTTCGCTTAAAGAGTAAACTCGCTTAAAGAGCAATCCTGTGGAACACATTATGCTCTTTAAGCAAGGTACAACTGTATTCTTTTGCCACATAGACAATGATCATAACCAACTGTATATACACTGTTATTTTGTTGTTAGTTGGGAGACAATTTACATTATTTTTTCAGAGAATTCCAGCCATTGTTGTTGCCTGTGGTGAATTTTCCTACTTATATCGCAAGTGGTAACTATAATGGTAAGCACAAATATTTAGAGTGTAACAGAGTGATACCATCATTTTAGAACATTGATACTTTTTTTAAAATAAAAAAACCCTCTGGTCTATGAATAGGGATGTTGCTTCTGTGTCCATGATATAAAACACCAGGAAATGATATAACATTGCTTTGCAATATCTACCTGCACTGTCAGCATGAAATAGAATGGCAGGCTTCAGATAGCAAAGGTCAGTCTAAATGCTGATGACACTGACGTCAGTGGACAAGACAGTCTACACAATCCCCTCATGTTCACTGCCATTCATGAACAGATGCTAAGCAAGGCAGAATCCTTGAACCTGACTCCTTCTTACATTCGTTAACCACAATTCATCCAAAAACAAAGCAACTGACATAGCTGTTTTTGTCAAGTTCCCTGAGTATTTATTGCTTGGGACAATATCTGTCCTTTTCTAAATTTGGCATGGGACAAGCCCATACTGTCTAGTATCACTCTTCCAAATGTGTAGCTGTTCAGAAGTTATAAATGCTTGTTTGGATTGCCTCCTTCTATTGCTAATAAATTATAAAATGCTGTTTTGTTTAGTCATGCAATATATTTTCTAATGAAAACATCACTGAAAGAATGTGGTTTTGAGCAGAAAAGCTTATTCCTTTCCTTGTTTGCTGGTTTGCCTGGGTTTTAGCCTAGCAAGCATACTATTCAGTGGTGGTCTTCAGCAGGTTTGCACCAGTTCACCAGAGCCAGTAGCAGAAATTCTGGCTGGCCCTGCCCATCCAAGTTTTGAAATAAAGTAGTCCTAATTCAGGTGCAATGCAGGGCTTTCCCCCTGGCCACGCCCACCATACCATACCCACATAGTAGGTAGTAAAATTTTTTGAATCCCACCACTGGGCAGGGCATGACTAGATCACCCATCCAGTCACAAGCCCATGCCCACAGAGTAGGCCATGCCCACAAAGTAGGCCGGACCCACAAAGTAGACCATGCCCACAGTGTGGTAGTAAAATTGTTTGGAGCCCGCCACTGATGCTATTGGAACCTATTTTGGGTTAACAGCCATCTGGAAGGGATAGGGAGGAATGTCAAGGTTATATTCTGACATAACAATTCTGTTTCTTATAGAAAACTTGCATCAGTTGCCATAGCTTGTATTTTTTTGACCTGGCTAAACTCGTCATGGGCTGTTGCACTGTTAGGGAAACCAAAAGTTTGCAAACCAGGCACTAAATGATGGATGCTCTTCCTTTAGATTCTCAGAACCCTTTCTCAACTCCTGCAGCTGCATTCACTCTCACAGACTCTAGGGATGTGGTATCCTCCATGCGAACTCTGTGTTATGGGTCTCCTGGGGGCCCTTTATTGGATCTATTGAGGCCTGCATTGCAACCTGAAGCAATGAGACCCTGGTATGTCATTACAACTATTTCACGTTCAGAACAATTTGCAGTCATAAATATTCTAGGTGCCCCTGTCATCTATGGTGTATGATCCAGATCTAGCACTCCAGAGCTACTGTTTTTGTCACTATCCACAGAGAAGGCAGATTAGGACCGCAGAGAAGAAAGGCAGATAAAAGGGGGTGGAAATAGCTTTGAAGCATCGTTGTATTCAATCAGGCGGCGTTTTCAGAATTCTCAGGATGTGATGGTAGCATTTTAATGGAATTGGGGAAGGGATGGGGGAAATCAAGAGGTATACAAAAAAACTGAGATATCTTTGGGTTTTTACTGCTTCTAAACGAGAACCTACCATTTATAGTGACAACTTGTTCTGCCTTGGATGATTTATTGATGCAATACACTTTGGTGTATTTCACTTGGGAATATATTAGCCACAATGCGAGATGTCAGCTTTCCTTAAAGCAGAGCAGTAAACCTTTCACTGCTCCAGGTGACACAGAAACTCATTGGTTTGCAGTAAACAGAGCCTGAAAGGAATCAGAAAAGGAATAGGAGTAATAATAATAGCCTGATTAAAACAGTTCTACCCCCAAGCAGGAATGAGATGTCATGTCAAGTGACTGCTGCACCCTTGAAGTGGCCTTTAAAGGCCACATGGTCTTTGTTGCCAGCTTTCAGCTTTCTTAAAGGATCAAGGCAAGAGACATAGGACTGGGGGGCATTTTGGTCAGCCCAGTGTGCATGAGGGAGGCAAATCTGGATTTCCTGTCAGTCAACTGGGAGCCATGTTTGATTATCAGACATAAGAGTGAAGGGAACTGGGGGCTTAGCTAGACTTTGCTGGAGATGTGGTTCATGGCTGATGCTTATCCTCCTGCTCCCTCATTTCTTCACCTAATGCTGTCTCATAAAAGAACCATGTGACAGGACCATGTACACAACAGCCAATGAATGGATGGAGAGCTGGAGAAATGACAAGGCTGATGGCTAAAGATTGGCAAAGTTCTGTTTGTGTTTTTTGGGCTCAAATTCCCCAACTCTGACAATGCTGGCTGGAGGATTCTGCAAGCAGCAATTCAAAAATATGTATTTTCTAAGCTCTGCCTGTAATATGGTGTTCTTTTTCCATCATACAGTAAAACCTGGGTTACAACTGCCTCAGTTTAAGTTTGCTGTGGTTTACAATGGCAAATCCTATGGAAATGCCATTCCAGTTTACAAATTTTTAATGTATTTTTTTTCAGTTTACAATGATCAATTCAGGACCATTTTTTTATTTTTAGTGCATCCTTATGGATGTTTCGGTTTACAATGGTTTTGGGTTACAACAGAGGCTGTTGGAATGGACCTCTGACATAACCAGTGATGGGATGTCACCGGTTCCAGACGGATCTCTGGAACCGGTAAGACCAATCCCGGAGGGTTCTCCGTGAGGGGAAGTCCACTTTTGGGGCGTCCGGTTCCGGACGCCTGACCGAAAGAAAAAAAAAATTAAAATCGGAGCGAAAATGGCTCTAATTGACTGCGCATGCGCAGAAACTCAATCTGACGCATTGCACATGCGTCAGATTGAGTTTCTGCGCATGCGCAGTCAATTAGAGCCATTTTCACTCCGATTTTCAAAACATTTAGAACTTTCAGGGCAGCGGCGGCGGCAGCAGCCCTCTGAGGGGGGCGCCTCCCCGCGGCACGTTGAGGGCTGCCTCGGCCGTCCGCTGCTGACAAGCCCCATGCCCTGGGGACGCCCGGCGGGGTACACCGCTGCCGCCGCCTCCGCCGGGCGCCTGTGGGCCGGGTGCCTGCACCCGCCGTCCACAGCCGCCGCCCGCCACCGCCGGAGCTGCCGCTGCCTGAATCCCTGTGGACTCCTTCTTGGGTCGGTCCCTTTTGAGCTCGGCTGCCGCGCGCTGCGGAGGAGGAAGCTGTAGGCGGCGGCGGTGCGGCATGGGGACGGCCCAGGGAGGCGCGGCAGCCGCGGCTGCCCGTCGCCCCTCGCCATGGCCGGAGCCGGGCTAAAAAGGTACCGGCCCAAGGAGGACGCCACAGGGGTGCAGGCAGCTCCGGCGGCGGCGGCGGCTGTGGACAGCAATCGGGGTGCCGGGTCCCAAGAAAGGTAAGCGAGGGGTTTTTATTTGGGGTGGGTGGGTAATTTATTTGTGTTTTGGGTGGGTGGTTGTTTTTATTTTATTTATTTATTTGTGTCTGGGTGGGTGGGCTGAGAGGGAGGGGTGTGTGTGTATGTTTATTTTTATTTTTTATTTATTTTTATTTTGGCCCCGCCCACAACGTCATGACGTCATGACGTCGGCCGTGACGTCATGACGTCATGCCATTGGCCACGCCCATGACGTCCGTGACGTCATGGCGTGGTAGTAGAATTTTTGTCATCCCATCACTGGACATAACCAAGGTATTTATTGCATGTTACTAAAGAGATGTCTCTACTCACAATTGTTATCAGTTTGTTTCTGCACCTGCCCTCTCAGCTTAATTCACTTACTTCTTCAATTTACACACCTTTGATTTTTACCTCTTTGGCTATCCTTTGAAGAGAACTAAAGCAGCTGGCTCTGACCTTCTTCAACCAACATCTCTCAAAAGACTTGTGGATGATGTCAGTGATGGGCAGCTAAAAATTTTACTACCACACCATGGGCAGAGCCAACATGAGTGGAGCCAATGTCATGGGGAGAGCCAGTGTAATGGGCGGAGCCAGCATCATGGGCAGTGTAGTCATGCCTGCCATATGGCCATATATACATTTGCAAACACGCAGCACTGGCTCTATGGCTGTAAATGGAGATGAGCACTGCAGTCTAGAGTCAGATACGACTGGCTTTTGAGCAAGGGAGACCTTGAATCTCTTGCAGGGACAAAACCTGACATCAAATTTGAATACCAATCAGGGAACTTCTGTTATTAGGTAAAGGTTGCCCTTGCTCGAAAGCCAGTCGTTACCAACTCTAGGGTTCAGTGTTCATCTATGTTTATGGAAAAGAGCCAATGGACTCAATCCACAAAAGATCACATTAAAATACAGCAGTTAGCCTTTAAGGTGCCATAACATTTGTCTTTTTGTTTTGTTTACTCTCTGATATGCTTACACAGAATAAGACTTTTGAAATGGTAGCCATGTTAATCTGTGTTTCAAGCATATCAGAGAGTAAACAAAACAAAAAGACACAAGTACACACACACACACACACACACACTCCACAAACAAGCCAAAGGTGAGTCACTTACCCTGGGTAAGCTTCAGTAGCTGCTCTTCCTCCTCCCCACTTGGGATAACAACAAGGGGAGCATCAGTGCCCAATTGGCACCGGGGCCATGCTGGGGCCCAGCTGCCGCTGCTCTTTCTCCTCCCCCTCCCCCTCCCCGGGGGGCTTCTCCTTCCTCTTAGCCACCGCCCCGGCCCACAGGGGGAGCCAGGAGTGCTCATGTGGCAGTTTGTCCTCCCTCCTGCCCCCCCCCCCGGCACATGGGAGGAGGCAGGAGTGCTCATGCAGTGACTTGTCCTTCCTCCTCGCCCACAGGCCCATGAGGGGAGGCAGGAGTGCTTGCGTGGTGGCTTCCCCTTCGTCCTGCCCTTGGGCCCACAGGGGGCGGCAGGAGCACTTGTGTGGCAGCTTGTCCTTCCTCCTTGTCCCCTGGGCCCAAAGAGGAGGCAGGTGCATTTGCATGGCAGCTTCCCCTTCCAACCTGATCGCCAGAGAGGAGGAGGGGGTGTGGCTGCTTGGCTCAGTGTACATGCATTAATGTATCAATTGGCACATGCACTCCAAGTGCTGGAGGTGCACATGCGCACCAAGTGCTAGAGGTGCACATGTGCACCGAGCACTGGAGGTGCACATGCACACCGAGCGCTGGAGGCACACATGCACAGGGGGTGAAGTTGGCATTTCCACCACCAAAAAAACGTAACCCTCCCATATGGTCACACCAAAAACTTGCCACCGGTCCACATGGATGCCCCAAAAAGTTGCTACCGGTCTGCACGGACTGGTGCAGACTGGTCCTTGCCCACCACTGGATGATGTTCTTAAAAGTTTCAAGCTATGATTTCTTTGACTGGCTGACTGCTGTTAATCAAGGATGGATATTAAATCTGTTTGATCTGTTTTTGTGGTCGAACATCATGGACCTTTCTTAATAAATAAGAGAGAAAATACTTGAGATTTAAAATAGTCAGATGTGAGAGATGAAATTGACAGATATACTGTATAGGGAAACCTGTACCAAATTAACTCAAGTCATTTTATAGGGATTTGTGTGTGTGTGTGTGTGTGTGTGTGTGTGTGTGTGTGTGTGAAGAAAATGGCTTGAAATAATCCAATTTTGTACATGAACTTGTTCTCTGCCACTGATTCTTGCCTTTCCTTCGTATTTTTCAATACTATGTAGAGATTTTCCTGTGACTGACAGTTTTAAGAGCAGAGAGAATTGGGAGACATTAACCTGCATCACCCTGGCTTCACTTTGACTTGGTGCTGACTCTTGATTCTTTACACTTGGAAGTAATAGGTGTTCACATATACAGAGAGCATTTCTTCACATACCCATTCCAATGTTTTGCCCTCTGCTGTCCTAACTGTCTGATTTAATAAGGATTCATTTAATGAGCAACTTTCCCCCTGTGGAACAAAAGAAACAGAATTTCTTGGCCAGAGCCCTTTGTGTTTCAGTGCAAATAAGGAGCTCAGGTAGCGAGGACTATTATTAATAAAATAGATATTTGCCTTATTGCAAACTCCCTTTATACCTTTTTTGAGAGACTGTCTATGGCAGCAGAATTCATCCCAGGCAGACCATTGTTGTGTACTTCCAACAGCAGGCACAAGAAATAGCTGTTTGATCAATGCAAAGAAGGAAAGTTTTGGATTGGGGAATACCAGTAAGAAGGAAAATTTCTGAAGCTATAGAAAGAGGTTTTTCCATTAGTCTGCACTCCAGTGAGGATTCTTTCTCCTCTTACCAATGGTAGTTATGACTACCAATTTGGCTGTTATTTTTGGGATAGTGTGAGATCTCAATTTAATATCTTGTTGATGTAGTGACTGACATCAACTTCCAACCTTTTGCTGTCAGGACTATTATAGAGGCCTCGGCCAGGGCACTTGGCAAACCAGGCATGGGAGCATTTTGGACCTTCGTTTTCATTGAGTAGGACAGCCTGTGAATTGACAGCTTGTACTTCTGTCTCATGTAGACTACATAACTCTGCTTAGCTCTCTTGCCAGTCTGATTGGTTATCCTAGGGTTTTTCAACCTCAGCCCCTGGGTGTTCTTGGACTTCAGTTCCCTGAAGGCCAAGTCAGTAACACCTTCTGATCAGAGCTTCTGGGAATTGAAGTCTAAGAACATCTGAGGGCCCAAGATTTGAGAAACCCTGGCTTAAGCCCTGGTAGACACATCTGGTTTTTGGTCTTTCTGCTTGAATTCCCAAGCTTTATAGCATCTTTATGAATGGATCATGTAGCTATTGTTTGTTTCTAATGACCCCAAAGGCAGCTGCATTCTTTTTGTCTTCCATTCTAGTTAGGAAGTTAAACTACAAGTTAGGAAAGAGAGAGCAAAGTTTGGACTCTTCTTTGGTGCCTGTGTGAATTTGTCTGGATTCTTTTTGTAAAGTTTATCATATCTGAAACAAATGCTATTGGTGTGTGATTGTGTGATCATAATATCATACATACATCTTTTATTTATTTATTTACTTTCTATTTTCCAGATCTATTTGCCATACTTTCTGCTGCGACACCTGGATTATAATTTTGCTTTAGTTTCTTCATCCCTTTCCTGAAGAGCTTCAGTCCCTGGCATTGATCTTAGAGAGCACCCAGTTTTGTTTCTAGAAATCCTTTAAGGGTGCTTACAGGAGAGTCATGGAAATTTACAGGAGGATGACAGCATGATGTTCTCAACTAGTAGTCATCACTTATTTTCTGATAGTTTCTGTCATTTATTTTCTTACCGAAACAAACTTGTTCCGAAAGAAAGAAATGCAGAATAGTTGCATTTGTAAGTGTGCCCTTGTAAGTGTGAGCAGTAGGAGTCAAAATTCTCTGTCCAGAAGCACTTTCCAAAACTGGAAAGTAAGTTTTCCTTCTAAAACCAGCAAGAAAGTGGGATTGCTTTGTCCTTCCATTGAACAGCTCTTTATTTCACAGGAAACATCAGTGATGGATAAGGTTTCCTGCTATTAGCTGCTCTTACTATGCTTTTGGGTCAGGCAATTAACAGAATGAACAGAGTGCTGAATAAAGGGGAAAGAGAATTTTTGAGTAGTTAATGTTTTTTAAAAAGTGTGGTCTGGGGAAAGACGTACACTAGAACATCGGATAACGTTAATACTTGGTTCTGCAAGTCATGACGTTATCCGATTTTCAGCGTTGTCCGATGCATGCATCGAACAACACTAAAAAAAAGCCCTGACTTCAGAGAAGTCAAACTGACCCTAGGCTAGCGAGGCTGGGCTGGAGCCCAATCCACCCCCCAACCGCAGCGATCACTGCGAGTACAGTAGGGTCGGGGGGAAAGGTGCTCACTCGCGCGTGTTTTCCCCCGACCCTACTGCACTCGAAGCGATCCATCACTGCGGTTGGGGGGTGGATTGGGTAGCCCAATCCACCCCCCAACCACAGTGATCACTGCGAGTGCAGTAGGGTCAGGGCGAAATGTGTGCAAGCGAGTGCCTTTCCCCCGACCCTACTGTAGTTGCAGCAATGGATCACTGAAGTTGGGGGGTGGATTGGGCTACCCAATCTACCCCCCACCCGCAGAGATCCATCGCTGCGGGGTGTGTGTGTGGATTGGGTAGATGTTCTACCCAATCCACCACCCCAAACGATTGCATCGTTATCCGAGGTATTGCTGTATCAGGTTTTGTCTACTGCTGATCCAATATAGTCTATATCAACTGACAGCAGACCTTCAGTTCAGACTGCAGCGTCTTTTAGCCTGCACTGGAGATAGAAGGGATTAGACCTTATACATACATGCAAAGCACATACTCTGCCATGGAGCTACAGCCCTTCCTCAAGGGAGAGTAATTAAGATCAGTTTTCTAAAGACTTAATTGTCTAGAATTTTCCAGAAGCAACTGTTTATAGCTACTAGGCAGAACTGTATTTCACTATTACATTGACAGTAAAGATCCATGCGATGCCATTTGGATGACTGCATAAATAATAAATACAACACATTGACACAGTTCTGTCACTTACAATCCATGACCTGATAAAACACACATCATTGCCCCTGATTAATTATTTTGCATGAATAGACTTTAATTCTATGGTGGGGGGTTTCTTTTTAGAACTTTCTTGATGATTCTGAGAACAGAGGGGAATGGAATGCATTTGTTTGAGTTCATCCAGGGTGATTGTGGCACCTAACATCTCTTTTTAAAAAATGAACTCCATTTGACTCAAAACGGTGTGATTTACATTTCGTAAATTCTACTGATTCTGAAAATAGCAAAACACATAATGTTTTTTGACCATGGGCTTGTCCAATAGATGGATTACACTAACACAGATTTTAGCATTTCCTTTTGGCCAACATTGCCACCTTCATCTTTTATATGACCCAAGAAATATAAAATTTAGCCATTCTACAGGAGGATCATATAATGAAAGAAGACCATTTCCCCTCAAATAAAGCTGGGACATTATTTTCCATTTGTCAAGTATAGCTACTCCATTTGTTTTCCATTGGTTCCCTCCATTTCAGCACATCCTTAAAGTGATCTTCCACTTTATTCCTATCAAAACTCTCTAGCTTCTTTCTGACTTTGATTTCCACTGCCAAGAAACCTATACATTTTGATGAAGGGTATGATCAGATGGCTACCAAGAGCCATGCCTGATTGCACTGTAAAAGGTTACTCTGATGGATAAAATATTACTTAAAGTGACCCTACCAATTGCTGCGGAATCACTCCAGCCCAGCCCCCCATAGTAGAAGCAACTAAAGGATGCAATTCTCTGTACATTGTGTGATTGCCAGAAACTAGATCACATTGAACCACTCCACAAGTAGTCCAAGTTGCACTCTATTTCCTCATGTGACCACATTCTTAGAATGAAAATGTTTCTTAGAATAGCTCAATATGATATTTACAAAAGAGGGTAGCAATTTTGTACAGTATTTTGAACTCTTCCCTGAAAACTATGAGAGGGTTATGGGCATGTAAAACTATCTCATTTCCAAAATCTGTTTTAACCTCCTCCCACTTTCTGTCTCATAGCTATAACCAGATGTAGACTTCATAGCTTAAAATCGGCCACTTTGTTCATTCTTGCTACTCTCCTTTAAAAAAAGTTTTGTAAACATCTGGTGAAGAATTCTGGAGGGCCTGAACGCTCACCCAGTGTTTTCAAGGTAGCTTAGCAGATGATCACAAGGAAAAAGCTTCACAGAGACCTTCCTGGCAGCTTGTGGCCGTATTGTGCTTTCTGACTATTTTTTTGTTCCCATGTAGGAAAATAGATTTGCTGCCACAAAGAGCTGGATAATTAGAGACTTCCACTCACATTTAGCATTGGCAGGGCTTATGGTATCATGTTGAGATGGACAGGTGCTTATTTTCTTATTTTACAGTGCAAGCAGGGAGAATTAGGAACTGTCAGAGACAATAATTCATCCCTTCCAGACCATTAGTAAATTGCTTAGCAAAGGGAGAATGCCCAGAGAGACAATTTATATGCCACTCTGAATTCAAACATTCCTTCAGTATCATGCCCCTTGATGACCAGGAGAAGTACAGTTCATGGCTGCTACTGATTTAAAAAATATTACAGCAGGTTCAGTGACAAACACACAGAGCTGCTATAGACCTGGAATGCTAAGCATAAACCAGCAAAAGCACAGGAATGAGCTGTAATGCTACAGGCTGTACATATCACCTTCTTCCATAGTTTGCCTGTTGTTTCAGTTATGCCTGGCTCTGGCATTCGGTAAAGTGAGACAGCTGCTTCTGATGCTGGAGTTTTAGTGTCATGAAAGGGCAACAAAATATTACTTAATTTATTGAGGTTGAGGTTTTACTGTCAGAAAGAAAGGAGAAATACTGATGTTGTGGTTCTGATTATGGTTGTAATTGCAGCACAAGGGCCAAAACAACTTAATTGGTTTAGTTAGCCTATACGACACACTATGTGTCTTGTTACATGCTGTTTTCCCATAGGAAGCAAAGCGTACTGGACTGATTCTAGTGTTTGCAAATGTGTTATTCTGTGCTGAGGCTGAGCAAGGATGTCTTTTGCCACTGCTGCTTCTTAACATCTGAGCAGAGTACAAGACTATACAAAGTTGTGATGGCAAGATAAATTCCCTTATCTGCTTGTATTCCTCAGAAAGAGTGAAAGCAGCTTCATGATAGCAATCTGTAACATTCCTCAAGGAGATCTCATCATTTAAAACGGGTTTATCAACTTTTTTAATTCAGTGTCTGGGTCATGCTCCCTCAGACAGTTGAGGGGGCCAGACTGGTGGTACCCCCCGCCATTTATGGATGCCGTAAACATGTCCACGGCTGTTGTAAATGTGTTTGCAACAGCCATAAATGAGTCCACAGCTGATTCCAGTAGTGGCGGCAGCAGCTGGAGTGAGGGTGGGGCCCAGATTATTTGACGCTGTGGCCCCGATCTGAAATGTCATTGACTTATGTTCCTAACTGCTGTCTGGATAGTACACTGGTTTAGAAGTTGGATGTTTGATTCCCAACTGTGCCTCCAGGGAGAAGAGCCAGCCTGTACAGCCTTAGACAAGCAGCACAGTCCTTGGGTGCTCCCAGAACAAGGGAAAGTTAAACTACCGTATTTGCTGCCGTATAAGACACAATGAAGTATAAATGCACCCTGTTATTACCAAAACAGCCCACTATATGTCACTATATACAGTACAAGATGCACTCCATTTTTCCAGTGTATTTTAAGAGGGGTAAGTGGATCTTATACACCAGCAAATTCAGTACTTTTGTGTATTCTCTATCTAGAAAACCTTGGGAACGGTTGCCATAAGTCAGAATCAGCTAGATGGCACAGAATTATTATGAGGTTCTTCATCAATAACATAAAAGTGGTCTTTTTGTTGTTGTTCAGTCGCACAGTCGATTCCAACCCTTTACGACCCCATGGACCACTGTCCACCAGGCACTTCTGTCCTCCACTATCCTCCTCAACTCACTCAGCTCTGTGCCCATTGCGTCCACAATACCATCTAGCCATCTCATTTTTGGCCACCCCCTTCTTCTTTTGCCCTCCTCCCTTCCCAGCATCAAGGCCTTCTCAAGTGAATCTTCTCTTCTCATTTGATGTCCAAAGTACTTTAGCTTCATCTTTACATTTTGACCTTCTAAGGAGCAGTCAGGGTTGATTTCTTCTAAGATTGACCTATTTGTTCTCCTCGCTGTCCAGGGGACTCTCAAAACTCTCCTCCAACACCATATCTCAAAGGCATCTATTCTTCTACGCTCAGCTTTCCTAACGGTCCAGCTCTCACAACCATACATTGCCACAGGGAATACCATTGCTTTGACTATACGAATTTTTGTTTACAATTTGATGTCTCTACTTTTCACTATGCTCCCCAGGTTTCTCATCGCTTGCCTCCCAAGAATCAGTCACCTTTTTATTTCATGGCTGTAATCACCATCTGCAGTAAAGCAAATATATACTCCCAGGGACTAACCCATCACTACTCACAATGTCTGCTAAGAGGGAATGGGCACAGTTTTCTTCTCTAGTTCCACACAGGGAAATATTAGACTGTTTCACAATGTGATAACTATAGTTTGTATCGACAGAAAAGCTCAACAATTTAGTCAAGGATTAGAACTCATGCAATCAAAGAGGGTGTGCGCACGTGATATGGTGGTTATACCCACAGATTGTCCTTTATGGAGGACAGCCCTCCAGCAGAACATCTGCCTGAGGACAAACTTCCTTTCAAAAGTACCCTTCATTTGAAGCATCATAAAGTCCCAATATGACTTAAAGATAAGGAACTAAAAGAAAGGAGATTGTAGACATTGAAATTAACCCCAAACAGTGAATATCTCAATAATAGGTTCAGCAGGCAAAAACGTTAGCTGATTATCACTTCTGCGCGCGCGCGTGCACACACACACACACACACACACACACACACACACACACACACACACACACACACACACACACACACACACACACACACACACAGAGTATATATATATATATGTACTTTTTGGCTGATAAGCAGAGTATATGCAGCTAAATCCAGGAATAGGGCAGTCAGACCATGAATGCAGCCATGAGTAGATTTGCCCGTGCCTTCTGAGTGCAAAAAATCCTGAGGCAGTTTCTGTTGCTCATGGCATATTTCAACAAAGGATCTCAGGAGGCGATGTCGCCCCTTGCATTGTCAAAGCCAGCATTTCGCATCCTGTTGTTGGAAAGGAGCTGACAGAGGTTGAGCTGAGAGCATTCTTTGTTCTGAGCTGACAGCTGTCACTCCGCAAGACTAACTGCTCACTTGTGTTAACATTTCCTCAGTTGTTCTTGCTTGTGGCAAAAATCTAGTTTACCAAATCTGTCGGTTCCCTGCTTTATATGATTCGTGTGGACCAAAATAGACCACTATAAACCACTATATACAGTACAAGATGCACTCCATTTTTCCATAAGCAGAAATCAGCCATGTGACCCATGAATACAGTCCATGCAGGAGGAAGGTGATGCCTTTTATGGGGTCACTTAAAAATTATACATTGTTGCAAGCTTTCGTAATTCAAAGATTGCTTCATCAGGCATAAGAAACTATCGTGGCCTGCTGTACAGGGCAGGTGCAATTGTTTAGGGACAGAAACACTGGGTTTGAATTGCTCCTTCCTTGGCCACAAAGAAAGCTTTTCAGCTTCAAAGAGCCATTTGGGAGGGGTATATGCAAACATAGGGCCTCCTGTTTACAGAAGGATGCAATCTGCTGTTTCTGTCCCAACGGAACACCTAAACAATTGTGCCTGGCCTATACAGCAGGCCACGATAGTTTATTTTGCCCGATGAAGTAATCTTTGAATTATGAAAGCTTGCAACAATGTATAAGTTTTAAAGTGACCCCATAAAAAACATCACCTTCCTCCTGCATTTTTTTGATTCCATTTTTGCAATGTATTTTAAAGGGGTGGGGAATGGGTCTTATATGCCAGCAAAATATATATAAGCACCATGTTTTGCTATTCACCCTATCAAACACAACAAATTAAAATACTGTACTACTATAATTTGTTTAATCTGTTGGGGGAAAGTTATGCTATCTATAATGATAAAATAAAACACAGGTCATCACCTACAGATTTACAAACTTTGGATAATTCATAATGTTAATCAATAATGTTAAGACACATTTTAGATTGTGAGCCAGTAAGAACTCAAAATATTACCATCCCATTAATAGGGCAGAAATTAGAAGACTCAGGGGCATTAAGAAGTAAATATCTGTGAGAATTGTGCATTTGATTAGCTGTTTGGATTTGAGGTCTGAAGCAGATGAGACTTAATTATTGGGATATAAATGTAGTTTGTTGAATTAATCCTCACCCCACCCCTACCCCTTAATTATTCTGGAAGCTCAGATCTTTCAAATGCTATATGTAGTGAGAACAATTCTTGATAGTGACTCAGTTTCATATGTAATAATCTTCGGAACTGAGGATGCTGCTATAGGCAAGAATTGTTTCCTAACTGCTTCCTTTCCTCTCCAGTATCAAGGGATCACTTTTGATTCTGAGCATGGTCTGAGGATAGAGTACTTGGAAATGGTTTCCCATTCCCTTCTTTGGGGACTGTGTAGCTTTGCCCAAATCTGCTTTTCTCTGGGAAAGTCATGTTTGGGGAAATCTAATTTCCAACCTCTGACTATGAAGTTATTTATCTTGTATAGTTTCCAAGAGGACAGATGTCAGGATGGGTTGACGAGACTGAAGAAGATCTATTGAAACTTCTTCTAGCAACTGAAAGGCAGATCTTCCTATGGCCTTCTCTCCCATGTTCTTATTCCTGCTATTATACTGTGTTGTTGTCATCAGTACTATTTTCCAAAGCATCATAATGCTGTCACACTGGGAGTACTCCAGGAACAGCTGGGTATCAGCCTCTTTATTTTCTTGTACATAATTCTTAGTATTATCACTCTCTCTGCTATTCATGTCTTTTACACAACTGGACTTCATACTTTACCACTGCCATGTGTGCTACCCTAAACATTAAAGGTACAAATACTGCAAGATGGTTCTTCCAAAAGTGGAATGGAACAGAAATCAGGGGTTCTATGGAAGACTTTTCTGCTCATCTTAAAGAAAGATGCTGATATCACAGAATTCGTGATTGTGCATTGTCCTGTCATCAAGAAAAAGTGCAGCAAATCTGCTGGTTGCTCATGTGTTTTTTAATGCTTCATCACTCATTAATGACGACTAGGATGAGATCAGGACAACCTGACAGGATTTTTGTGTGTGTGTGCAATGTAATAGAAGGTAAAGCAAATCTAGAATAGCGGGAAGTACATTTGGTGTAAGGTTTTTGTTTAATATGTTGGTTACAGCCAATTAGATCTAACGAATAACGCTATGATGGTAACTACACTAATGATAACTGATACCTGCTCTTTGGATACATTTCTAGGTAGATAGTGCAGGTAGTAGAAAAAGAAAATTGCTAGGACTTATGAGACTTGGGTTCTAATTCCAGCCAGGTTGTAAAAACTCAACTGGTCAGGGTGGAGTGGGGATAGTTTCACTGCTAAAACCACTACTTAATTATCTCAGTTACCTTGAAAACCTTATTTGGGTTGCTATAAATTAGATGCAACTGGAATGCACATAACACACTCAACTGCATTTGTCTGTTGAAGTAACAAGTCTTTCTTTACTCTTGAAGATTAAAAAGTGTTATTGCATACCCACTTTCAAGAACTACATCCCATAAAGCAGATGCAGCCCACAAAAACCTATGCCAAATAAAACTTGCTCATTTTTGAAGTCCTAGAAACTCTGTGTTGTCTTTTCAAATCTTTTTTTTAAAAAATCTGCAGAACTCCAAAAACTTCCTCCCAGCTCCAGTGGGACCAGCCTTCAGGATGAACAGGACTCTGTGACAGTAATGTGACAAGAATGCCTATGGCACCTGCCCTCCCTGGTCAGCTTAGAGTTTTCTTTTTAAAATTATTAATAAGAGTGTGCAATGTTTAGCATTTTTGCCCTGCTTATCAACCTTGGTATTGTTGTTTCAAAGTAAAGCCACATTTCAATCATTTTTATCCAGACATCCCTAAGTAGAAAAGGAACTGAAAAGGAAACATAGTTTAAAATTAAAAGATGTAAGTTCATTTTTTAAGCTAGTATCCAAAACAACAATAACCCAACCCCCGTAGAAGTGATGGGAGAAATGGCTAGAGAAATGAACTTCTTCCTAGTCTACTTCATTGCAGTCACCACATCTAATAATCATAGAGTCACCAGCCTCAGCTGGGTTGACTTCCAGGACAAATGTACAGCTTGTTCACCCCATCACTGGTTCTAATTCTAGGGATAGAAGCCAATGGAGATGGCTTGTCAGTCTTCTGCAGTGTTGGTGGTGGGGCTATGTCACCTGTACTGTACATCTGAGGGCAGTGGACTAGTTACACAGACGTTTTTATTCTCTGGCTACCACTGCTTGTGCGCCAACATCCTATAGTCACTTCACTCTGCCTATTGGTGAGGTGAGCTGGGTAATATGGGGCTCCAACTACTACTGACTCATAAGGAAACAGAACCATCTCTCTCTGCAGGAATGGATATGCTATGTCAGTGGTGTCAAACCTATGGTACGTGTGCCAGAGGTGGTTACCCATGTGGTTGCCCCAGCACAGAGTTTGCCCCACCCCTCTGTCCAGCAGCCGAAAGTTATCGCTTCCTCCCTCCCCAGTACAGATTTCATCACATCCCTCTGCCCAGCAGCCGAATGGGAGCACCTCCTCCCTCTCCTGTTACCATGTTGGCACTTAGAATAAGTGGGTTTTTGTGTTGCAGTTTGGGCACTCGGTCTCTAAGTGGTTCACCATCAGTGTGCTATGTTCATAGCAGGGAGTGAGATGTAAATGGCAAATCTTTCTGTACACATTAAGCTAACTTTGATTAGTTGTTATCAGTTTTCATATTGATCAACTCTGATTAGTTGCTATGAGTATTAACATGCCAGTTTGTAGAGTCATGTTGTGATAAATAAATAAATTTCATGTCAGAAATTACTCTGGGTTGAAAGGATTTTTGCTGGAGAAATTCTGCTCAGGGGACACCCAAATGAGGCTCCTTTCATGACCCTAAGGTCTGTTGTGCAGCGCTTGGGTATTGAACCCCAGGTATCGAACTCCCTACAAAGTAGCTCCAGTAGACCTAGACATGCTTGGCAAGCTTCTTCAATGTTTAATGCAGTGAGCGGGGGGCATTGCTTCAGCCCAGTCTCCAAGCACAGCATCTTAAATACTAAGCCACTGCAGTGCTGCAGTGTTCTGATTCATTATTATCACTTCTCATATATTCCATAAGTCTGTAATTAGGTTATGTTGGTTCATCTGCTCTGACAGGGTTTATAGCAGAAAAGTGGCATGTATATTTATGAACAAATTGTTCTTGTTGTTCTGAGAGGTCAAATCATTTCCAATTTACAGCAACCCTAACAGGACTTTCAAGGTATATTAGATATTCAGTGAGTAATTTACTTTCACCCCACCCCAGCGAGTCTCTGTGGCATAGTAGACATTTGAACCCAGGTCTCCTGAGCCTAACTCTCTACTCACTATTCCACACTGGCTGTTATGAAGAAATAGTGTGGGATGGAGGGTGTTGCTGGCTTTAGAATTCCAGGCCTGGTTAAGGTATGGCTGAGCAGAGTTCTAGATGTATCATTTGTTCTTTAGTTTGCTCCAGAGGAAGGGAGGGACATTAGTCACACTTAGGACTTTTGGAGGCATCTCACATGAGAATGAATGCACTATCAGATGCAGAATTTGGAAAAGTTGCTCTTTGGGATCTGGCACTTGGGAAACCCCAGCTAGCTTGCTATGGGATTCTGGGATCTATAGTTAAAAAAAAAAGATATTTCCCAAACTTTAGTCTGATTTTCTGAGAGGAGGAGAGTGACTAGAATTGTACTCTTTGTGAAGTACATAATGTTTACCTAGTAATATCCTAAACCATTCTTGGGGGTTAAATTCCTGTCAGGAAAAGACCTATTTTCTCATGCTTCCCAAGGCTTGAAAATTGACCTGACAATTCCCGATGTTGAAGATTGTCTGTTTTTCCTAAAGTTCCATATAGCAGAGGCGACTTCTCTCTGAGCAACCCAGCTAAGATTAGACTGAGATGCTGGGATTGTATTGATTCTGACTGTTAGCAAAGTTGTTGTCATTAGGTTAAAAGATGCTTGAGCGATCGCAGGGAGAAGAGGGGCCAACTGCCTTCCAGCATAGTTCAAATAACAGGATTTTAGAGAAGGGCATTAGCTACTCCCTACAAAGCAGCTGCATTAGACCTAGACATGCTTGGCAAGCTTCATCAATGTTTAATGCAGTGAGCGGGGGTCGTTGCTTCAGCCCACTTCAAAGCCAGTGCTCGGTTCACCGAGCGGAGACTAATGAATGGCATTCTCACTTTCTCTCTAGTAACCTTCAAAGAACAGTGACTTTGGCTTCCACAATGACAGGGAAAGAGTGGCTGCCGGGTTACAGAGATCCTGCAAACAGGTGATACGTTCCCACAATTGGAACACCTCAATTCATGCTCATTAGTGGACTTTGTCCTTTCCTGTATAACAGGAACTTTCTTGGACATTGTTCTCTTTTCACAGAAAGAAAACTAAGACACCAAAAGCATGCAGCATTCATCAGGTCCCCTGCCAGGAGGCTGATGGCCCAGTCTGCTAAAAACCAGGCCAGGAAGAATATTTATTTTATTTTTTAAATTGTTCTCCTGTTCTACTGCCCACTAGCAAGCTTCTCTGGGCAGCGAACAGAGAGAGTTTAAACCAGGACGAGCATATATGCCCACACAAACAACCACCCCAATATAAACAAGCAAACAAACATCCAAGATGGCAGCAGGGTATGTCAAACTCAAAATCATAATTCAAATGGTAAAATGAAAATGAAACAGCAGTATAAAACACAAACGAAACCAACTAATCCAATTAATAAAAAAATTAAATGCCTCTCTAACAGAAGCTTTTAATGTGCAGGGATCTTTGTGTATATTAATTCACCACCACCACCACTACTATGAAGAAGAAGAACCACAACCACCACCACCACCTCACTGACTCTCATGTCCAGAGCCAGAACCTGAGCAGTAGAGTTCCAAAACTCTGGTCCAAACATCTGGTGAAATGTGTACACCTTTGATAATATTGTGTTCTACACCAGATTGCATTCCAGTTAAATCAATAAACATACAAACATGCAAACACAACATTTAACAATATAATATTTTACCTACGTATGGAATGGGACTCTATCTTGCTGAGCTCTGTTGGCGCCGTGGTTAAATTGCTGTGCTACAACCAAAAGGTTGTGAGTTTGATCCAGGCAAGAGATTAAGGTTGACTCAGCCTTCCATCCTTGCGAGGTCAGTAAAATGATTAACCAACACACTGGGGGCAAAATGCGAATTAACTTGTGAAACACCCAGAGAGTGCATTAAGCACTATGGGGCGGTATACAAGTCTAACTGCTATTGCTGTTTGCTTCAGGCAGCAAAATAACTTAGGGGTGACCCTGCTCCTAGACATCAATCTTCTGATTCTAGCCACTAGGTGAGCAGATGGGCCTCCTCTGGACCACACCAGCTTGACCTTTGCTTCCTCGGGAAACTGAACTGGGGAGTTTCCTTCTAATGGTTGAGCCCTCGTTTTTATGGGAAATGTCTCACTGTGGCCAGATTCCCCTGTTAGCACTGAGCAAGGAGCAAGGTTTGCTGCTGACACAGAGAATGTTTTTCAGGGTCTAGAATGCATCATTCCTGAACGATGTTAACGCAGGACAAGAGAGATTTGCCAGAACTGAATGCACATTTTATTCAGCAGAGCTGAACTCTTCAAAAGTCAGCTTAAATATCACTTGAGTCTAAGGACACATGAGGTTTAAATTGGTTTGTGCTCAGATTGGTCTGTAATGCAAATGTGAAACCTGCATTGACAAGAACATACATTTGATTTCCCATCCACATTCCACCACGCATTAACAAGATTCACACTGTGGAGGGGGGAAATGAGATGAGCAGCTTGAGTGCACTTTTTACTCTTGCCTGTGCTAATTATCTTTGCAGGGAAGGTGAACCCAGATATCTACCTTGAGGAATACAAATCAGCTGCAGGACAGCCTCATCAAAATGTTAAAACCTGGAGGGAAAAATCCAGGAATTTGGGGCCCAGGACACACCAGGTTTCCATCCAGTAAGACATATAGGCTAACATCTACTGAAATCTATAACTGCGACTATAACTACTACCCTGCCCTTTCCATGAAAAATGTGCAGGACCCCTGTCTCTCTGAAAATGCCCCAGATGCTGACACATTTTTAGGTGAGGATTAGAATTACAGTACAGCTGAATCAGGGAATATACAAGGAAGTGAAGGCAAGGGTTGGTTCTGAAGTGTAATGTAGTTTCTCAAGCTCACAGTGAAAACACTGCACTCTAGAGTGTAGAAAGATCACTTTAAAAAAGTACTAATAGTTTTAGTGGCAACTCTCCATGAAGCAGTTACTCTGTGTGTGTGTGTATTTCCTCAGAATAAGCATTGCAGAACTGGAGAAGCAGGGTTGAAAAGAAGGTGAAAATTTATTAAAGTCTTCATAATAACCTCGCCAGATGATAAGGCTTGGCTATCTTGTTTAAAGGGTGTTCTAACCTGGATGTTAAAGGTAAAGGTATAGGTAAAGGTTTCCCTTGCTCAAAAGCCAGCCTTTTAAAATCACTTGGGGATTTTAAACAACTAGTCAAGGTTATTATTGAGACTTTAAGAATTTTCTTTTTCCTCTCCTTACACTCCAGCTCTCAATGTCCAACCGGCTTGGACTTGAAACTAACATGCAGGTAGGATCAGAAGGCTGCAAAGATGTGGAGCTGCTGATTGCATCAGAAAGATTCTCTTTAGTGTGAGAAATCTCCCTTGCAGTAAACCTTTCTGTCAGATGTGGAATTCCTTCAGCCAAAACCCAAAACAAGAAGCCCCTATATCTGAACCAGTAAGATCCAGATTAAGGTGGAGCATATTTCTTTTTCATTCTTTTTCTTTCTTTCTTTTTTTGGGGGAGGGGGAGGGGGAGGGAGGGGGTTGCCAAGCTTCTGACATTCCCCATGACCCCAGATGGGCACTGGCCAAGGATAAATCCCAAGGACCTTGAGAACACACCTGGATGAAAGTCCCAACGTGCCATTTGGACTAGAGGTATGATAGATATACCGACCCAGGTGGGTCATATATCAGTATGTGTGGTGTGATCACTGGGGGAAAGATTGCACCAAACTGCTCCACAGGTGGTCCATAATACAATCAGTTTCTCATGTGACTTTGCTCTTTAATATGTTTTTGTGGCTGTAGTGTGCTCTTAAAGGTATAACCCACTCTAGTTTTTGGATTTTGCACAAGGACCCCACACTTGTACATTTTAAATAAAGTGATGGTTATACTATCAAAGAAGTGAAGTTGTCCCTTCTTCTGTTGCAATAAAAGTAACACAGCCGTTCTTTTCTTTTTTCTTTTGGAGAAAACAAATGAGCCGCAAGTAACCAGTTATTTGATAGGTGCACATCTAAGCAAAGAGAGCTTCACTGTAAAACTTTTGGGCAAAATGTTTGCTCTACTTGGACCATGAGCCACCTCTGGTAATAATAAATTTAGTGTCAGAAATTTCTCTGTTTTTAAAGGATTTTTGCTGCAGAAACTCTGCTCAGGGGATGCCCAAATGAAGCTCCTTTCATGTCCCCAAGATATATCATGCAGCACTCAGGTGTCGAACCCCCATATTCCAGTCATGAAGCTCAGCGTCTTAAGCACTAAGCCACCACAGTGCTGCCTTTGGTTATATTGCAACTAGTTAGTTCTGCTTGCAAAAAAGAGCTTTTTCCCATAAAGCCCTGCTTCCTGTCAGAAAAACGTCTTTGTGACCCTCTCCCTGCCGCGAGGTGGAGACAGCAGCTGACAAATCCATCTGTTGCCTGCCTTTACATGGGTTTTATTTATGTCTAACCAAGAAGCATTTTAGCTCATTTTTCAGCCCGTAAAATGCCTCCAGGGTAGCTTTCTGTAAGGTTTTCTGAAAATTCCATTGGAGTAGGTGTGCGCCAAATAGACACATCCGCCATGTCCTCAAAGTCTAGGAGAGCAACCTGGGGCAAGCTGAGCCTTGAAACCCCCTCCCATTCCCTCCATTTCCTGCACAGACAAAAGGAGGAGCATTTCTGTTCGTTCTGTGATACTCAGCCACCCACCCCACAGCTTCCAACTGGGTGTCTAGTCCTGCTGGGACACAGTGTCCATGAGATCTACTGTCTTCATATAGCCTACTCCTCAGCAGACCCCCAACTGTTAGGAAAGAACATGCACCTAAAGGGGTCAGAGCCATCCCTGTGTGCTTCCTTCCCCATCAGGATTACATGGAAGAAGGTGAGGTTAGGGCCGTGATGGTGAACCTTGGCACTCCAGATGTTCTTGCACTTCAATTCCCAGAAGCCCAAGCACCCTATGAATGGGTTTACTGTAATTCATCTGGCCTGTGCTGCCCTCATCGCTTCCAGAAAAGGAAGTAAAATGTGCCTGTATGGTTAAGACTCTTCTGGCTTAACCCTTCCTCCATATGGGCGCATTTTACTTCCACTTCCAGGAGCGACCAAGGCAGCATAGGCCAGATGAATCGCAGTAAACCCATTCATGTGGATTCACAGGGTGCTTGGGCTTCTGGGAATTGAAGTCCAAGAACATCTGGAGTGCCAAGGTTCGGCATCACTGGGTTAGGGTATGGAGTAGCCATTGAAAATTAGCTGCAACCTTAATTCTAGAAGCCTCATTTTTAAAAAATGGCTGCAAAATCAGACCCAGAAGGATGAAGTGGTTGGAGGGGGAGAATGAAAGAGGACAAATGAACATACTTTTTGCAAAATGCTGCTTTCGGCACTCTCAAGAAACTCGCCACAACACTCATTTATTTCCCTATTAAGGCAGCAGATGGCAAAGTGCTAATGAATGTGAAAGATACTGAGATTGGCTGTAAACAAACAAGATGAAGCCGAGAGAAGCAGAATCAAGGAGGTTTTGAAGAATGTTGGAGATCTGAGCAAAAGTGAATAAAAAACACCCATGAATCTTGTCATCCCTTCTGGCAAGGAAGGAGAAGAATCCAAGGGAAGCAGGTAGGGCTGATCCAATTAGAATTGTGACGCTGAGGAAGGGTGCAAAATGGGGGCTGATTTTTGCAATGACTGGCAGCCAGTCATTGCCAGTCACCCGGGGGGAGGGGGGAGCCTTGATCCCAACATGCCCACTGTACAGCCTGGAGAAAAATCACCTTTGGATCACAACAGTCAGGGTGGAGGTACTGGGATCTGTAGTATTAAAAAAAAGCTTCCTCAGCTTTGTGCAACACTACACCACCCATGAGGTAGTTGTTACAGGTCATCATGTCAGTTCAAATGCAGAATGAGTGACCCTATGGAGTGTTGTCCTCCAGAAGGTCCTGTCACTAACAGCTCTGGTCAACTCTAGCAAACATAAGGCTATGACTTATTTTATGAACTCAATCCATCTTTCATTTGGTCTTCCTCCTTCCCCACTGCCTTTTACTTTCCCCAACATTATTACCTTTGCCAGTGAGTCTTGCTTTTTCATCATGAGCCCAAAGTATGATAGTCTTAGAATAGTCACATTAATGTTTTTTGCTGGAGGAACTCCACTCAGGGGATGCCTGAATGAGGCTCCCTTCATGTCTCCAAGAACTGGGACATTTACCTGATAAAGTCATCACACAACCACAGTAACCTACGATCCAAGCCATTGCAAGCCTGTTCATAAAACACATGCAGTGCAAAACCATCACTATGGTTTCTGGAATGGGGGCTGACCTTTTCCACTTGCCATTCCAGCAGAGTTATGTGCTAACTCAAACTGAGTGTTAGAAGAGAACAAAGAATGAAACATCTGTTGGTTGTTCCACCTTTCTTAAGAACTGGAATGTGAGACTATAAGAGTTCTTGTTCAGACTGGGTAGCCACCCACAGAGTTCGAGGCTGCCAAATTCCTGTGTGTGAAAAATACTGGCTTCTAAACATTCTAAGGCGTCCTCCTCATGTGGTCAGTTCCAATGCAGGGAGGGGATTGAGTGATTGGCTGGCAAGGGTAGCATTGTGTACATCTGTTCATTTTGCTTGCAATTTTTGTAGCCCTTCTTTTTGTGATACACTAGTACCCCGGATAACGTTATGACTTGGTTCTACAAGTCATGACGTTATCCGGTTTTTAGCGTTGTCCGATACATAGATCGAACAACGCTTTTTTAAAAAGCCCTGAAGTCAGGGACAAACCACGCCAAGCCCTGGGTAGGCACGCAATCGCGCACGTCATTCGGGGTTAGAGCAAGATACTGTACAGAGAAGACCTCCGTATCCTGCCCTAACCCCGAACGACACGCACGCGCGCACCCGCCGCCCGATGTTTCGAAAGGGTAAGGGGATCTTCTCCTTACCCTTTCGGAACATCGGGCAGCTTGCAGGCACACGGGCGTCGGTGGGGGTTAGGGCAGGATACGGGGGTCTCCCCCGTATTCTTCCCTAACCCCCACCGATGCGCACCGCTCACCCGATGTTCTGAAAGGGTAAGGATCCTTACCCTTTTGAAACATCGGCCGGCATGCGTGCGTGCGCATCAGTCGGGGTTAGGGCAAGATATGGAGGTCTCCCCCGTATCCTGCCCTAACCCCCACCAACGCGCGCCGCTTGCCCGATGTTTCTAAAGGGTAAGGATCCCCGTACCCTTTCCAAACATCGTGGGGGCGGGTGCTGGGGGGGTTGGATTGGGTAGATGTTCTACCCAATCCAACTCCCTCCCACGCACACGCTTGTACTGGATAACGCTAAAAATCGCGTTATTCGATACAAGATTTTTCCGAAAATCTTGTAACGTTATGTGGTTTTAGCGCTATACGGTACAATCGTTATCCAGGGTATTACTGTATATGTTGTTAACCTCCTTGAACCAACACTACAGTTGATTCATTAGCTTTCATTAATTTGCCTTCTGATTCCAGAATGATCTGTAGTTTTGGCATTTTGACATATTTTGGAATTTTATTTACTCTTGGGTTTTCTCTTCTTAATCTACCCAGCCTAGTAGGCCTGTTTTGGATTACTAATGCTTGTGGTTTTGCTGTAATTATCTTGATTTCTTTTTTAAAAATTTGCTGAGAAATTGGAAAAGGGTGAAAATAGATGTTCAAATATTTCTGTTTTGTTAGCCACTCTGATAAATATATGTTTTAAGCAGTTCATTCATTTTTGTGTCAGAGAGTACTCTGGGTTGAAAGCAGTGGTGGGCAGCAAAAAATTTCGCTACCACACCGTGGGCAGAGCCTATGTCATGGGCAGAGCCTACATCATGAGCAGAGCCTATGTCATGGGTGGAGCCTACGTTGTGGGCGATATAATCATGCCTGCCATATGGCCCTGTATACATCTGCAAACACAGGCCGCGCTGGCTCTTTGGCTGTAAATAGAGATGAGCACTGCAGCCTAGAGTTGGATATGACTGGCTTTTGAGCAAGGGAGACCTTGGACCACTTGCAAGGACAAAACCTGATGGGGCAGGGCAGGGAGGTGAGCATGGCCACCCAATTTTGCCATCCCCTGCCCAGAGACTACCCAATTTTGCTACCCCCCCCCCCTTCCCGGGGGGTGTGCGAACCTGTTGCTGCCCACCACTGGTTGAAAGGATTTTTGTAAGGAATACCCAAATGAAGCTCCTTTTATGTCCCCCCATCATGTAGCTCTCGGGTACTGAACCTGTATTTCCAGTCTCCAAGCCTAGTGCCTTAACCACTAAGATTAATTTAAGGAGTTAACCTCATGCTTCTGGAGTCGAGAACAGATTACTGTATTCTGAAGTGCTGTGTCTCTCTCAGATATATCAGTGCAATGCTCCCACTCAGGATGGGTCTGACTCTTTTGTTTACTTCTTGCTGTTCCAAATATTGGATCTTTGGTTCTGACTGGCTGCTATACCTCCACCCTAGATGTTACTAAAAAGATCGGTGGTGGTGGAAGGATGAGCCAGGAGATGGTGCTAATTTTAGCTGAAGAGATTTTCAATTAAAGGGAATTATGGGTCACTAACTAGTTCTCATTCTGCCCATATATCTGGAAAATGAGTAGGTAATGATGAAAGGCACTATTGTGCTTAATTCTCTGTGGAATGAATTTTGCCTCCCCAAATTTTGCAGCCCTTCCTGCAATGTTATGTGACACATGAAAGTCAAGACAATCAACAGACATGACAACACATTGGGAGTAGCTGACCCAAAAAGAGAGGAAACACCCTTCCTGACTATGAGGAATTAAAGCAAATTCATATGCAATTAACTTGCTTTATTGAATGTTTTAGATTTAATTGCATACATTTTCTTTCTATAATTAGAACTCTTTGGCACACAGCGGTATGCATATTTTTGAAGTAAGTCCTATTGAAGTTCAGTAGATAATTTGTGGATTAAGCATGCACCGTAAGGTAGCCACCTCTCCAACCTACTTACCCAGACCTATAGATCACCTTTGTAACCCTCCTCCGACTCTCCCAAATGGGATGCAATGGGTAGCTATTTGAAGGAGTCTTTTCGACGGTGGCTCCCCCATTCTGGAATGCCTTCCCCAGAGACCCTTGCTAAACTCTTTCATTTTATTCTTCTCAACACTTGTTGAATACCATGCAGTTTATTTTATCAGGCATTTTAAAATCTTGTTTCACTCTTTTATTTGATACTACTGGCATGTTTATATTGCCTTTTATTGTTGAATCAATTGCTATTTTGATTGCCTTTTAACATTGCATTCCCAGCAAAAAACACTTGTTATGGGATACCATACAAATACTATAAATAAATAAAGTGAATAAATAGATAGTAATGAATTGTGCAACCAGAATTATAGAGTACCACAACTGCAGTTGGAATCAATGTGGTTCTCAAGAGCAGTTGACAAATGATGGCCCCCACCTTTAAAATATCTGGAATGGGGTTAGGTAACTTAGAATATTCAGGGGGGCTAATTTTGTGCTCTGGTGTCCTTCATGGTTTTTCCCCTTCAGAATACCAAAAATGTCCCCCAAAGGCAGACAATGAAACTGAAAGTGGCTAGAAGTCCATATCTACTTTTGAAAACTGGGAGCTGGAGGTCAGGTTCAATGGTGTGGGGAAACTGACTTATTTAAAGGGTGCCTGGAGCTCACTTCTTTGTTCACTGTCAGAAGGGCAAGGGGAGACCTGGGGTCCATATAAATAACATGGAGGACTTCATGCAGGGCAATGCTTTGCCCAACCCAATTAATGAACTAGAAGATGTTTCTCAAAGCAAGATTTCCCTGGTTGAAGTATCAGGAAAACAGATGTGAATAATGAAATGTATTCTATAAATGCATGGCCCATGTTCTTGAGTTGCTCAGAGCTGTAAGCAAAGAAAAATTCAAGAAATGGCCAACTCTTGTCTTCATGCATATTGGGGATACTCTCTGTGTCCACTTTCTTGCATTATCATTGATCTGAAGGCAAGAGCCCTGATGGCACAGTGGTTAGACTGCTGTAGTGCAGCCAAAACATTGTGAGTTCAATCCTGATGGGACTCAAGGTTGATTCAGCCTTGTATCTTCTGAGGTTTGTAAAATGAGTACCCAGCATGTTGTGGACAAAATGATAATTACCTTGTGAACTGCCCAGAGAGCGCACCAAGTGCTATGGGGTGGTATATAAATGTCATTGCTATTGCTAAGAGGTGACTATCATTTCCTGGAGGATGGAAAATTTCTCTACTGAAAAGAAAACATTCTATCCAGTGTGCCAAATTGACTAGCTAGTAGAACTTCTATGTTCACCAGTGGGCCTGCGTGGTAACGGGATTCATCTGCAGACACCAAAGAGTACACTTAAGAATGTGTTTACATTTAAATTCAGTACAAACGTCCTTTACAGTAGCTGTAAACCAGAAGCGTAGCGTGCCTTGGCGGGGCCCCGTATAAAAATTTGTTTGGGGGCCCTTAGGAAGAGTAAAGATTTCTCACAAAAGAAAAAAAATTGCATAAAATTAAAAGAAATATTTAGTCATCATAATTATCTACCTGTCACTTTTTCCAAAAATTTTACAAACAATTCAAATTAAATATACACTCTCCTTGCCTTTTGCTTACGCACGTTGGGGGCCCCCGTGGCCCGGGCCCCCCGTATAATTGATACGGCAGATACGGCGGTAGCTACGCCCCTGCTGTAAACGTCCTTTACAGTAGCTGTATTGGTGCCTGAAAAGAAGGATGGTTTGGAATTACCTGAGGGAGGGGGAGGACCATTTGTCCTAAATCAGTGTTTCCCAAATGCTGGTGTTTGGACTTCAATTTCCAGAAACCTAAGTCCTTTCCCCAAAGCACTGATCAGCCAAAATCACTTCCATTTCACTTCTCTTTTCTCTACTCTGTTCATCTTCTAATTCTCTAGCTCCCCCCCCCCTTTTACTTCCCTTGCCTTGTCACTGTTCTGAAAACAATATACTGTACCACACAATGATTCTAGTGTTTCATTAATCTGAGTTTCCTTGTGAAAAGTTGTAGATAAAAAGTGGAAGAAGGACCCCCTCCAAAACAGAACGATTTGCGAGTGCAGATGTATTCTTCAGTCTTACAATACTCATAATCACTTGCAAAATGCGTGTGAGTCATTACTTTTTTCTTATCTGGCAAATTAACAGTCTCAGGCATTCCCCTGATCTATCACTGTTCTAGGTTATGTTTTTGGCTGATTTGTTGTTCCATGATTAAACAGTAAGGATATTTGGGAGATATGCAAAATATTTACCATGCCAGCATCAGGAGAGTTAGTCTTTTTTTAAAAATAGCTCTGGTAGCAACTAATTAACTACTCATTCTGATCACTTGAAAGTCTTATGTGGGAATCTCAGCTGATACTGAAATGCCTCATTCCAATTCTTGCCAATGAACCTACCAATAAGGTTAACAAAATTATTGTTCTCTTTGCCTCATACATCTTGCATCCCATTTTCCAATTGATTGGGCAGCAAGGGAGTTTTCTTTCACTTCTGTGTATGTCAGCCACTAGACGTCCTTTTGTCTTTAATCTAATTATGCCACTAGCTACAGTACTATTCATACTTTTCCTTTGCTGTACCCCAGTAGCTGATTGAATGCCTTCTGACTTTGGAATCTTATCTTCCAGCACTATTTCTTTTATCATTTGGCATCTCATTATAATTTTTTCCGAATGTATTACTACCTTCTTCTGCACCGTATTAACAAAACTTAGTTGAATGTCCCTGTTATTGTCTGTGA
The DNA here is from genome assembly GCA_030440675.1 of Furcifer pardalis. Classification (NCBI taxonomy): domain Eukaryota; kingdom Metazoa; phylum Chordata; class Lepidosauria; order Squamata; family Chamaeleonidae; genus Furcifer; species Furcifer pardalis. Next base: position 63,267,689 of record CP126893.1, on the reverse strand, counting down.
AAGATCCTCCACCAATATTACCTTCTATTACCCCTGTCACTAGTAGGTGCCCTTTGGGAATTTCTCTGCCTCCATAACCATTGGGAATATCCATTTTCTTCTATTAATGCAACTGTTACTCTTGAAAAATGAGATAATATTAATCTGGAATCTCAGACTGTTCTGTTTTGGGTGATCCTGCTAGGAGCCCAGCCTCATAATGGAGTATAGCCTTTGAGATCATTGCTCTTAGCTTGTCTGACACACTCAAATACCCCCACTACATTAAGGTGTGCATCTAAGAGGAAATGTACCTATTAAGATCTCTGACCAGTGGTGGGCATCAGCAGGTTCACACCAGTTCACCAGAACCGGTAGCAGAAATTCTGGCTGGCCCCACCCATCCAAGTTTTGAAATAAAGCTGTTCTAAGTTGGGTGCAATGTAGGGTTTTTCCCCTGGCCACGTCCACCATACCACGCCCACAGTGTGCTAGTAAAAAATTTTTGGAGCCCACCACTGTCTTTAACCAAAGATCATAATAAACTGCAGTATAAATTGATGATACCAGATTAGGAAAAGGAAACTAGAAATTATGCCAGTCAAGTATATATCTTACTACAAAAGAGAGAAGGAACAAAGACGTGTTCAGCTTTCAGCTTGGAGAAGTGATTATTTTATTATATAACTGTATATAAAAAAGGGTTAGATGTTGAAGGTTGGGGAGACTAGGAGACACAGAACAAATCCAAACAGTTGCAAGTCACCCTAGGCTAAGACCCAACAGAAGGTCTGCTCACACCCACTTCCCAATTTTATTTTATTTTCCAAGAACACAATCAGTGTTCCCTGGCTCAGTTGCCTCTAAATACCTGAGGTCCTGGAAGTCACTTTGTTATGGTGTTCCAGTGTTGTTTTATTACATCTGCCACAAATTAAGAACAAGATGCCCATCCTCCTGAATTCCTGTACAGACATTTACCAACCTGCTGGCTGAATCAAATGTCAATGATGACACCAGGATGGTGCCCTCCATTGTACTTGAAGGCAAGAGCCTAGTGTGGGAGGAGATGGTCAGTTGGATAGTACATACAAGTGTGACACACGGTTCTGTCTTTTTGCCCCTCTCGGCATCTGACTGCCTGAGGTATCTGCCATATGCTGCATAATGGGAAGGCCAGATTTAGGTGTAGACCTCTTGGAGCTGTTTTGCAATGCAATTCCAGATACCGTCCCCCCCTCCATTCCTAGTTTTGTGAAACCTTCCTCAATTGCATAATATATAGTATTGAACAGGTCTGGATTGTAACTGGGTTCTAGCCATGAATGTCAGAACCTTCATCAGAACATGGTGAAATGTGGAAAATATTTATATAAATGTGGATAGTATTCTGCTCAATGTGAGGTCCTCACAGTGGCTCACAAATACAATGAAAAGTAAAATAAGGTTAAAAGTAAGCTAATATATTACTAAAACCAGGAACATATTGCACAGTTTTGTTCCCCACTCCAAGCTACTATGCACTTTTTAAAAATTACATATCTAAGATGATTTTGACATCAGTCTAAAAGGCTGGAATGGGTGGCACATTAGAATTTCCTCTCCATGATGTCTACCCGTACTTCAGGGAGGGAAGTTTTATTCATGTCCCTAGACATATGCCCTTCTTAACCACCTTGTGGTACACTTACTAGCTTAGGCAGGTCATTTCTTTCAACCCTCTTTCAGAATTTCATCATTCTCTATTCATGGGTCTTGGAAGTTCACTGGACCTTGAGAGATCATTTTGTTGTCGGCCATTTAATCAAGCTGGTCTGCCAGCAGCTATCATATAGATGCTGCTATTCTCTCAGGTGTGTCTTTGATTCTGTCTTTAGTTCCTGCCTTTAACATCCTCTTTTTTTCTTTGTTTCATACTATTGATCATTGACATTTTCAAGTAGTCTGTCTTGGTGGCATTTGGTCCTCAAAAGAAAGTATTTAGATATGGGCTATTTCCCCTACATTCATCTCTTCTCATTGTAAGGTTGTCTGTTATTATAATAGGAACAGAGAGCCTCTGTGGTTTCATGAATAGATTGTCAGATGAGGACCCAGGAGACTTGGGTTCAAATTCTTGCTCAGCTGTAGAAACTCACTCATACATACTGCAAAACTCAGTTGGGGTCACCCTAAGGCAGAAAAGGTTTGATGGCTCAGAACAATGATAGCAAAAGAGAACAGCACTGACTCCAGTTTGCACCCAGACTCTCTTTGACTATGTTGCTGTGTCCCAGAGCAGTCAAACCCTGCCCCTGAATTAGCATTTTGAAGGTTGTTGAAATGCGAAACAATCCAGCATGTTTTCCATGTACAAAAGAACTAACATAGTTGGTCACATGACCCTTTTAGAAGAAGAAAAAGAATCTCTCTAAGAAAACTAACTGGTTTGTTTCCTCGTTCTTAATTAGTCTCTTATCTTCCTGTCTTTTTTAGCTGCTTAACCTTCTTCACTTTGAGGTAGATCTTCATCTTCTCTGACTTCTAGCTGATCCTCTGTCTTGTGAGGCTTATGCTCTGCCATGTATTAGAGAGTGAAAAACATTTTAAAATGTGTTGCCATTTATTAGACTAAATTGTTCTTATTAACTATTTAGTAATACTATGTCTTTATGTCACAATTTTGAGCACTCTCTTTGCAAGTAAACAATGTTTCATTTAACTATTATCTGAAAGATCATTTTGGCTGGTTTGCTTAGATAAAAGCACATCAGAGAGTAAACAAAAAGACAAAAACATTGTGGCACTTTTTGTTTTATTTTGTTTCCTCTCTAATGTGCTTGAAACACAGACAAACATTGCTACCATTTCAAAAGTTATATATATATATAAGGGAATTCTTGGAGAACTTGCTAATAATTCTCAGCCTGAAATCTGTCCTGCTCTTTGCTGTGAAACCATGAAACTCAGCATAGGCAAGTATTCCTTATCATGCTAGTAGGAGTCCACAAAGATTGTGAATCCCCAGGGGTTGATTCCAGGTTTCTCATCCTTCATCTTTGCCACACCAGAGGAGCATGAGGTGACCCAGTTTTTCTCTCTGTTAATCAAAATGGGCTTTTGTCTAGCCTGTTAACATATCTACTTTAATATTTCAAGTAAGGGGTTGTTGTTGTTGTTGTTGTTCAGTCGCACAGTGGATTCTAGAGCAAATATTAGAAGAGCAATGTACCATACTTAGTGTCCTGGTGGCTAAACAGATGCCACTGGCTCCAACTAAATCTGGGGGGATTTCCTTTGACGTCTTTGATCTGGACAAGGAAATAGAACTATATATGTAATTGAACCAATTTATTTTTATTTCATCTTAATTTTTTTTATTTTGGGCAAATGTTTTGCAAAAAAAATAAAACTATTAAGATGTAAACAAAAAAGCACATTAAACCAGAAGCCACACAATCACAAAAGTTAAATTAAAAATCAGTCAGCAGGAATAGACATAAAATGACATTGTAGTGGACAGTGTCTATGTCCATTCATGAAACTGACTGTCAAGCACAGCATCTAGAAAGACAAAACCGGGTTAAAGGTGTTCCTTTGGACCTCCAGTATTACAAGGTTATTTGTACATCTATAGTTTAAACTCTGGACTGCGGTGGTTCAAGTGGTTAAGATACTGAACTTGAAAACTGGAAGGTCAGAGTTCGATGCCTGAGTACTGCACAACAGAGTGAGCTCCCTCTTCTGTCCCAGCTCCTGCCAACCTAGCAATTTGAAAACAAGAAATTGCAAGTAGATAAATAGATACCCCTTTCTGTGGGAAGGTAGACAGTGTTCCGTGCACACCGGTGTCTAAATATGCTTGCCACATGCCCACGGAAACATCTGCATATGCAGAAAGTGTTGGCTCCTTGGCTGTAAACAGAGATGAGCACTGAAGGATTTTGAGCAAGGACAGCCTTTACCTTTACCTAGTTTAAACTATATCAAGGAAGCCACAGCCTTGAGATAACAAGAGCTGAGCAGGGTTGTTGAGGACAGGATACTTGGGAGATCACTCAACACTAGAGCCGCCATAGGTTGAGGTCAACAACACGTAACAACAGTTTAAATTGCCTTTTCCATCCATTAGTTTGTATTCTGTAGGTGGTTTGTCTTCTGACTTCATTTAACAGTGGCAGGTGGCAGAGAGGCTACAATCCAGATCTAATTCTTGTTAGTGAGCCTGTAACTCGACAGTGTATTAGGAGCATAGGTGATCCAATCCCAAACACTCAGCATTGACCCATTCTATGTCAGAGCTACTCAGCCATTTGACCTCAATCTATACCATTCTGTAGAAAGTCTAATTTCAAAAAAGCCAACTGGGAGAAAATTACAATAGTGCTAGCCACAGCTGTGTTTCAGAGTTCCCCACAACCAGAGAACTATGATCAGTTAGTTACTTCCACTTTAGAATTTCTTGCGGGTCCCAGACCAAATACATCCCAGGTCTCACTGTGAAAACACATACCCAATATTTAGATTGTATTCCATACTATGAAGTAAATCCTTTTGGTTAACATATAACAAAAACTAAGATAAATTTGATCTCAGCTTTTACAGATACAAAACGAATTTGCTGGCTTGATATGTCAAGAAGCATCCAGAAAGCAGATTGAACAACAATTCAAACAAAAGGACATTGTATGCAATTACAAACCCAAATCAAAATACCACGCCAACTACTCATGGCAGGGAAGACCAACCAAACCAAAATAAAAATAAAACATCACAAGGATATTCAGATGAATCCAAAGAACTTTCTACTGACTGCATACTGGCAGAACTAGAGGAAATCATAAAAAGATGTAGGAATGGCAAAACAGTGGGACTCGATAATGAGCAAATTAAACATTTTGGGCAAAATACAAAATAATGGCTCTTAGAACTCTTTAATTACTTTTAGACAAACAAATTCCAAAATTGTGGTGGAAATAATTGTTATACTAAAACCAGGTAAAGAATCTTAAATCTAACCCATCATATAGAACAGTGATGGCGAACCTTTTAGAGACTGAGTATCCAAACTGCAACCCAAACCCCACTTATTTATCGCAAAGTGCCAACACAGCAACAGGGGAGGGAGGAAACACTCCCATTGGGCTGCTAGGGAGAGGGGCGGGGTGAACTCTGTGCTGGGGGAGGGAGGAAGTGCTACCATTGGGCTGCTGGACAGAGGGGCAGGGCAACTGTGTGCTTGGGCAACTGCACGGGTGCCCACAGACAGGACTCTGAGTGCCACCTTTGCCATGTGTGCCATAGGTTCACCGCCACTGATATAGAAGATGTTTGAAACATATAAAATAGATGGAGCAGCATTTGTTGACCTTACAGTGTCATATGACACTGTTCACTAGTATCTGCTGCTCAAAAAGCTATACCTCCATGGATTAACAGAAATTATCATTGTTCTGCTTAAAAACTGAAGATTCCCTGTTGAATTTCAAGGGAGGCACAGTCACTGGAGAAATCAAAGGAATGGTCTGCCACAGGCTAGTGTACTGGCACCATGACTTTTTTTAGCATTTACATAAATGATCACCCATATGTTAACATATGCTTGGAGTTTCATCAATGCTGATGATCTTCCTTGACAGTCCAAGAGGAATCCTTTGAGTCCATTGAGTACCAGCTAACCTCTGCATTAGAAAATCTTTTCTTATATTATAAAAACAGCCATCTGAAACAAAACCCCTTTTTAAAAAAGCCTGTGCCTTCCACTTAAAAAACAGAGAAACAGAGAGGAAGCTCTGAGTTAGTTGAGAAGACAAGATTTTTGGAACATTGCCCTACCCCAAAGTATTTGAAAATCACTCTGCCTTAAACCCTGACCTATGAAATGCATTTTATAAACACCCCACAAAAGGTTGCATTCAGAAATAACATACCGTATTTGCCGGCGTATAAAACGACTGGGCGTATAAGACGACCCCCCAACTTTTCCACTCAAAATATAGAATTTGTTATATACTCGCCGTATAAGACTACCCCCTCTTCCGCACACCTTCCACACACCAAATAAAACATAAAAGAACATCAGATTTGATTTCAACATCTCCCTGTGGCCCACACTAGTGTGCAAGTGCGCATGTGCGAGTTCTGCGTAGACAAGGGGCGGGGCAGAGCCCCGCTGCTTCCCGCCAAGCAGAACGGGCTGGTCATGCCAAAAAGGCTGGCACCCCTGTCTCTCTGCTGATGCTCGGCGCAGCCACGCTGGATACCGCATGATACTGGATAGTATGTAGAAGGGGTGGGCGGGCAGGCATCGGAAGGCCACTATGGGCAGCTATGTCTATCCCAACTGAAGTGCACCCGGCGTATAAGACGACCCCCCCCCCACTTGGAGGCATGTTTTTCAGGGGGGGAAAGTCGTCTTATACGCCAGCAAATACAGTACTTGGGAAACTAGTTGGATCAGACAGGGTACACATCTGTAAACAAAACAACAGCTTTGTCCTTGTACTACTCCACAGCAGAATATTTTAGGGTCATATTGTATAAATTAGTACATGCCAAAATAAGTGGACATAGTTCTTAATGAATCATGAAGGATTATTACTCTCATAAGCTTCCGCCCTTAACTGCACCCCATACTGGCTCCCTTCACTCCTTTAATTGGGATAGCAGCAGGGCGCACAGGTGAAGAGGATGAAGAATCAAGATCCACCCAATTTTGGGATGGTTTGGTGGTGTAGCGAGGTCCTCCTCTCAGACTGCCAGGCTACAGAATTTTACTCCCAAGGTAGGCCTCGGAAGATATCTGCAGTCTGAGCTGCTCCTTTGATCTTCCCTTCTCCTGGGTGAGTTTCCCAAGGTCTCGCAATGGGAGTCTTGCAAGATCTCACACTCCTGTAGCAAGATTTATCTTGACACTTGAACCAATCCAGTTCACAAAACAAAACGTCCTTTTGTCTTTCTTGGAAGGGAAACCAATCCTGTTTCTGTCTCCCTTTTTATTGTAGAAGCAATGAGAAGCAAAGCATAATCCCATAAAATATCCAAACAAAAAGCACAGCTAAACTTAAGCTAATAAACTCACAACACACTCTAGAAATAAAATACCCCATTTCTGGGTTCTTAATCAAAATTTACTCTAACACACAATTTATACTGAAAAATATGAAATTATGCAGATTCTAAGTTTCGTCCTGTATTCATCTCTCCCACAGCTAAAGTCCAGCCTTGCATTAATTCTGGCTAAATGTCAGCCTGGCAAGTTTTCTTCTATCTCCCAAATCGACAGCCTGGCTTGGCCCCATAGAATCAAAGTGTCATCTCCCAATGTTTTCCCAATCTTGTCTCACTCCTTTGAAGAAGCACTTTTTAACTGAACAAAATAGGGGGGGGGTTATGCACAATTTCCCCCTCTTCCTCCCGCCTTAGGAATTTTTAGGTGGCCTTGGACTCAGATCTTGAGATAATGCTTATCTCCTCAAAATCTTTGAAGGTCAAGGCATGTTGGCAAACTGCCAAGCTCTCATTTTGTCCCTCCTCCCATCTCTTTGGCAGGGTCATTGACCAGTGGTTTAAAAGACCAATGAACTTGAGTTGCAAAGTTCACTCCACTTCTATTCACTGAACTTTGAGAATCACTCTGGTGTTTCTCTGTCCACTAGAGGCACTAATCTCAATGACATAATGCATCCAGAAATCACTTTGAATCATTGCACTTCTAAAGCTCCATTTCTCAACTTTGACAAGTAACTTAAAACAAAGTAATTTTTCCAAGTTCATGACAATTACTTGAAACCTTTCCCCACTGAAAAAGTCTATAATTTGGCTGGTACTGCCCCTCAGGAAGTACATTAAGTGGTGCTAGCAAATAACAAAGTAAGGTAATATGGCTCCATACCAATCCACTTCGTGGATATCAACCCTCTAGACCAGTCGTTCTCAACCTTAATGGCCCAAATGTTCTTAGGCTACAGTTCACAGCCAATGATGAAGGCTTTTGTAGTCTAACAAGTAACCTAAAATTGGGAACCACTGCTCTAAAGTATCTAATTAAATGAAATGCATAAGTCTGCCACTTGGTTACAACCATCACATTTTTCTCACTTTTCTCATCACAGAACATTACATGATATGCCATTTGGAAGCACCATCCTGCAACAGATTTTTATTGGTTGCATTTTTTATTATGATAAGATTACATGTTTGTGTTATACTCCTTCCTGGATGGGCCAGTAGATGATCTGTGTGGTAGCATGTAATAATACTACACAGAAAGAACCTCCTTGAAGATTGTGGTAGTTTTGAACCACAATCAGGTGTACCATGGTAACAGCAACTTTGTGTTGATAGCTAATCTTTCTCACACTAGGTCAGGCAAAAGGAACTACTGCATGAACTCACCTAGAGGTGCCATCATTTTGGAAGTTTCACATTTGGCCCAGACATGGAAGAAGAAATGATAATAATTCAGTAGCGGTACAAAAGGTGGTCACTGTTATCAAAATGTAATCTGTGTTGTCTTCCCTTCCCTTATTTTGATGAACATTTTGGTGATTAGGGGAATTAAGGGAAGCCCCAAATCATGGTGGGGGAAAACATGCTGTCCTTAAGGAGATTCACTTGAACAGAACTGAGGAAAATATTTGTTCTCTTGAGTCACCAGCCATTCTAAATGTGTTCAATCCTTAAGGCCTATTCATGAGATGACATATTGTAGAGACTGAGGGAATCTGCTTGTTCAGTTTTTGCCTGAAAGATGGATGGCACCATTTCTCCATAGAATTATAGAATTGCAAGGTAGTGGAGTTGGAAGAGGGCCATTAGTCTCACCCCTCCTCAATGCAGGAATCCAGTTAGAAGACACAGTGTAAGAAAGCACTTATTTATGTTGTGCATTAATGTACAGTAATACCCCGGATAATGTTATGACTTGGTTCCACAAGTCGTGCCTTTCCCCTGACCCTACTGCAATCGCAGAGACTGCTTGTGTCTCTTTCCCTCCCTGTAGTTTAAATATAGGGAGGAAAAAGACGCGATCGCCCCACACCCGCAGACCATTGCCTCGGATAACACTAAGAATCATTATCCAGAATCGTTATCCGATGCAAGTTTTTTCCAAAAAACTTGCATCGTTATCCGATTCTAGCATTATCCGATGCAATCGTTATCCGGGGTATTACTGTATTATTATCTGTGACTGCTTGTATGGTTTGAACTTTGAGAAATTTTAGAAGGGCATTCTATACTCTCTTCACTGCTATAAATTCCAGAGCATTTGTGTGAAACCATGTTTGAACCAGTGCCTGCTGATTTTCCATTTGAAGCGATTCTCGTTTGGATGGATCGGCACCAATTGACATGGATATTGTTTTGCTTTATTTATTTATTTTGGTCTTAAAAGGCTCATCAGGTTCTGTGCACATCCATTAGACAAGTGAGTGTTTTCCCACTTGAGAACATACCACCTTTTTCATAGGTCTGTTACTTTGTGGTGAAAAGTGCTGAATAAACTAATTCTGCAGATATATCACCCTCAGACTTGCATAAAGTGTGAATGATGTTCTTGCCAGTATCAGGCCTAATAAGACCTGAACCTTCAAGGCAGAAATTCAGTTTTTTGGCAGGAAGTCTTTTAACTGTTCGAGTAAAATTGGATAACTTGTCAGCTGACAGAGGAACCTTGACAGTATTCAGTGTTGCTCTTATAAACTAAAGGATTTGAGCGGGTATCAACTTTGATTTGAATGCACTGATTTGAAGTCCCAGATTTTTTATGACAAAGTCACATGAATGCTCTTCACTAATATATTTTCCACAGCTTCTACTAGCAGCTAGTCATCTATGTAGGAATACAGTATATGGACCACCTGGATCATCAGATTAGCAGTTATAACTGCAAAAATAGCATATAATACCAAGTTCATTAGTGACCCTGGAAATCATTACATAGAACTCTGGGACCTCACCTCCACTGGGCAGGCAGAGTCACTTCAATAAGATGTGACCACCTGCAACAAAGTTGCAGCTCATTTCCACTCTAAGATTGAAACCATCAGAAAAGGACCTTGACATATTTTTTGGTGCAGTTAATCAAGTAGAAATGTCAATGCACCATCTTGTGTAGCTATCTTGGATCAATTTCAACCTGTAATTCCTGATGAAATGAACAAGGTACTGTACAGTCAAACCTCGCACAAAGAGCGCCTCGCTTAAAGAGTAACTCGCTTAAAGAGCAGAAATTTCTCTGAATGTTCACTTCATTTAACAAACAAAACCAACAAAAAAACTCGCGTAACAAATAAATCAGGGTTCGCATTCCCACTCACAATTGGTCACTTACAATGGTGTTTCGCTTAAAGAGCAAACTCGCTTAAAGAGCAATCCTGTGGAACGCATTATGCTCTTTAAGTGAGGCACAACTGTATTTGCATTCTGTATGGTCATGACCTCTTCATTTGGCTTTTTCTCCTCATGAGTGCTGAAATTGGCTAAGGATGTGACCACAAAAAGGGCACACAAATTATCAACTCATTCCTGCTTGAGATTTATATACAGTCAAACCTTGAATAAAGAGTGCCTCGCTTAAAGAGTAACTCGCTTAAAGAGCAGAATTTTCTCTGAATGTTCGCTTCACTTAACAAATAAAACCAACCAAAAACTCGCTTAACAAATAAATTGGGGTTCGCAATCCCTCCCACAATTGGTCACTTACAATGGTGTTTCGCTTAAAGAGCAAACTCGCTTAAAGAGCAATCCTGTGGAACGCATTATGCTCTTTAAGTGAGGTACAACTGTACCTTACGACTTGAAGGAGACTACTGTGTTGCCTGTGCCTTAAAAGGCCAAATTGTCATCAGAAGATCTAAATAACTATTAACTGGTTGGTAACATCCCTTTGGGGGGCAGGCTGGTGGAGAAAGTAATGGTTGACTAGTTGCAGGGATTCCTGCAGCCACATAAAGCGCTGCCCCACCGATGTCCCGGACTCCTTCCCTCACCCCAATCAGCCAGAGGGAAGTGGGAGCAGCTGTCCCATGGCCACAAAAGTGCCACCCCGTCAACGTCCCAGACTCCTTCCCTTGGCCCAGACAGCCAGAGGGAAATGGGAGCAGCTGTTCCATGGCCACAAAAATGCCAACTCCACCGATGTCCCAGACTCCTTCTCTTGGCCCAGCTGGCCCAGAGCAGCTGTCCTGCGGCTCCCACAGCCACAAAAACACCAATGACATTGATGCTTCAGACTTCTTCCCTTGGCCTGTCTGGCCTGGAGGGAAGTGGACTCAGTTGTGGGGGGGTTGAGTTTTTGAGTTTCTTGTATTATTATATACAGTCAAACCTCTCATAAAGAGCACCTCGCTTAAAGAGCAGAATTTTCTCTGAATGTTAGTTTTGCTTAACAAATAAAACCAGCCAAAAACTCGCTTAACAAATAAATCAGGGTTCGCAATCCCCCCCCACCAGAAGTAACAATTGGTCCCTTACAATGGTGTTTCACATAAAGAGCAAACTCGCTTAAAGAGAAATCCTGTGGAACACATTATACTCTTTAAGCGAGGGACAACTGTACATTGTTTCTGATAATTTTTTTAACTATTGCATTATTGTATTATTGTAAGGTGATGTGATATTCTGTGATTTTTTTTTTTGCCAGCCGCCTAGAGTTGCTGTGTGAGTGGGGCAGCATCAGTGGTGGGATGTCAAAAATTTTACTACCACTTCATGATGTCATCACTGTGTGGGCGGAGCTAACATCATGAGGTCATGTGGGCGGGGCCAAAGAAAATAATAATAGAATAAAAATAAGCACACACACACACACACCCTCAACCCACCCACAACATAAACCCATAAATAAAATTAATAAATAAAATTAAATTTAAAAATATATTAAAATTCACCCACACACCCAAACACAAATCAACCAGAGCTGTTAAACCAGAGCTTAAAGCTTATTCTGGCTAATCTTTCTCACACTAGGTCAGATGGAAGGAACTACAGAATGAACTCACCACAAGATGGCTTCATTTTGGCACTTTTCAACAGTTAAAGAAGTTAGGTACTAAGTCTTTGCCTAACCAGTTCTCTAGGATAATATGCCTTAATGTAAATGTAAAACAGCTGTACCTCCTTAAGGGTTCTCCAATTGGAACAGCAATTGGAACAGCACAGGTGTAGCTTATTGATGAGGTAACTCCAAGACTTAGCATAAAAACCCCAAGCCAGGCTGCCAGGCCTGCCGGCTGCCAGGTCTTTTTAGGAACTATGGTAGTATGTCAGCATAGGTAAAGGTATTAAATACACATTAAAATGCACACAGACACACCACATCCAAAGGTGAGTCACTTACCCTGGGGAGCAGGCTATAGGGGGCTTCAGGCTAGCAGCTTCTCTTCCTCCTCCCTGCTTGGGAGGACAGCAAGGATGCCGTGCATACGTGCCAAGCACTGTAGGCATGCACACCAAGTGCTTGGCACGCATGCGCAGAGGGAGAACCAGTGAAAAGGTAAGCCCCGAAGGTGGTTCCCCCCAAAAGCTGCTACCAGTTCTCCGGGACACTGGGAAAAGTTACTACCGGTTTTGGATAACTGGTGCGAACCTGTTACATCCCATCACTGGGCAGCATACAAGTTGAACAATTAAATTAAATTAAATACCAATAATCTTCAGTCAGAGTTCAGACAGCCATACTGAGACAGCATTGGTCACCCTGTTAGATAACATCCTAAGTGAGGCCTGTGTAAAGATAACAAAGCCCATTATCCCACTAACATAAGACTCATTCCACCTGACACCTGCAGCCATTCTGGAAGCCAGTATAAAACCTTTTGCTGGTTCAGAGTACATACGGTTCAGCTCCAGGCTTGAGAAATCTATAATAGGTTTCAATCACTGGCTATGCTTACAAACCAGCCAGATCAGGTTGGAAAAAGCAATGTAGATTAGGTAGCAATACGTAGCATTGCCAATAAAGAACTGATATTCTCCCATCAGCTTATGCTCTATATGAAAAGTACAATGTCTTCTGTAACAAGTCAGCTTTATTAAATGCAGGAAAAATTGATCAAAGTTTAGGTTCACAAAAACTAGATACAAAAATTGTTAGATATTTGAAAGTCCTAGCGGCGGGAAAATCGCCGCTACCCATTGGTCAGTGGGCTGGGTCAAGCAGGGTATTTAATCCCCTGCTGACCCAGCCGTTGTTGTTGTTGTCTGTGCTAACCACAATAAACAGACGTGTTGTTGGTTCACCCTTAATGGCTTCCGTGTCCTCACTCCCGCGCCCTGATCTCCGGATCTAACACTGGCGACGAAGGTGGGATTTTGAGGAACGGACCAGAACCATCACACACATCAGAGCCACCACTTCCGAAGGCACCTCGCCATGGCTACTTATGTCCCACCGACACCCTTCCAGCCGAAAGACGAACGATGGAAGAGCTATATGGACCGGTTTGAATTCTCCCTGCTAGCTGCGGAGCTGGGGGAGATCGCACCGGAGCGGAAGAAGGCGTTCTTCCTTACTCACTGCGGGGCCAAGGTCTACGAAGTGGCCCAGTCCCTGGTAGACCCCACACCAATTCTGGATGTCTCATGGGAAGCCCTACAGTTGGCCCTCAAGAACCACTACACGCCAGAGCCCTCGAAGTTCGTGTTCCGGATTCAATTCCGGGACCGATATCAGATGCCGGGGGAACCCATCGGCGAGTACGTGGCCGCCCTGAGAGCAGCAGCCATCCCGGCCGTCTTCGGGCCATTTCTAGAGGACTCTCTGACCGAGCAGCTCATCAGAGGAGTCCGCGACAATAAGCTCCGGAAGAGACTATTGGCCCGGAGAGACCTGACCCTGGTCGGGGCCATCGAAGAGGCCAGAGCCTTCGAGCTCTCGACGTCGGCCGCAACCTCCATCAACCGGTCCCCGTCGGTGCATCGCCAAGCCTCCGCTCACCATCAGGACATCGTTCCTGACGAGGACGAAGAAGAAGAAGCAGAGGTGTGTGCGACCGACGGGGGAAACTCGGGCAGGAGCAACCAGCGTTGCGCCAGCTGTGGAGGGCCACACCAGCGGGCGCATTGCAGATTCAGGGAGGCCATCTGCCGCTACTGCGACAAGCGGGGACACATCGGGAAGGTCTGCAGGGCAAGACAAGCGGAGAACCAAGCTGACCGGCAGATTCAAAAGTTCCCGCCGGGCAAGATGGCCGCCAACCAGAGGACGAATCAAAGGCGCCAGGGGCGAAACAGCGGCAAATTCGAAGATGCCGAGACACACACGCTCACGATAAGCCACACCGCCACACAGAAGGGGGAGAAATACTACGCCATAGTCACGATCGACGGGGCTGAGTGTCCAATGGAGGTCGACTCTGGGGCCGCCATTTCCATCGTCCCGTGGAGGTGGATGAAGAAGACATTCCCGTCTCTAAAGGAATCAGATCTCCAGGCCCAGCGGATCCGGATCAAGGACTGCCAAGGCAAGTTCCTCCCCGTCGCGGGACAGAAGTGCGTCCGAGTCACGTACGGCCCGAAGGAAGAAAGCCTACCACTGACCATCGTCCACGGGGACATCCCAACGCTACTGGGCACCAACTGGTTCCCCGCCTTGGGGCTGTCCATCGCGGGCATCCACTCCACCGCGACTGACCAACCCGGGGACGCCTCACTGAGGGACGACCTGATGGCCGAATTCCAGGACGTTTTCGGGGAAGGCTTGGGCAGGTATGTGGGGTCCCCTATATCATTTGCGCTCAACCCGAGCGTTGCTCCCATCCGCCTTAAAGCCCGGAGAGTTCCACTAGCGCTCAAGCCCAGGGTCGAGAAGGAACTCGATAAACTGGTCACCCAGGGAATCCTTGTTCCCGTCGACCACGCTAAGTGGGAGACTCCCATAGTGACCCCCATCAAACCGGACGGGTCAGTGCGCATCTGTGCAGATTACAAATGTACAATCAACAAGGCTTTAGAGCCGAGCGCGTACCCGGTCCCGGTCATAGACCACCTGCTCCATTCTCTGGGCCCTGGCAAAATCTTTGCCAAGCTCGACCTGGCCCAAGCCTACCAACAGCTTCCGGTGGATGATGCCACGGCCGAAGCCCAGACTATTGTCACGCACCGGGGGGCATTCAAGTGCACAAGGCTGCAGTTTGGGGTCAGCATAGCCCCAGGGCTATTTCAGAGCACAATGGAGAGGCTTCTCCAAGGACTCCCGGGGGTGGTGCCCTATTTCGATGATGTCCTGATAATCGCCGGGGATTCCGGCCAACTCAAAGACAGGGTCGCCGCCGTCCTGGCCAAATTCAGGGCCGCGGGGCTCAGGGTGAAGCGGGACAAGTGTCTGTTGGGGGTCCCCTCCGTGGAGTTTTTGGGGTTCCGCATCGATGCCAAGGGCATCCACCCCACGAGGGGCAAGGTGGAAGCGATCCAGAACGCCCCGGCCCCCAAGAACAAGCAGGAGCTACAGGCGTTCCTGGGGCTCCTGAACTTTTACGCAGCCTTCCTAAAAGGGAAGGCCACGGCGGCTGAGCCCCTGCACAGACTGTTAGCGGCCAAGGCAGAGTGCGTGTGGGGGCCCGAGCAAAAGTCGGCTTTCGCGGCTGTAAAAAATCTCCTCTCGCAGGACAGTTTCCTGATACAATACAACGCGACCCTGCCACTGGTCCTCGCCTGCGACGCATCTCCCTATGGCGTCGGCGCAGTCCTGGCCCACCGACTCCCCAACGGTCTCGAGGCGCCCATCGCCTACTATTCCAGGACCATGTCGTCAACGGAGCGAAACTACGGCCAGATCGACAAGGAGGCGCTGGCGGCAGTGGCAGGGGTAAGAAAATTTCATGACTACTTGTATGGCCGGGACTTCGAACTTGTGACTGATCATAAGCCCCTGTTGGGACTCTTGGCCGGCGACCGGCCCACACCCTCTGCCTTGTCCCCCCGGATGCAAAGGTGGGCCATTTTCCTCTCCGGGTATTCGTATACCTTGGTCTACCGGCCTGGAAAGCACATGGGCAACGCGGACGCGTTGAGCAGGTGCCCCCTCCCGACCCTGGACGGCGCGGAAAAGGGGGAGGCATCAGTTCTTGCCCTGGACATCCTGGACTCTGCCCCCACCATGTCGGCCGAGGTCGCCAGGGTGACGGCGAGGGACGCCGAGCTCCGAACCGTCGCCAGCTGGGTGCAACGGGGCTGGCCGGACAAGGGGGAAGGGGAGTTTAAGGTATTTTGTGATAAAAAAGACGAAATGTGCTGTGTGGGGGGTTGTTTGCTGTGGGGGGACCGGGTAGTGGTCCCCAGAAAACTCCGTCCCAAGGTCCTAGAAACTTTGCATGCCAGCCACCCGGGAATAGTAAAGATGAAGGGGCTAGCCCGAAGTTACGTATGGTGGCCGGGTATTGACAAAGACATAGAGTCGTGGGTGGCCCAATGCACGCCCTGCCAATCATCACGGCCCAATCCACCAGCAGCCCCGGTTAGAGAATGGGAACAGCCCACGGGCCCATGGCAGAGGATCCACATTGACCTCGCCGGCCCCTTCCACGGCCAAACATTCCTGATTGCAGTGGATGCATACTCGAAATGGTTGGAGATCCGACTCCTGAGTAGCACCACAGCCAGAGCAATCATCAAGGAACTCAGACAACTTTTTGCAACGCACGGCATTCCAGACACCCTAGTTTCCGATAACGGGCCCCAGTTCACAGCCACTGAGTTCGAACAGTACCTGGCATCCTTAGGTACCAGGCACGCTCTCACCTCCCCGTTCAGGGCACAAGGGAATGGGCAGGCCGAGAGGTTCGTGCGAAGCGCTAAGGAGGCCCTGGAAAGGCTGGGACCAGGGGACTGGCAGGAGCGCATAGACACGTTCCTGTTAGCCCAACACAATCTGCCCTGTGCTGCCACGGGAAGGGCCCCCGCGGAGTTGCTCATGGGCAGGAGACTCCGCTGTCAGCTGGATCGGTTACACCCCAGGTACTCCCCAGACAAGTTTAAGGGGAACCAGCCACAGGGCCGGACGCTGGCCATCGACTCACCCATCTTCGCCAGAAACTACGCGTCCGGCCCACCGTGGGAAGAGGGAACCGTCAGCGAAATGCTGGGTCCCTACACTTACAAGGTTCGCCTCGCTGATGGTCAAACATGGAAACGCCATGTCGACCAACTCAGGAGGCGAACGAGTCCCGACACGGATAGCTACCTCCCCCGGGGAGTGCAGACCGGCGTTGAGCCAGTCATGCACCCGATGGACGAACCGGTAACCGACCCGATTCGGCCAGAGGACAGCCCCGTTCGAATAGCGCCATCACCAGTCACCTTACCGTGTGGAGCAGGCTCACCCCCGGTCACCGCGGAACCTGACGCTCGTGTTCCGGAGCAGCTCCCGGCCCAGCCAGGGCAGAGCGAGAGCGACAGGTCCACTCTGCTCGATGCCCCAGCGCTGACTGAACTGCGCAGGTCCGATCGGGTAAGAACACGCCCCCGTCATCTGGAAGATTATGTATGCAAATAGGGAACTGATGCATTCTGGGGGGAAGGGGTGTTAGATATTTGAAAGTCCTAGCGGCGGGAAAATCGCCGCTACCCATTGGTCAGTGGGCTGGGTCAAGCAGGGTATTTAATCCCCTGCTGACCCAGCCGTTGTTGTTGTTGTCTGTGCTAACCACAATAAACAGACGTGTTGTTGGTTCACCCTTAATGGCTTCCGTGTCCTCACTCCCGCGCCCTGATCTCCGGATCTAACAAAAATAAAAAAGAACATTTTTACTTTCCCACTTTCCCTGGATAAAACAAGAAAGGCATATCTAACTATATTTCCTGGCCTAGCCAGATAACAAAATCAAGATTACATCTTTCTACTGTTCTACTCACAAGTAAGCATAGATAACTCCTCTTTCCTCTTGCTTTGAACATGCACAATATAATAATGATGTTTCTTCTTCCACATTCTAAAATAACCAAACCCATTTTTCATCCTTCGTTCCACTTCTTCCTTTCTCCTAACTAATAAGACTGCACATTCAATGTCCATCTTCTGCACTTCCATTCCCACAGTATGAAATTGTTATGATTTTCAAGATGACAGGAAGCTGCACCTGGCTTGAAGGCCATATTCTAAGACTTTCTTCACCCCTGCTCAGGAAGTAAAAAATGACAGTAACCATTTAAAACTCAACATAATGTAATGAAATAAAAAAGGGTATTTATTTTTAATTACATTATGTTGACTATTATTCCCTTGGTCCTCCTGGATCACTCAGTGACTTTTGATACCATCAACCATGATTTCCTTCTAGAGAGGCTTGCTAGGTTGAAGATTGGGGGCTCAGCTTTTAGCTGGCTCAAGTCCTTCCTCATTGACCATGTCTGGAGGATTCAACTTGGGGATGTGGTTTCAATCCCTTGAGTGCAACATTATAGGACACCACAGAGGTCAATCATATTCCCAATGCTCTTTAACATCTATATGAAGCCACTGAATGAGGTCATAATGTGGACAGCACACAAGTCTATCTCTTATTAAGGTTCTGGCCCATTGCCTAATCATGATAATGGACTGGATGAGGGCTAACAGATTGAGATAAAATGCAGGCAGGACAGAGATCCTGTTATTGGTAGGCTTGCCTGTTAGGTGGGTGCTAACCCTGATAGGGTTATTCTTCCCCTGAAAGACCAGTTTGGGGGTCTAGATGTTATTCTGGACCCAGCTTTTACTACAGAAAAGCAGATATCTGTTGTGACTATGTCTACCTTTTCAATCTGAGGCAGATAACCCAGCTTCACCCATTCCTTCATAGGAAGTCCCTCACAACCCTGGTTCAAGCATTGGTAATAACATGGATTGATTGCTGTAATGCACTCTATGTGGGGCTATCTCTGAAGATGGTATGGAAAGGTGCAGCATCTAGAGCAGTGATGGTGAACCTTTTAGAGACTTGAGTGCCCAAATTGCAACCCCAAACCCACTTATTTATCATAAAGTCCCAACAGAGCAACAGGGGAGGAAGAAAACGCTCCCATTGGACGGCCGGGCAGAGGGAGGAAGTGCTCTCATTGAGCTTCTGGGCAGAGGGATGGGGTGAAGAACACTGTGCTGGGGGAGGGAGGAAGCACTCCCATTGGGCTGCTGGGCAGAGGTGTGGGGCAAACTCTGTGCTGGTGTGACTGCACAGGTGCCCACAGAGAGGACTCCAAGTGCCACCTCTGGCATGCTTGCTATAGGCTTGCCACCACTGATCTAGAGAATGCAGCTACTCAACTGATGTCATGGCCCTCCTCCACTGGTTGCCTGAAGGCCTCTGTGCTGGATTCAAGGTTCTGGTTTTAACTTATAAAGCCCTAAATCGGTGATGGTGAACCTTTTGGAGACCGAGTGCCCAAACTGCAAGCCCAAATCCACTTATTTATCGCAAAGTGCTAACACAGCAACAGAGCAGGAAGGAAACGTTCCCACTGGGCTGCTGGGCAGAGGGGCAGGGAAAACTCAGTGCTGGGGGAGGGAGGAAATGTTTCCATTGGGCTGCTGGACAGAAGGGTGGGGCAAACTCTGTGCTGGGGTGTCTGAATGGATGGCCAGAGAGGGCTCTGAGTGCTACCTCTGGCACGCATGCCATAGTTTCTCCATTACTGCCCTAAATGATTGAGAACCTTGATGACAGATGAAATAACTCTTTGGGAGAATTGGAATGGACCCCAGGAAATCTCTCTCTCACACACGCACGCACGCACGCGCGCACGCGCGCACGCACACACACACACACACACACACACACACACACACACACACACACACACAGAGAGAGAGAGAGAGAGAGAGAGAGTTAAAAGAACCAGAAGGATTTGATTAAATCTTTGCATCATACAAAAAATACTTCAAAGTCACCACTTTTTTAAAGTGGAGCAGACCCCACACTATTTGAAATGTAGTCCGGTGCTGTGCACAGTTGCTTTTGTAAATATGTTTTGTTTTGTTTTCCAGCCATACAATCAGATTGATATCTAGTCATGATGATTTGTTGACGTAATGGGCCAGAAGGCTATCAGGGAGACATGCAGTTGTCCCCATTATTAACAAGCCTGCACGCAGAACTGATCGTAAGAGCTACAAAAATGCCCGAGGTGGAAGAAAACCATAAAGCTAGAATATCAATATTTTAGTCTTCTCTAGCTGATGGTATCCACTCTTTCCTTGTGCAGTTTGCTTCCACAATCGTCAGATTTCATTGAGGTTAACAAAAGAAAAACTGGCAGTCTTTTGAATTTCATATAGATGATCTAGTTGAGGTTTATTCATTTTGACTATTTTTTTCTTTACATAGAAGCTATTTTGACATAAGAAGAATAAAAGATAGTTTCTGAATTATCTGTAGTAAAGATAGAAATAGCAGTGTTGAAACTGGAGCAGCTGTCTGAATCTTTACTGCTTTGAAGTCCCAGTCTGTGAATGCAACTTTCAGAGAGTGGTGTTCCAATTCCAATGTTGTAATCACCAACCAGGGGCTGACGGTTTGAGCGCCTATCTCTGTCCGAACTCTTGCCAACCTAGCATTTCAAAAGCAAGAAATTGCAAGTAGATAAATAGGGACCACATCAGTGGGAAAAGATCTTGGGGACATGAAAGGAGCTTCAATCAGGCATCCTCTAAGATGAGTTTGCCCAGCAAAAATCCTTTCAATCCAGAATAATTTCTGACACAAAATTATTATAGTCACCAACTGCCTTTCCAAAAGCCCTCTCTGTTCTAAAGGATTTTTCAGAATTACAGAAGTAATGGATATCAAGGTTGAATGACTTCTTGATGGTTATTTAAAGACATTGACTGAAATCCAGTAGTCAGGTTAACTAGAGTAGTCCAATTGAATAAAACTGAACTTGTTGAGGAGTTGACTCATCAAATCCCCATTGATTCAATAGATCTACTCTAGTGTCAAGTAGCATGCTAAACAACAGAATTTTGGCCATTGCCTGATTTATTTTCAGGGCCTTCTGAGGTCACAGTTGTCAAAGCCAGTAGAGCCATGGATAGTATCATTCATGGGTCAGCAGTTACTAACTGTGATGGGAATTCAATGGAAAAATTGTGACAGCATAACTCAGTTGGATACCCAGGATAGTGTAGTGGATAGAGTGATGGACTAGGACTCAGGAGTGAGTCTCTGTTCAGCCACAGAAACTCACTGGGAGAATGGAACTGCTAAAATTTAAATAGCTCATATACCTTGAAAACCTTATTAGAGTCACTATAAATCATTTCAAACTTGATGGCACATAAAAATAGCTCCACTGGTATACATTTCAACTGCAAATTGGTACAGGTTAAAAAGCCATTTGCTTTTGCATACAGCATAAAAAGGCATTTGCTTTTGCATATGGAGTCACATAACTGGTGTCCAACAGAAATGTTAACGCTGACTTCTTAATTTGTGACAATCAAGGAGTCTATAAGTCTCTCTGGAAAATGTAACATATCAAACTTCATTAGAGCAGGCCAGATGTGAAAATGCCAAAATGAAGGCACCTTTTGGTGAGTTCACTCTGCAGTTCCTTTTGCCTGACTTAGTGTGAGAAAGATTAGCCAGCAACACAAGGTTGCTGTTACCAGGGCACACCAGATTGTGATTCAAAAGTACCAACAAAAAAAAAAAAAGTACCGGTACCCCAGATCAGTCACTGATGTCTTGGTACATTTCACCCCAGAATATGCAGTTCTGCTGTATAGAAAAACAAGGTTCTTCCTCTGCCTCTTGATCCAATTCATGGTCAGCAAAACTGACCATGGACTATGTGCTGTAGTCTTTGTGAAGACTTTGAGTTCTCAACCTTTTAAGAGCCAGGGGCCATTGGGTCACCCTGCCTCAGACAGCTTTGGGGGCCGGATGGGCACTTTGCCTTCCCTCCACCACATGGCACTTCCTGGTGTGGTGGAGGTGGAGGGGGCACATGAAATGGCACTGCAGGCCACATCTGGCCCACAGGTTGAGAATCCCTGCTGTAGGAGGTGAGAGTTTAGTGTGGTTCTCCTTCTTCTGTTGCTGCTTCCAAAAACGTAAGTGACTGAAGTGGTTAATACCAAGCATGGAGTTTGTTTCAGTATCATACTCAATGTTGTGAATGAGTTTTTCTATTGAAGGCAACAATTCCAATCTTACTGTTGAATCCTGTGTCAGCAAATATTCTGTAAAAGATGGTGGTCATTTTTACACATTGCAGTCAAGGCACTATATAAAAGATGCTTTTTAGCTGCTTGGTCTGACACTCGCTTGGCATTTTCCCATTTTGATATGTGAAGTCTCAACTGACAGTGATATTTTTTTTTTCTTGCCTGAGGTGTTAGCACTAAACAGTGACAGCAAGGACTGGCAATATGTTCTTTGTCCAGACACAACAGACATAATGTGTCGGTATCTGAGCTTTAGCTTCACATGAAACACTTTTCTTGAGTAAAAACTTTGGACCCTCAAAGGATAGGAATCCCAATGCATGTAACAAAATAGAGGACGGGGAGGTGGGGGGGAGGAGCCAATGATTGTTGTTGTTGTTCAGTCGCACAGTTGATTCCGACCCTTTGTGATCCCATGGACCACTGTCTGCTAGGCATCTCTGTCCTCCACCATCCTCCTCAACCTGCTCAGCTCTGTGCCCATTGTGTCTACAATACTATCTTGCCATCTCATTTTTGGCTGCCCCCTTCTTCTTTTGCCCTCCACTTTTCCCAGCATCAAGGCTTTCTCAAGTGAATTCTCTCTTTTCATTTGATGTCCAAAGTACTTTAGCTTCAACTTTACTATTTGACCTTCTAAGGAGCAGTTAGGGTTGATTTCTTCTAAGACTGACCTATTTTCTCCTCGCTGTCCAGGGGACTCTCAAAACTCTCCTCCAACACCACATTTCAAAGGTGTCTATTCTTCTGCACTCAGCTTTCCTAATGGTCCAGTTCTCACAACCATACATTATCATCAGGAATACCATTGCTTTGACTATGCGAATTTTTGTTTTCAAGATGATGTCTCTATTTTTAACTATGTTCCCCAGGTTTCTCATAGCTTGTCTCCCAAGAATTAGTTGCTTTTTTATTTCATGGCTGCAATCACCATCTGCAGTGATCTTGGATCCTAAGAATGTAAAGTCTGTCACTGCTTCTATTTCTTCCCCATTCCAGGGACTGACAGGGCCTGTTGCCAATATCTTGGTTTTCTTAATGTTGAGTCTCAAGCCTAATCAGGAGCTTCTTTAGGTCTTTTTCACTTTCTGCCATTAGGGTGGTATCATCTGCATATCTCAAATTGTTGATGTTTCGCCCAGCAATTTTGATTCCAAATTGTGATTCCTCCATCCCTGCATTGCACATAATGTGCTCTGTGTATAAGTTGAATAAGCAGGGTGACAAAATGCAGCCTTGTCTTACTCATTTTCCTATTCCAAACCACTACGTCATTCTGTATTCTTTCCTAACTGTTGCCTCTTAACTCATGTACAGATTTCTCATGAGGCATATAAGGTGTTCTGGTATTCCCATCTCTTTAATTACTTGCCACAGTTTCTTGTGGTCCACACAGTCAAAGGTCTTGGTGTAGTCAATGAAACAGAAGTAGACTTGCTTTTGATATTCCTTTGTTTTCTCCATGATCCAATGTGTGTTGGCAATGTGGTCTCTAGTTCCCCTGCCTTTTCAAAACCCATCCTGCACTTCTGGCAATTCTCTCTCCACGTGCTGCTGCAGTCTATCCTGTATTAACTTGAGCATAATCTTCCTAGCATGTGGGATGAGTGGAATTGCCAACGATAGACTCCTTTATATATGATAGAAGGAAGAACTAAAAATCAAAATAGAAATAAATGTGAAGGTCTTGAGACCAAATCAACCCTGAGAGGAAGTACAAAACATTCTGAAGAGAAGCAATTCCATAAGGTAGCAGCTTATACAAAATGGAATTGAAGAGATATGGGCCAGAATTACAATCCCCAACCCCTAAGGTCAATATAAAGCAACTTCCATTGCTTTCACATGATGTCCATCTTCCTATGCTTTAGGATAGTCTACATTGGGAGCCATTTTAAAGGGCAGGAAGCTTCAGCTGGACAAGACTGTCTTTCTTTTTACACAAGGTTTGTTTGTACAACTCTTAAGCAGGATGGCTGGATGGAAGTAGGAACATCATTGTCAGGATTTGAGGGCTGGGCAGACCCACACCATCAATAGCACTAACATGTGTCCCCTGGCTGCTACTGTCTAGCTGCCTCCTGGACAAGCAAACCCCACAGAGAAAGAAGTGCAACCTGCTCCACATGTGGTGAAAATGGAACCACTGAAACTGATTTCTCCCAGGGCAAAACCAGTGTTGTTGTGTGGTCAGTGCTGGCCAGCTAGTGTCGATCTTGCCCAGAGAGGCCAGGCAGTAGTTCCGTTTTCACTGCATTCAGACATGATTGTGATAGAAGCATTTTTGTTCTGCATTGTAGGCAACCTGTAGTCAAAAGCTTTCTGTAGGTTATCTGCAATGTGCAGTTCCAGCCTCAGAGGGAACAGGACTAGACATGCTTAGTAGGTTGGATGGGGCCTCTGACCAAAGTTTATTCTGATGTACAGTATATATAGAAGTTTCTGAATGTGTTCATTACAGGTGCAGGAAATTCCCATAAGTGCTAGTCACAGACATCCCAAAGTAGATGACCAATGCTGCCCCAATCAGCACAGGGCAGAAAGTGTTGGGAGGAGATGTTAGGGCTTGCATAGGGTGCAGTGTTAGTGGCTGGCAGACTGATAGACATAAATCCAGCTGAAAACTCACGCATAGCAATACCCTTGATGTAATAGTTTTTCCCTCAGCCTGCTCTTTGCAAGGGGATGAAGGGACCCACTTAACATGGTTGCAAAGCTCCTACCACTCTGTTATTTTATCCAATAGTAAAAGAGACACACACGCCTTTCCCCCATAGATGATGAGATTTCTTATTTATTTATTTATTAGGTCAAATTTATATTGCCGCCCACTCACCGTAGCGACTCAGGGCGGCTTACAAACAATACATTACATTACAATATGTTGTTGAGGCGCATGGGGACGGGTGGCGAAGTCCTCAACCTGCCCTGGCTGTTGCTTCCCTGGCCATTGGTGTGGGTGCAGGGGGAGGAGTGCCAAAGTTCTTTTTTTTGGGGGGGGGGGCATCTTTCAGGAAATGAAAAACTCAACTGTGATGTTATCTTGGTTCCTTATTAGCTGCTGTTGCTCCAGCAGAGACCCAGCTCCCTCCTGAGTCCACTGGCTTCCACACTGAGGGGAAAGGAGCAAGAGAAAGCAAAGAAATTTTCGTTCAGGTTTCAAAGCTAAAGATTCCAGAATGGTTCTGATTAGCTAATACCAGGAATTCATCATTAATAACTACCTTCCTTTTGATACTATTTTGTACAGGGTGTGGCAGCATAACTTCCTTTTTTAAAATGCGCGCAATTCAGTCGGTTGATGTCGTAGCGGAGCGCTAGTGGTCTTGTTCGAGAGGCGAGACTATAAAGTTTTGCCCCGACACTGTTCAGTCACCATCATGCATTGGAATAGTGTGGAGCATGTGTTTGCCATTGAGGCCTACTTTCCGAGCGGTTGTTCAGTGATCGCAACCCAGCATACAGCCTGCTATGCTGGAAACAGTCATGACAAAAGCCAGAAATCAGTTTACTCGGTGTATGGAGAATGGAGGATGTCACCTACCTGATTTGATCTTCAAAACTGTGTAAAACAAAACTTTAGGTATGCGCCTACATTATAAAAAACAAATAAAAATTTGCTGATTCATACAATGGGTTTTATTAAGTTTTGAAAACAGGAAGTTATGCTGCCGCACCCTGTATTATAGTAAAGATAAAGGTCACCCTTGCTCAAAAGCCAGTTGTATCCAACTCTAGGGTTCAGTACTCATCTCCATTTACAGCCAAAGAGCCAGTTGGGTCTGCATTTGCAGATGCTTCCCTGGTCATTTGGCAAGCAAGACTAGAAACCAGAGTACACAGAATGCTGTTTGCCTTCCCACAGAAGTGGTAACTATTTATCTACTTGCAATTTCTTGCTTTCGAACTGCTATGTTGGCAGGGGCTGGGACAGAGACAGGAGTTCACTGGTGCCAGCCTATAAAATCGATTACAAGTTATGATGAACCATACTCTTCCCCACCTTGCTTTGGGACCTCTCCAGCATTTCCTTCCAAGGAAAATTATTCAGAATCCCCTCTAGAAACTCACCCAAAACTCACAGCAAGGAATGTATGTTAATCATTCAGCCCACATCTGGCTGAAACAACCCTGGGTCTTGTCTGCGTACAGTGCCCAGCCAAATTAATATTAGAGAGGTAATATGGTAGCATTAAAAAGGAGGCCAGTGGCTTGACTTTGTCTTACCCCTGAATCCCAATTCCAACGAACACATGTTGATTGAAGAAAGTAGCTTTATTGAAGTTGAAGCATGGTTCTTGATGAATCAGGTTACAGATCTCAGCATAGAAAAATAACCTAATCAAAATTTGCTTTTAGAGAAAGAATGCTTTCAGACATTTCCTCACCTAAAAAAAAATCTATCTATCTGTTCTAAGTTACCATTTTAAGACTTAAAGATAAGGCCTGTTGGGATGGCCTTCCTCCCCCCATACTGGTGTTTCCTTGTTGACCACCAGATTCAAACTCCCCCTCAAGCCATTTGCTTGACTCTCACCAGGCATGAGGTGAACCTGGGTAAATAGCATACATCCAATCAGGTCCCAGTGTTGGGGTAAACAACTCTGACCCTATTGATGAAGCATGGCACCTCTTAGCCTGTCTCTTCCCATCCGAGTCCCAGGGAGTGAAAACAAACAGGTGGTCTTTTGCTAGCACAAGAAGGCACATTTCTTCTATAGTCTAAAACCTAATAAACTCCATCTTAGATATGTGAAGGAGTTGGGGTCTCATTATATCACACAAGTACTACTTTGTTGTTTGTGATCCCACAAAATGCCATGGGTGAATCCCTTATGATAGCACCTTTCATAAAACTGTGACATTCTTCAGAGAGCCCCCCCCCCAAAAAAAAATGCAGGCAGTTAGTCTGAGCAAAATACAATTCTATTGCAACACCTCTAATGTCAAACATGTGATTAACCTGAAACCTAACAGAATCACTCATTACACCTAACAGAACCCTCTTGTGTCATTCTTTCTTTGCATGATTAATTGCATATTAAGGGGAAAGTAGGTCAGTGTCTACTGGATCATCTCTACATCCTTGATGGGCCTTGCCCACTGCCATCTCTGGGGTATGAAGCAGGCTTCCTTGCTATAGGTCTAGCCCCTCGTTGCTTGAATAGGGAGGGCTAGTAAGGATCTAGGTGGGAGTTTGCAGACTTGACTTCAATCTTGACTTGACTCTGGGTAGCCTTGGCGAAGTGCTTGTCCTCATTCAAACTTATTGAATAAGCCAATGAGGAGGATAAAATGGGATTACGGTAATGAACATGTACATTGTTTTGAACTCCGGAAGGAAGAATGAGGTAGACAGTAGCATAGGGCAGACCAAACTTGCCGCCGCCACCACCCCCAGGTAGGAAAGTCCTACCTTCGAGCTTTGCCAGGCTCAGAGGCGGGGTGGCCATGCGCCTAGGACCTCGACGGTGCTGGTGAGGCCCAGGATCTGGGGCAGTGCGGTGTGGGCCCAGCAGTGGCAGCGGTGCCCAGGAAGGTGGGAAGTAAGGCCAGCGGTCATTGCGGCCCAGCAGCCAGAGCAGCACCAGCCAGGTGTTGCGGGGGTGTTGGTCCTCTGCCTGGCCAGTGCTGGGCCGCGGCGACCACCGCCCTAATTTCCTGCCTTCCTGGGCACTGCTGCTGGGCTAGAAGGCGGGGCGGTCACGCACCAGGGCCTCCAACAGTGGGCTCTCCGCTGGCGCCGTGCCACCCTAGCCCAGCAGGCTGTAAGGAGGGGGCACCTGGGGAGGAGGGGGATGGAGGAGGGGGAGTGGCACCCCCTGGCCTCCACCACGCAGTCAGGCCCGCACCCTCCAGTATGGGGCCCAGGGTGCCAGTGGTGGCAGAGGGTCCTGGTGCCTGCCCTGGCCGCCAGGAAGTCTGGGGCAGCGGCGTCACTGCCCCCAGCAAAGTGCTGCCTGGGGCGGGCCGCTCCCTAGCCCCCCTTGCTATGCCTCTGGAGGTGGAATAAAACAAACTTTCTGTGAAAGGCTGTTGTCAGTGTGGGGTGAAAATCTACATATTTACTGGAGGCCATTTGCTCGGTCCAGAACACTGTGATCACTGTGAGTTTACTAGCATTGTGGCAAATTTCTTCCTTAAGTGACAGAGTTGAGCAGCCACTACCACAGTCCGAGCATTAAGACATAGTTCTGAGCCTGAAATGTCACCCAGCTTGCTAAACGTATCCACCAAGGAATAAGAATGTGTACCAGGCAAGCTCCTTTGAGGTGGCGTAAAAGAGGAAGCAAAGCAGAAGACCAGGCAGCCAGGCAGGCAGGCAGGGTATCCTTTTGATCAGAAAGTGCAGTCATAGCATCCCTTTCTCCAGCACTCAAGCAGCAATCTCTTCATTTTTATTTTATCTTCTCCTCCCCCCCTCCTTTCCACAGTAAACCCAGAAGAATACATTTTTTACACCGAGTGTTTGGTAAGTTAATATGTTTTAAAATCTCTCCGTAATCTCATAAATATAAATTACAGTATTACACAGAGCCACAAAGGTGCAAAGAAAGCAAGGGAGCTAAATCCTACATTTAATTTAATTTAATTTAATTTAATTTAATTTAATTTCCCCACTTTCCCAATCAGGGAACCCGGCTCAGGGCGGCTCACACAGTAATTATACAATATACACAATAATACACAATGTACAATAATGTAATATACACAATAATTATACAATATTCAATCTACAAGAACAACATATAATAATATACAACAATATGATACAATACAATACTGCACTACAGCCTCTCTGCCCCGGCAGCAGACAAAGTCCAAGGGCAGTGCCATAGCAGTGCTTTCAAGCCCCAGCCAAGAGCGGGGCCCAGGGGCGCCGGCAGTGGTAGGGTCCTGGCACCCACTGCTGCAGCAGCCTCTTCACTCCAGCCACAGCAAAGTCCAGAGACGGCGAAGTCCTGCCGCCCGCCGCCATTGTGGCATTTTCAAGCCCCGGCCAAAGATACATGCATTTCACACACACACACACCCAGACTCAAGTCTTGATGTACAACTCTGGCTGATATCTGCAGCATTTGTGATGGACTAGGAGTGGAAGTAAAGGGACTGCAGTGGCTTAGTGGTTAAGATGCTGAACTTGGTGCCTGGAAGGTTGGCAGTTCAAGACCCGAGTGCTGCATGATGGAGTAAGCTTCCATCTCTGTCCCAGCTCCTGATAACCAAGAAATTTGAAAGCAAGAAATTGCAAGTAGATAAATAGGGACCACTTTGGTGGGAAGGTAAACAGCATTCCATGCACTCCAGTGTCTAGTCATGCCTACCACATAAACATTCACGGAAACATCTGCAGATGCAGACAATGTTGACTCTTTGGCTGTAAACAGAGATGAGCACTGAACCCTAGAGTAGGATACGACTGGCTTTTGAGCAAGGGCAACCTAGGAGTGGAAGTACTTACTGGCATGGCTTTCTCAGAGTCTCCATCTGACCCTGCAAGGGTGATACCATGTTTGATGAGGTGTTGGGCACTTGTGCTTCAGCCACAAACGTATCAGGTAGCACCAGTGGAAGAGCATCTCTTTCTGCCATTTCTTTTAAGAATTCAACCTCTGCACACACCGCACACCCCACCCCAGGAACAAAGCCATAACCAAGTGAGGTTACAGACACCCTTCATCTTTCACCAGAGTTCCTTAAAAGTAGCCACTTTCTAGGATCAACCAGAATAATAAGTGATGCCCTTCCTGTGGCTTCTTCACATTACATGTGACATTCATGAGGTTCAAAATGGTAACATTAAAAGAAAAGACACAACACAATAGAAAGCAAAGGGAATGAGAATCAAAACGATCAACACCTTGTAAGAAAGATAAGCTCATGCTAAAATAGGACACTGACAGCCTCATTCCACAATGAAACTCACAAAATCTTCTGCACACTCCATTACCCCAATACCCTAAATTAAGAGCTAGACAACAGAGTGGAGTAAACTACCACTTCTTCTGCTGTATCCAAATCCGAATACTGTATTGGCAATCATCATGGTGATCAACCATGAAGACTCCACTGAGAATATAATGCAGTGGCCTTTCATCTGTCTTCCACATTGCAGCATGACACCTGTACCACTGATCCAATTCCATGAGTCACTTTCTGGTCCTGAGCCCTTTTGGCACACAAAGTCCTTATCAGCCCCAGGCCAGGATTGATGAAGCTGCTGCCTTCTATCAAGATGGATTCAAGTGGGATTTAGTCCACTTGGGGACCATCACTCTTCCCTGTGGAGTAAACTAGGGACACCTTTATTAATGCAAAGATGAAACGTGAACAAGAACAGCATTCCCCCAGGATCTTAAAAGGGGGAAGGGGCCTGATGTAGTGTGGCCTGGGGTGAAATTAGCATAATTTGAATAAATTTAAATACCCTGCCAGGGAGGGTCCAAGGCCCTGGAGAAGGCACCATTTGGCTACCCTCCGGTGAGCCTGAAGCAACTGAAGCTTCCACCCATCTGATGCACATCCAAGGTGTAGTGGTGTCCAAGTCAAAACTTCATCCTCCTAGCCTTGCATGAAGTCCAGATTATCTGAAAATCCTACCACCCCTTACCCTAGGATATACAATCAAACCTCGAGATAAGAATGGTTCAACTTAAGAAAAACTTGAGATACATCCAGAAATCTCAGGGGGGAAAATCAGGTTCAAGATAAGGATTTTTAATAGGATTTTTTTTCAAGATAAGAAATTCAATGTATTCCTATGGGAAATTGCATTCAATGCATTTCTATGGGAAATTCAAAGCAAGAATTTTTCAAGATACAACCAGCCTCGAGGAACAAATTGAATTCGTATATAGAGGTTTAACTGTATTTATGCCTTGGGTAAGCAACCTACTCTACTGCTGTGGTAACATCTTACCACTTCATGCTGGGTTTATCACAACAGACAACCTGGAAATGTCGGAGGCCAAGCTGAAAGCAATAGAATGACTCCACCACTTAACAAGCTGCCTGGCAAACTTGTCTGTGTCCCAGGATGATGGCTCTCAGCCAGGATCTAAAACCGTAACCTATAACACAAACAAGCATGAGCCTGTATGCTGCTCATGGCAGCTGGTAGACATAGGACCTAAACCTGCGGGAAGACCACCCTCCCACTTGTTTTGTGGTCTCAGCCACATATCCCAGCACCATCACTGTGGACACAGCCCCAACGTGGAAGGAATGAGTTCAAAACATAACCTATGACTCCTGCCTCTGCCAGGGCCCTGGAGGTCATAGACCACATCTGAAAGCTTCTGGGAATTGAAGTTCCCCTGTGGGACAATGCGACCCACATTAAGAACCAATCGTCTAGAATCTAGAGAGTCACCTCATTTTGTTCATGCCATGAGGGCAGTTTAATTATTGCTCCAGTTGGACTGGCAGCATTTTTGTTACTTTCTGCCCTGTGTGTTCCCCTGATTTGAAACAAAAGAGTGTTCATTGGGGCATCAGTGTTGTGGTTGTGGTTGTGGTTGTGGTTGTGGTTGTGGTTGCCGTCGCAGTTACATTTATACCCTGCCATCTAGGGGATATTCCTACTCTGGGTGGTTGTCTCTAAACAATGTTTCTTTATAGTGTGTGTGTGTGTGTGTGTGTGTGTGTGTGTGTGTGTGTGTGTGTGTGTGTGTGTGTGTGTGTGTGTGTGTGTGTGTGTGTGTGTGTGTGTGTGTGTGTGTGTGTGTGTGTGTGTGGTAGAAATTGTCAATTGACAACAGAATAAACACAGCTTCAGCTTTTTGGGTTCCATGCGAAAACATTTGATAGCTTGCTCTTCCTTTGCTGACTCCTGTGGCACAATAATTGTTTGTCACCTGGACAGCTACAATGATTTCACAAGGGAAAACCAGCTGAGACCTAATATTTTCCCTGCTGTGTAATCATACCTCCATAGCCATCTATGTTTTCTCATTTTACGAAAATGGAGTTTTTCACTGAACTCCAGAAATGCACAAAGACCAGCATGGGGGAAAACTGGATTGGAGTCTATCCAAAAATGGCCCAAGGTTGGGGGCACCCATCTGTGTGCATGTATTT
Organism: Furcifer pardalis; assembly: GCA_030440675.1. Classification (NCBI taxonomy): domain Eukaryota; kingdom Metazoa; phylum Chordata; class Lepidosauria; order Squamata; family Chamaeleonidae; genus Furcifer; species Furcifer pardalis. Next base: position 63,235,507 of record CP126893.1, on the reverse strand, counting down.
AGACATGAACTGAGTTCCAGGGGTGAGGCAGAAGACCAGTGTACATCTTTTGAGTTGAGCATATTATTTAGGTAGACCTCCTGGGGTGGCACACATAGGAAGGGCTTATAGGGACTCATCCAATGCTAGACAGGTTGAGACAGGGGATGGATACGCATCACAACTGGTGTGGCCCACTAGTTAACACAGGGGGCACTACAACAACTAAGCCACAAATATTGGCTCCATTAATAGCTGAGGAGCTCTGTGGCACAGCAGTGACTGACTACTTTAAGAGCAATCTCAGAGGCTAATTATGTAGAAGTAGGAATAATCTGCAGATTCCCTCTGGACACATATGTAGAGCAGCTTTTTCCCCATCACCAAACAACTGCAATATTTCTCCACATCTTCACCTATTTCTTCAAACCAAAATGAAGAAATTATAGCATTACAAAACATATTGTGTGAAACCTGCAAGCAGAGGAAGCATTCGGTATTCTACATAAGAATCCTTCAACCAATTATTTTTAAGAGGATCCTTTTGAAAATAGCCCATCTTTCCTTTTTATATATTTATAGCTATCAGTTCCCTCTCTGTCCCAAATTTCAACTGAATTTGTTGCAAGACTTAAGGAACAATATTTTCCCTAGATTACTGACAACTGCAATTCTCTATTTTGACTAAAAGTCATGAGCAAGTTGCATCTAAGAGCATGCTTTAAGCAGGATTTTCAGTAAAAGGGCTGAGACCACAGCCTCTTCGCTCCATAAACACACACAAACTTTCTCTCTATTGGTTTCTAACTCAGTGGAAAACTCTTCATGTTTTAAAATCAATGTTCATGTACTGTAGTTTGTTATCAGTGAATTGAGAGAGCAAGTGGGTAACTGAACCAAATAGTACTTTTACTCGTGGTTCTGTTACCCTGTACTCATCACCCCTGTACATTTCATTTGCAGCTCAGCTTGGTTTTGAGTTGTGAAAAACAGGTAGAAGTAGCTAACAGGTAGAACTAGCTAGCAGGTAGAAACATCTGTGAGTGTACACTGCACAGTTAAAACAGCCTGAAACCACTTCAGTGATTATGGTTCCATCCTATAGAATTTTGGGATTTGTAGTTTAGTGTTTATTTTTTAATTTAAATTGCCACCCCCTCGCCAAAGTGACTCTGGGTGGCTGATAATCACCATAAAAACATTCAATATAAAACATCCTCACGACAATAAAATCACAAAAACATTTAACTTTTAAAAACCATTAAAATACCCTCCCAGCCGCAATAATTAAAAACTGAAACTAAAAACCCAAACGGCCTTCATGTAAGCCAGCCCGGGGGGGGGGAGCTGCCACACTGGCATCACCCCACACCCGCTGTGCCAGCTAGGTGTTTAGACCTTTTCTGAAGGTCAGTAGCTCTGCCTGGAGGTGCAGCCCCAGGTTCCACAGGGCCGGAAGCAGATGCCGAAAAGGCCCTCCTTCTAGTGCTAGAGAGGTGAGCCTCTTTAGCCAATGGGACCATTAGGGAGCCCCTCCAGTCTGCTCTGGTGGGATGGGCAGATGTCCTTGGGGTGACACAGTCTCTTAAGTAACCTGGTCCACTACCATGTAGGGCTTTAAAGATAATCATCAGCACCTTGAATTGCACCCAGAGGCACACCAGGAGTCAATGCAGTTCCTGCAACAGGAGTGAGGCATGGGCATAATGCCCACACTCCATCACCACACGGGCAGCTGCATTTTGCACCAGTTGCAGCCTCTGAATGGTCACCTACAGTGTTGCAGTGCACTGTTTTCTTCTGTGGTCGAGGGGATGCTCTGTAACACTGTGTCTCTATCCCTAGCAAAGAATTAAGCCCTTCAACAAACTACGAATCTCAGGATTTCAGAGGATGGAACTAGGGCAGTTAAAGTAACCTTGAACAACTGTATAGTATACATACTCTAACCCAGTGGTGCCCAAACTAAGGCCCGGGGGCTGGGTGTGACCCCCAAGACCAATTCATCCGGCCCACAAAGTCCTTGTCGCTCCTGGAAGCGGAAGTAAAATGCGCCCATACGGGTGCGTTTTACTGCTGCTTCCAGGGGTGACGAGGGCTTCGTGGGCCAGATGAATTGGCCTCGGGGGCTGCACCCGGCCCCCGGGCCTTAGTGACCAGCTTCCTGAACCACATGATTGGTCCACAGCCCAAAAAGTTTGGGCACCCCTGGTCTAACCTGTGTTCAATGCTAAGCGCCTTTAGGATAGATGGGATGGTGGAAAGTGAGAGAATAGAAATGCAATCAGTAGTTTTATTTAAAGGAATGTGTCCTATGCCAGTTTCTTTCCATGCCTGAGAAAATACTTAAATGGACAATTACAGCTTTTATATTAGAATGGCTTTAAAAAAAACACCAGAGTTTAAAGACTATGTCAGTAGCCAGTTAACTTGAAGCCCAGGCTTCAGGGAGGGAAGGAGGAATATGCAGTGTTTATAGAGGTCTGTCCTGATAAGTTCTAGACAACTGGAGGATGTGCAACAGTGTAATGAAGAATACAGATGTTCACATGCACTCACACACACTAAGAAAAACAGGAAGCAAAAATCCTGCACCCACTAATGCAAGAGTAAACCATTTTTTAAAACCATAATAGTAGAAATGTTGATAGAATCATTCATTCCAGTAATCCCTTAATGTGCACGAGTGGCAAGAGTGTTAAGATGCCTCGTAGCATATGTCAAGACTGGAGGATAGATTCATTTTCTTATTCTTGTTGTTCTATAGCAGGAGTTCGCAACCTTTTAAAGCGGGGGAGGGGAGGGTCACACTCCCTCAGACAGCTTCGGAGGCCAGATGGCCATTTTGAACTTCCTCCACCACATGGCACTTCCTGGTGTGATGGAGGCAGGGGGAAGGCACATGAAATGATACCACAGGCTGAATCCGGTCCATGAGCCGCAGGTTGAGAATCCCTGTTCTATAGTATATTGATTGTCTTCAACATAGATGGAAGGCAACACCCCAGGTCCATTTCCTCTGTTCTTGCTTTCTCCATGTAAGCAGACATGTTCCTGCTCACCTGTACGCTTACATGTGAGCAAGAACTCTGGAAAAGCTCAGAGCAGGAATTTTTCCTCCTGAGACATGCCACTACTTGTCAGAGGAAAGCAATGATGAGAGCAGTTGGAGACAGGGGCTTCCTTTTAACCATGTTGACAATGCTTTGTCAACATGTTTTTAAAAGTTTTTAACTAGATTTTTAATTGGTGCAGGTGGGAGGTAGTTTTTCAGTGTTTTTAGGAATTTTAAGGGTTTCTAGAGTTTAAACTATGGGGATTTTATGTATGCTGCCCAGAGTCACACGTCAATGGGGGTGGCCATACAAATTGAATAAATAAATAAATAATAAAATAAATAAATGTTGGATTCAATGGTGGCTGAATTGGGGTTTTGCCATTTCAGGTATTCTGCAGAAGGAACAGGTTAGTGCAAATTCTTTCAGTTACTGTCTTCTTTCCAAGCATCCTAGTGGGGAATGACAGATGAGTGAAGAGTCTGAATATGACACAAAGAATAAGATAACTGTCCAAGTGCAAGAAAAGTAAAAGAATGGCAACTTGGCCATTCTAGTCAGCAGCCTGTTGTTTAATGTATGTGTGTGTGGGCTATTCAAAACATCCTGTGCTGGCCCTTCATTCATATACCTGTTTTATGGACTGAGACAAAGAGATTTTAGTTGGCTACCAATAATCACTGTGATTACAATAATGCCATATTTTATTTTTACAACTCACCTACACAATCTCTATGGGAAATGGTAGTTTTCATTTGAGAGTAAAAGAAGAAGGGGGCGGCAGAGAATGAGATGATGGCATTGTTGACACAATGGGCACAAAGCTGGGCGGGCCTGGGAGGATGGCAGAGGACAGGGGCGCCAGGCATGCGTTGGTCCATGGTGAAGGGTTGGAATCAACTGTGCAACTGAACAACAAAAATTGACACAATATTATTTTCCTACTGTGACAAAGGATACTTTGACTAAATTGTTAGGTGACTTTCCTGCATAATTAATCCTGAAACACTGCAGAGCTGTTAAGATAATCGTGATCAAATGTTGCAAAGCTATCTTAAAACATTAAAGGAACCTTTTAATTTCCAGAAATCCATTACTGAGAAGACATCTGTGCTCTGAGCTCAGTTCTTGAGAAAGAAGTCTCAGTGTAGCACCGGCTGGCAAAGTTCTCTAATATGCTGACGACACGTGCTACTGTGCTAATACAGGATTAGCATTCTCTCTTATGAAGTTCTACTGCCTTTGAAATGAAGTCTTAATTAAAAACGTCCCACCTGCTAAAAATTGCTGTGGGGTATTTTAGAATGATTTTGTGGAGTGGATAGAGAAAGTTCCAGTAAGCCAAGGGCACCCAAACTTTTCAGGCCATGGGCCGGTCGTGTGATTCAGTGGGCCAGTCATGTGGTTCAGCAGGGCAGTCATGTGTTTCCTCCCACTGGAAATGGAACTAAAACACACATTGCAATCTGTTTTGCAACAGGATGAGATAGATTTTAAGTTGCCCTTTTTTTCTGCTTAAACCGGGGGTGCCCAAACTATGGTCCATGGGCCAGATCCAGCCCCCGATGCCAATTCATCTGGACCATGCCACCCTTGTTGCTCAGGAAGTGGCCAGGGTGGGCGTTGCCAACCCTCAGTTAGCAGTTTTTCCACCCTCAAACTCCCGCCTGACATATATATCTGACATTGTAGCCTATCCTGAAAAAATATTCACCCACTCATATCTAGAATCCTGGCTACGGCCCTGAGTAAAATGCGCCCATATGGACACATTTTACTTCTGCTTCTGGGAGCGATGAGGGCAATGGGGCTAGATGAATTGGCATTGGGGGCCGGATCTGGCTCACAGGCCACAGTTTGGGCACACTTGCAGTAAGTGATTGATGGGGAAAGTTTGAGATCACCAACAGGAAAATCAAGGAGAAATGAAGAGGAATGCTTTTGCAGTCCAGTTAGATGCATATTTGCTTCTATTCAGGCAATTGTAACTTTTTCTTGACTAACTTCCTTAAACTAAAAGCAGACTTGGGGAGTGTGTGAAATTAAAGCAGAACATTTGAGGCGAGGAGCCTCATTAATACATTTCTTTTCTGACCATTTTTACTTCTGGCATTGCCCTCAGGTGCTTTTTCCAAATAAGTGGGGGAAGATGAGGATGACCTACCATAAGTGACAGTTTTGTCAGAAACGCAGCATATGATAAACAAATAACAGTAAAAATATGAGATTTTGAGTAGAAGAGGGCAGAGAAGAACAAGTCAAGTAATCCCATCCTATTGGGACTATTTGGGCAACAGTTTTAAAAAGCAACTGCATTTTATATACAATTTGGCTTTTAGAATGACACGGTGTAATGAAGAATACAGTTTTAATTTTATGTTTATCCCTGTCCAGTGAAAAATTAGAGATTAAACAAAACAAAAACATTGTGGCACTCTAAAGATTAACTGCTGTCAGACATAGTTGTTGACTTGAACCACGAAAGCTAACATTAAAATACAGTACTGTAGTTCATTTTTAAAGTGCCACAATGCTTTTGTCTTTTTGTTTTGTTTACTCTCTGATATGCTTGAAACACAGACTAACACAGCTACCATTTCAAAAATTTCAATAGTGAAAAATTGTATGTTGATGATGAGAACACTGGCAATGCCGTGTCTGGCCAACAGATGGATATAGGTGTAAATGTAGATGTAGCTATAGTGATGATGGCTGGAAGAGATGTAGGAGCCTGGAGAATCTCAGAAGTTATAACTCGAAACATTGCTTTTCCAAGCTCTGTTCTGTGATAGCTAAACACAGACAGGATGAGGCATGGCTCATGAATGGGAATGTTCCTCAAGCTATTGAATGAAGAAAGTCTACTTTCAGCCAAAGAGTATAATCCTATTGGATGCTTTTATCCACTTCTTTATACATGTTCAGTGAACAAGTTATGATGAATGCACGTTCTTTCTCACTTGCTTAGGACCTCTCAGCGTTCAATCCAAGGCGGATTATTCAACAAAAATCCCCACTAGAACTCTCCCAAGCTCACGCAAGAAAAAATATGTTCACCATTCCTTCTCCAGCCAATCCAGGCTGATCCAAACACCTGGCTCTCTCTCTTTACAGAGACAAGCCCAATTTACTATGAGAGGTTTTGGTAGCGTTTTCAAGAGGCAAACAAAGAGAGACTTACTGTCTTTTCACCCAATATCCCATCTTCAATGAACAGGCGTTGATTGAAGAAAATATTTTTATTTAAATTGGTAGCATGGTTCTGATGAATCAGGTTACAGATCTCAGCATAAAAATTATTTTCTAACTTTAAGTTTTAGAGAAAGGATGTTTCAGACAAGTATTCCCCTTAATAAAAAAAGAATCTGTCTAGCTATTCTAAGTTACCATAATTAAGATTTCCAGAGATAGGCCTAGTTGGAAAGGCCATCTCTGTATTGTCAATGTTTCCTACAGAAGCGTAGCTTACCTTGGCTGGGCCCCGTATAAAAATTGTTTGGGGGCCCTTTATTTGCGGGGCGGAGCTAACGTCATGACATCATGACATCGTGGGGGGAGTCAACGTCTTGACGTCATGACGTCGTGGGCGGGGCCAAAAATAAAAATAAAATAAATAAATAAATAAATAAAATAGAATAGAATTAAAATAAACAAACAAACACACACACACCTCAACCCACCCACCCACCCAAACAACCACAACACAAACCAGTAAATAACTTAAATAATTAAAATAAATAAAGGAATAAAATAAAAATTTAATAAAAATCCACCCACCCACCCACCACACACATAAACCACCCACCCACCCGAAACACAAAACCCTCACTTACCCTCCCGGCTCCATCCTCGCTCTCTGCCCCGGGCTCCGAGGCGCGCCTTCCCGCCACGCCGAGCCCGACCGCGGTGCCCTCCGACGGCGCCAGGCTCCGAGGCAGCCGCGCTCCCGGGAGGCAGGAGGCGCATGAGCGGGCAGGGAAGAAAGCGGAGAGCCCGGCAGGCGGCCGGGGAGGGGGCAAGGTGCACGCTCCCGACCCGCTGGGCGCGCTCCCTCCTTCCCCGCCCGCTGCCGCTGCTCGCGAGTGGGCTGAGCTTCTCCGGACCCGCTGCGGACGAAGGACGGGCAGCAGCAGCGCATCCTCCGGAGGAGGCGGTGGTGCACTCTGCCAGGCGGCGTCCCCAGGCCATGGGGGTTTGGCAGCAGCGGACAGCCCGGGCAGGCCTAAACCTGCCCGTGGGACTCTGGGCGGCCCCAGGGGAGGTGCCCTCCTCTGAGGGCCACCATCGGAGCCGCTCTGAGAAGCTGCGGCTCCGACTCCAAAATTTTATTTTTTAAAAATTGGAGCCAAAAATGGCTCCAATAAAGTGCGCATGCGCAGAAACTCAATCTGACGCATGCGCAATGCATCAGATTGAGTTTCTGCGCATGCACAGTAAATTTTTGCTTTTTTTTATTTTTATTTTTATTTTTGCCGTTGGGGGCCCCCGTAGCCCGGGGGCCCCGTATAATTGATACGGCTGATACGGCGGTAGCTACGCCTCTGGTTTCCTAGTTGACAACCATTTTAGAACTGTTCCTCTGGCTCCCTGCCAGACCCTCGCCAGGTATGAAGTGAGCTTGTGTAATCAGGCTACTTCCAATCAGATTCCAGAGTTGGGTAAACAACTCTGGTTGTCTTGTTTACAATGGGCGTCTCTCTGTCTAACTCTTCCCACCCTGGGCCCCAAAGTGTGAAAACAACCAAATGGCCCTTTTGGCCAGCACAAGAAGCCACAATTCTACTATAGACTAGAAACCTACTAAACTCCATGCTGGATATGTGAAGAACTTGGGGACTCATTTTATCACACAAGTTGAGAAAGAAAATTCTGTCTGTTAGCATCACGTGTTTTGATCTCCATGATTTCAGATGAATTTCTGAACAGAGCTAAAGTTCTGCAGACTGTTTATAGGATTTCTGATTTCATTGAGATAATGTGTGCACATACAACTTACACCTTGAGGCTTTTATCAGGCATTCAGCTGAACATCAAGAACAGACACTTTAAATGTAATTCCAATTTTCTTCTGAATTTTGTTTTGAACATGAATATTATATGTGCATTTTTCATTGATGAATGTGTACTTGCATGCATTTCCCAACATATACATGATATTGAAAGGTATGCATGTACAGTATGTCCTCTTTGTCCACATCACAACTTTTGTAAACATATATTTTCAAGGCAAGGTGCACTCCATTCCATTGCCAGTCTCAGGAGGTGTGAAATGATCACTCTCTTTTGGAAGTACAATTCCAGTACAGTACGTTTCTTTTCTTTCTCCCATAATAAAGACTGCTCACAATCATTTTAAATCAATTTTCCTCTGAGTAAGGCTAAGCTGACTAAGCTTAAACTGGGAAAGCAAGAAAGCCAATTTTTCTTTATGAATTGGTAACACAAAACAAATCCATTCATTTTTGCTTTCATGTTATTTTAAAAGCTTTGGAACATCTCTGCATAATTTCAGCAAATGCCAAAATACACAGTAATTAACTGCATTTTTTTCATTTTTTGCAGATTAGTTGGCAATTCCACTTGAAGTTACCAGCCATTTTAAGAGTAATTACCTTCTTCATAACATGCACTTTTTAAATTGCATGACAATGTTCTACTTTAAACACAGAAATAATAACATAATTACCCCATTGGGACATACAGGAAGCTTCCTAGTCATATGTCTATCATTGCAGATTGCTAGTAATTAGCTCTAGACTAAGTGGTCATTAATAAAAGATATTGTATAGTCCTATTCATTGGTACCAAATAATTACTGGTACTGAATCCCTTTGCTTCCCTCCACTGTGTATCTAGTCCATTAAAAAAACAACTATAACGAATGCTTCAGTTTCACTCCCATCTGGAAATGTGTTTGATGCAGAGAAAGAAGGCTATAATTAAAGTTCCAAGTGCCTTATGAATATGTACTTTACACTGCCCCTGGCAAACCATAAGTAAAGGAAGACCTCCTATTTGGTTTGAGACTGCATATTGAGAAAAGACTAAAGAGATGGCTGTCGGAAAGACAAAACTGAGAGCTGATTTACATTTTCCCGCCTCAAAATGATGTTGAGTCATACATGAAAAATGGCTATTTTGCATTAAAACCCATCTTCCTAATGGGCATTTCATTTATTTCACAACCCCTCACCCAATGTTATCCCCCAAATTGGATCCTAGGGCTCTCACCTGACAAAAGATAATGGAAGAGCCAAGTATGTAATGGGAAGAATCTATCTGCAAGAAATGTTAATCTTATTATTGGAGCAATGACTCAAGATTTTGAAAAAGTATCCATCCACTGTTGGTATCTAAAATATAGCCTTTGTCTCTTGGACTAACATGTGGTGGAGGAGTTTGAAAGGATGGATGGATGCCATCACTGCAAAGGTGTGCTATCACAATGTTATACAATGACATTCTGCCAGTTGCAATAGAACAGCTAATCTAGTCTCTTCTGTGAGTCAAGAGACAGCCCTGCTATCCAAGGTTGACAGCAGAGAAAGGTTGAAATGGCTAGGGAGAAAAATATCACTCTTCTCACTCCCTATGAGAAGACAATAAAGAAGTAACAGGGCTTGCCACACTATAGATCACATGTGGTTGTTAGAATATCATTGGAAGTTGAAAACTTTCTGAAACCATATACAGTCAAACCTCGCATAAAGAGCGACTCGCTTAAAGAGTAACTTGCTTAAAGAGCAGAATTTTCTCTGAATGTTCACTTCACTTAACAAATAAAACCAACCAAAAACTCGCTTAACAAATAAATCGGGGTTTGCAATCCCCCCCACCAAAAGTCACAATTGGTCACTTACAATGGTGTTTCGCTTAAAGAGCAAACTCGCTTAAAGAGCAATCCTGTGGAACACATTATGCTCTTTAAGTGAGGTACAACTGTAGTATTTTCCTCAGGCATTAACTGGCCACAACCCAACATTGGTGCTTCATGTCAAGAAACGGTCAGAAGGCTTGGTAATTATTAATGCAGCTAAGCAAATAGCCAACCTAGAAATTCTACTCATGAAAACATTTCAGAAATCAAATAACTCATAAACTCCTCATTAATATCAAATCTGCACATTGCCATAGGAAATAAGAACTTAACCATGAAAGAAAGAAACAACTAAAGATGAGTAATCATACAAGACCTTTCTGCTTAAGTGACATGGAAAAAGCTATTGCTTGCTGTATATATACATGGCAAGACACCTCATTTACTGGTCTGCTGATTACTGCCAGAAACATGCACCAACGAGGGCTTAAGTTTGGCCAATGACAAAGCCAAGAAAGTGGCTTCATTTTGGCAGTCCAGGGTTTGATCGGGACATGAAAGAAGAAGAAATTAAAGACATCAGAAGTTTTATTTGACAGTCCTGCACCTGCTGCTCAGGCAGCTCTCAGATGGTAAAACACCTTCTAACAGATGCTTTAGATAGAAGAACAGGGTGTTTGATAGAAATCAAATTAAGCCAGTCTCCCACCAAGGCTTAAATATGTCCCTTCCATCTGTGACACAGGCAGGCATCTTAGAAATTATAGACTACCTTACTAACTAATTGTTTTGCCTGCATATAGCTAGATATTACCTTGGATTGAATGCTGACCAAAAGAAACATTGCTAAAATAGAAAGCAAAAAGTCTCTGCAAGAAAAATTATCTTTCAAAAGCTTTTGAGAATCTGTGGGGACACACAGCCACAAATACTAGGAACTACAGACTTATCCCAATGCTCCTCCACAGGCAAATGCACAAGCCTTGTCTGGTCCAGTTCATTTCATGCAAAAGAGGTAGACCTAGCACTCAATGAAAGCTAAAGAATCATTACTCAATTTTTGAGGCCAACCCCTATTGATAAAAACAATTATCTACCAAGCATAGCATCCACTGAGATATAGAAGATAATAGTGAAAGATTCAAAGCATCTAAATCAAATGCAAATCCACTTGTTGGCTAATACTCCATCTTCCCACATTAAAATCATGGGAAAGTGTTTTCAGAACATCTATGAATCTTTAAGAAACAGCAGCAAATGCCAAGATTGTAACATGGAAAAAAGAAATTCTCATTGAAGAACCCTGACCACCCCTTCATGATACATCCAGCCTTCTTGTCAGCTATGCCTACTCTTCCTGCCATTAATAGCTGCAAGGGTGAGTTATTAGCCAAGTTTTCATTAACACTTGCTCAATTTCCCAGATACTCCTCAATGTTAGACAGTGTAATAAATGGGCTGCTGGCAGCTCATTGGGTTTGTCACTGCTTTTCCTGCTCTTCCTTTTCATCTTGAGTCCTTGTGACCTTGTCAGAACTTCATCCGTTCCACCTGGCAATTTGCAAATGGAGAGAAATATCCATTTATAAAATGCAACTCATTTGTTTCAGATGTGGCTGACTTCAAAGAGTTTCATTGCATTGTTCCTGCCCCATCTTAAGTTCCAGCAAGGAAAATAAATCACATCTGAAGATGAAGGTTTGCCTATTTTCAAGGGAAATGGAAGATGAGGTTTCCTTTGGAGTAAAATAAAATATTAAAGAAAAATTTCATATATGAGATTCACTATATTAAAATCATACATTTCTATATGTCTTTGCTTTGTCAGGATTACACAAAGCTCATCATTGTGAAGATCCTAGAAGATAGAAAATCTATTAGTTTATTAACAATTCAATATTATCCATTAATTATTCAGCGTTTAAAATAAAAAACAACATTCTATTACATCTTCATGAGAAAATATCAGTTCTCCCATAATATGCTGAATGTTAGAGTTTCAGTAAAAGATGTGAATGCTTGAACTATCTACCAATAAGAAAAGTTAGCTGAATAACATCAATAATATTTTAGTTTCCACTGTGCTTTCTTTCCAGATATAACCTAGCCTAATACAAATGCTTGTACCCCACTATAAAAACCAGACATCACTGATTTAAATTATCACATTATGAATAATGAACTAAAATTTCTGGTGGCTAATCTCTCTATTAAACAGATTAACAGTCCCTTCCTGTCCAGGTTTGCTTAATCGTACAGTGGAACCTTGGTTGAAAAATGGCTCGATTAACATAAAAATCGCATAACAAAAGGAAAGCCATAGAAAATAGTGGCTTGGTTTACAGAATTTTTCAGAATGGATTAATTGGTTTTCAATTCATTCCTATGGGAAACTATGTTTCAGTTAATGTATTTTGGTTTTCAATGCATTCCTATGTGAAATTGCATTTAATGCATTCCTATGGGAAATTCTATTAAAGTATTTTTTGCTGTAACAAATGTCTGGGAGAACACATTAATTATGTTAACTGAGGTTCCACTGCATATCCCTCTATACTCAGCAAGGTTTTTTTTCCAGATAAGTTAGTTTCATATTTGCTTTTGGAAATTCTAGAAAAGTATTATTAAAGATAAAATTATCACGTATACAGAGAAGAAGTCCTGCTGGAAGATAATCAACATGATTTCTGCAAAGTTAATTTTTGTCTTCCTAAACTTCCAGAGTTTTTGAAGTTATTAATAAGTATGTCCAAAAACCTTTTGACAACTTTCCTCATTGCAGACTCTTGAGCAAGCTTACATTCATGAAGTTACAGGAGATTGTTAACTGGTTAAAAACCAGAAAGCAGAGAGTAGGAATAAATTCAGTCCATTCTCTTTTTTTTTAATTCAAAATATTTTATACCATAAAGTAAACTTGCTCATTGTCAGCATGGGTCTTCTTATGTAAGTGTAACTAGAGTTGTAACATGAATAAAATTCTGATATGTGTTCTAGTTGCAACCAGTTTAGGATATTTTCTGCTTCAAAGAACAAGATAGTACCTTTGTCTTTACAGAAATAAATCAAGCTACCATTTCAGACTTAAATATTGACAACTGAAGAGATATTTTTAAGAGAGCTTTTGCAGCTCCACGTGGAGCCACCTTCTTCAGGGAACCTGAACTCTTCAAAAATGTGAAAAGGACAAAGAGAGAAATGGAAGAACAAGGAGAAGAAAAGCTGGATGGACAACCAGATGAAGAAAGAGAAAGAACAATGAGAAAGCAATTAATTGGGGGTTAAAGGAGAAGAAGAATCCCTCCTCTTGAGAGGGGAGAGAAACAACTTGGATGGGTATTGAGATTTTAAAAAGAAACAGTTTCATTGGAAAGAAGCAGCATTTCTGGGGGAAAGATGGATCACCTCCAAGGGTAGGAGGGAACAATTGTTGGGATAAGATTAAAGAATGAGCTTATTCTAAGTCAAGGGGCTGCAGTGGCTTAGTGGTTAAGACGCTGAACTTGATGACTGGAAGGTCAGTAGATCAGCAGTTTGAGACCCGAGTGCTGCAAGACAGAGTGAGCTCCTTTCTCTGTCTCAGCTCCTGCCAACCTTGCAGTTTGGAAGCAAGAAATTGCAAGTAGACAAATATGTGGGAATGAAAACAGCTTTCTGTGCACTCTGGTGTCTAGTCATTCCTGCAACATGTCCATGGAAATGTCTGCAGACGCAGACAGCACTGACTCTTTAGCTATAAACAGAGATGAGCACTGAACTGTAGATTTGGATACAACTGGCTTTCAAGCAAGGACAACCTAAGTCAAGAAAGCTGGTTTTTCTTGCTGTTTTTTTTTAATAAAATGTAGTTGCACCTCTAGTGATTATTACTGAGCCTTTAATGGAAAGCCCCTGCTTTTTCAGTCTGGTCTATTATTTCTTCTTCAGCATAGTTTTGGAGATGATTGATTGATTGATTGATTGATTGATTGATTGATTGCATATGCAGTCCACTTCTAAAACCTTAAACAGTGGAGCTGTGGTAGCATTATGTTACTGGTCTTCTTCCATGTTATTATTTTTACATCTTTATTTTACAAGAAAATAACACTATGTCATCATTTAAGTGGGGAAATACACCATTAAAAATAACAAGATTTGCTGCCTGCATGACATAAAGAATCAAATTCATCTCTGGGTTTTTCCATCTGAAGCAGCTCTTTTCTGTGCTATTTTTTCATACCCAGTACATTTTGATATGTTTTTCCCGTGCAGATGTGTTGGATGCACTATGGAGGGGGGTTGGAGGAGTATATCTGTATGATTTACCAAATCATTTTGAGTGTGATGTTCAGGACTGGTAACATGCTCCTGTAATATGGTGTTATAGTCATTAATTTTATTTAAAAAATTAAACAGTAGAGATCTACTGACCACCTCAGGAACATCACAGAACTCTCTTTGCCTGCTGGAGAGGGGGAATGAGGGCCAGCTGTGTGGACCAGCTAGCTCAGCCATAAAGACCTTGCTGCTACTGCTATTGCTGCCTCCATGACCACCTCAAGGAACATCACAGAACTCTCTTTGCCTGCTGGAGAGGGGGAATGAGGGCCAGCTGTGTGGACCAGCTAGCTCAGCCATAAAGACCTTGCTGCTACTGCTATTGCTGCCTCCATGACCACCTCAGGAACATCACAGAACTCTCTTTGCCTGCTGGAGAGGGGGAATGAGGGCCAGCTGTGTGGACCAGCTAGCTCAGCCATAAAGACCTTGCTGCTACTGCTATTGCTGCCTCCATGACCACCTCAGGAACATCACAGAACTCTCTCTGCCTGCTGGAGAGGGGGAATGAGGGCCAACTGTGTGGACCAGCTAGCTCAGCCATAAAGACCTTGCTGTCTCTCTTGACTGTATTGTATTTTTACACTGTATTTTATTGTATTGTTTTTTCTTTTATGTAAAATTTATTGTGTTATCTGTGCTGCATCTGTTGTTATATTTTTATATTATGCTGTACTTATATTTGAGATTGTGATACTGTATATGTTTGTGTTATGTGAGCCCCTCTGAGTCGCCTCAGTGAGGTGAGTAGAGGGGCATATAAATCTAATTTAATAAATAAATAATAATAAATAAATAATTTAATAATCTCCTCCCCTGAAGGAGGAATGAAGAAAAGAATGATGGAGGAGGGATCACAGGACAGGAGAAAAGAAGTGGGGCTCTGAGCTGCATTGGAATTCAATCTAATTCAATCAAAAAGCCCAATGTAAGCCCTTGCTACGATTTCAATTGTAGGATGGCTGCAAACCAAGCTACAGCAGAGCCAAATCACTCTAATTTGGCTTTCCAAAGTAGTCACCCACCAAGAAAGAAAAGAAAATAGAATAGAAGGAAATACTACCAATACTCCACCTCCACTAATTAATAGACAACTCATCACAAAGCATTGAGAAAAAAAACACAAAACAGAACAGGAAGAAATGTTTGAGAGAAGTGTAATGCATGTTGTCATGGAAGGCGACTTACTTGTGAAAACAGATCTTGCAAACAAAGAAAGCTATTACTTTATCCTGTAGAAATATTATAAGGGTAGTATGAAGCTTTCTTTTTGATTCTCCCTCAATATTTGTGACAAAGCAATGTCCTAGAACAGGGATCTGCAAACTTGGCTCTCCAGGTGTTCTTGGACTTCAATTACCAGAAGCCCAAGTCAGTATGCCTGCTGATCAGGACTTCTGGGAATTGAAGTCCAAGAACATCTGGAGAGCCAAGTTTGCAGATCCCTGTCTTAGAAGAACTCAAAGGTTTTAATATGGGAGCAACCTTAGTTTACTGGTCATTGACCAAAAACCTTTTGCTCTGTGTAGTAAATCACACTAGTGTGGGCCTACTGAATCAATGGGACCTTGATGCATCAACTCCTCCATTTCAATTGAATCAAACAGGCCTTCTCTGTGTTTTAATAAATTACAGTAAGTCATAAAGTAGGCCCATTTGAATCAATAGAACTTAAAGAGGAGTTAATGCACCAAATCTCCACTGATTAAGCAGACTTACTCTAGTGCAGGAGTTCTTAACCTTTTTAAGCCAGTGGCCGGGTCACACTCCCTCAGACAGCTTCAGGGGCCGGAGGGCCATTTTGTCCTTCCTCCACCACATGACACTTCCTGGTGTGGTGGAGGTGGTGGTGGGGCCAGATGAAATGGTGCCATGGGTCATATCCGGCCCACGGGCCGCAGGTTGAGAATTCCTGCTCTAGTGTGATTTACCACACAAAGCAACAGGATTTTGGCCATTGTTTTCCCATTCAAGAGATATCCTTGGTCTTCTGCATCATTAATTTCTGTCCCAAGTCTTGACTGTGTCACTTGTTATTACTCTTTTGTTCCCTCTCACTTCTAGCCTCCCGCTGTTCTGAACATCTCTCCTCTATCTCCTCTCAACATCACACAGCGACAATTTGTCATCATTGTCTGCTGCGGTAAATCATCCTTAAACTGCTAAACTGAAGAGAGAGGGAATCATTTACTCTTTGAAGCCAGTTTTCATTTCTTTCCATTGTCAGATTGCAGACTTAGATTTTCTCATTAGTTCATTTATTTGTACTGATTCCTAAGAGAGTCTCCTAGGATTAGCAGGAGTCGTGAGATGGTTTAGCAAACTGTTGGTTAAAAGAATAACTGGGCACATACCTAAAATCTGAACTCTCACTGCATTAACTTAATATGTATGACACAAACATAAGACATTCACTGATGAACATGTCTTGAATACTCTTTAGTCTGTCATGAGCCTCACCACTAAGTGTTTGGGCATGATTCAACTTCATACCAAATGGCAAGGCTTCCAAAATGTCATCCAAATAACATCCCAGAATACTTACATTATTTAAAAATTTGCATGATATGTAGTACTGATGTGTTTAGTGAATATTTTCTAATTTCTTATAGGGGTTCTCTCACACACATGCATACATGCACAGACTGATTCTTCTGTTTTACATGAAAATTGCATTTCAACTCACTTTTTTATGTTTCCCCTTTTATTCTTTCTGGCACTTTAAAAACTCAAAAGGATTTTTAAAAACTCTCCAAAAAGCAGAGGCAAGGCAACAGAGGATCAACCTACACCCAAAGGAGTCAAAAGTATATAAGATAGAAATATCATTGTCTGATCTATGCAGGCTTTTTCTTCTTTACTTCCTCTTTTACCCCTTTGGGTGTTGAGATTGATACAAGGTCCTTGCTCTGGCACTTCTAGCCACTTCCACCCGCGTTATGTTTAGCAAGCAGCATCAAAATTGTTGCTAGAAAATAAAGGACACCAAAAAATAAACAATTTTTTTAAGCAACAAGTCAAGCAGGCCCTAGAAGGTTTTTCTAACAACAAAGCTAGTGGAGATGATGGTATTCCAGTTGAGCTATTTAAAGCCCTAAAAGATGATGCCATTAATGCACTCATTATGCTAGCAGATTTTGAAAATGCAGCAGTGGCCACAGGATTAGAAAAAGTCAGTCTACGTTCCAATTTCAAATAAGGGCAATGCCAAAGAATGTTCAAACTATCTTACAATTGTGCTCATCTCACAAACTAGCAGGGTCATGCTGAAGATCTTTCAAGCTAGGCTTCAGCAGTATGTGGATCAAGAACTTTCAGAAGTACAAGCATGGTTTCCGAAGAGGCAGGGAAATAAGAGACCAAATTGCCTACATTCACTGGATCATGGAGAAAGCAAGGGAGTACCAGAAAAATGTCTACTTATCTTTCATTGACTACACCAAAGCCTTTGATTGTGTGGATCATAATAAACTGTGACAAGTCCTTAAAGAGATGGAAATACCAGACCACTTCATCTAAGAAACCTGTATGTGGGTCAAGAAGTGACAGTTAGGACCAGATACAGAACAACTGATTGGTTTAGAATAGGAAAAAGTGTACGACAAGGCTGTATGTTGTCACTCTGCTCATTTCACTTATATGCAAAGTACATCATGCATAATGCAAAGCTGGATGAAACACAAGCTAGAATTAAGATTGCTGGGATAAATATCAACAACCTGAGATAGGCAGATGACACTACCCTAATGGCAGAGAGTGAAGAAGACCTACAGAGCCTCTTGATGAGGGTGATAAAGGAGAGTACAAAAGCTGGCTTGAAACTCAATATCAAAAAAACCAAGATCATGGCATCCAGCCCCATCACACCCAGGCATATAGAAGGGGTAGAAATGGAAGCAGTGACCGATTTTACCTTCTTGGGATCTAAGATCACTGCAGATGGTGATTGCAGCCATGAAATAAAAAGATACTTACTCCTAGGGAGGCAAGCTATGGCAAACCTAGGCAGCATAATAAAAAGCAGCAACATCACCCTGACCACAAAAGTCCACATAGTTATAGCAATGGTCTTCCCAGTAGTAATGTATGGCTGTGAAAGCTGGACCATAAGGAAGGCTGAACGCAGAACAATAAATGCTTTTGAACTATGGTGCTGGAGAAGACATTTGAGTGCCCCCTGACTGCAAGGGGGTCAAATCAATCGATCCTAAAGGAAATCTACTCTGACTGTGCCTTAGAAAGACAAATACTGAAGCTTAAATTCTTTGGCCACCAAATGAAAAGAGAGGCCACACTGGAGAATGTTGTGATGCTAGGAAAGATCAAAGACTAAAGGAGAAGGGGGAGACAGAGGATGAAATGGTTAGACACCATTGTTGCCTAACCACCATAGATCTTGGCAGACTATGGAGGATGGTGGATGAAAGAGGAGCCTGGCATGTTGTGGTCCATGGGTTGCAAAGGGTCAGACTCAACTGAGTGACTAAACAACAACAAAATAAAACGAGAGAGAACCCCACAACTAACTTGGGGGTGGTGATGGTCCAAAAATAATCCTAGGGAGACAGTCTTTCACAAGCAGGCTGCCTGGTAGCAGCAAAAGCAATTCAAAGAAATGGAGGTAAATCCTACTAGAAATCACAGAAAATAGGCAAAAAAGGAAAGGTTTCAAGACAGAGAAACAGGCAGGCAGGCAGCAAGTCAAGAAGAAGGACACAAAGAGCTCAATATGCAGTAGTCCTACAATGAAAGATGAAGTAGATAGCACTCATCACTGGGTTCCAGGCTGTTTTGAGATTCAAAATTCCTATTCCACCCCAATTATTCTGACTGACTGTTGGCAGCAGCTCTTATGACAGTATTGGATGAAAAATTTCTCAGGTGATTTGACATACAAAAATTACCAAAAGTTTACATAAAAGAAAGCATGAAAAAACATTAAATTTTCATGCATTTCACTTTCATAAGCATAGATGATTAGTCTTTTGGAGGCTCTTGTTCAGAAATTACTAGGACACTACAAATTATACAAAAAAAAATCCTCTTTCATGTTTTTGGTCTTTCATTTAACTATAAAGCAGCTTGCCATACTGAAAAACCTGGTTGAGAAATATTTCAGTGAACAAATAACCACCTGGTTTATGTATCTTTGCTTCTATACATCTTGGAAGACCAGAGGGAATAAGAGGGAGTAAATTAGTGTAACAAACTTATGTAGGAAAGGGAAATGGTATGGTAACTGTTCTGACAAGGTAATTCAGAAAAGACTATAAGAGAGATGTGAAGCTATTAATCGGTCCTGTGTGGTGGCTTAGCCCCAGGGTTTCAATCCTCCTAGATTTGTGAGGTGTCTGATTATACTGTGGAATACTAGCAATGATATTTTAAAAAGAGATAACAATATGGTACCTTTTTATTATGCAATGAATTAGTTTTCATGCATGTGCATGAATATCTACAGAGAGAGATCTGCAGAGAGATTTAGATACAAGAAAATGGACTGTTAAGAAATTCATACTAGCCCTTTCGGAATCTTTAAAGCAGGGATTTGAGTATCATCTGGTAAAGCTGTCGCCTTGTATCTGCTTGCCTGGGAGTCAGTCCTCCTGAACTCAGTGGGAGTTCAGTGGATTCAAATAAATGTCCTATAAGCAGCTTATCCACGCAAATACAAATGTGCAGAATGCAGAGAAGATAAAGCATCCTTGATCTATTGGGGGGGGATCTATTGAATTTCTTATTTTATTTATTTATTAGATTTATATGCTGCCCATATGGGATAGGCTCCCACTCTGTGTGACTTACAACTTACATTTCTCTTAATACATTTTAGAAAGTACTAGATGTCCCTGATTTCTGATTTTGTATCTCCAAAATCAGTTTATCTGGAGTCCTGAAAAAGACCTGGTATGCCAGAACAGCTAAAGGACCACTTGGTTCTGTTGTTGTTGCTGCTGCTGCTCTTGTTGCTGCTGCTGCTGCTCCTCCTCCTGTTGCTGTTGCTGCTGCTGGTGGTGGTGGTGGCATTAATATTCTGTTCTTCAGAATACAGCACTTTACAACACAAATGACAACACAATCACAGTAGTAAAATCATACAACAAAAAGTTTAAAACAATAAATGGCACAGTTTTCTTTCTCCCCATAGGGGACCCTAGGTGGCTCACAATAATTAAAGCTATAGAATAATCAAATATTTTAGGGTATGATAGGAACAATAGAAACAGTGCCGCCCTGAGTCACTTTGAGGAGGGCAGCATACAAATATGAATAGATAGACAGACAGACAGACAGACAGACAGACAGACAGACAGACAGACAGACAGATAGATAGATAGATAGATAGATAGATAGATAGATAGATAGATAGATAGATAGATAGATAGATAGATAGATAGATAGATAGATAGATAGATAGATGTTCTCTCAGAAAAATCCCTTACAAATTCCTAACAAGTGTTGCTTGACAATGGGGTGGATGGCACTGGCAGTAATTGACTTGCCATCATTAGAGATTTTTAAACAAAGCAAGACCACTTTGGCCTTCATGGTTAAACCAGGAGTTGGACACTGAGATCCTTGAGGTCCCTTCCTATTCTTCAGCTTTATGATTCTAATAATAATCTCATGTCAGAAATTATTCTTGGTTGAAAGGATTTTGCGGAAGAAACTCCGCTCAGGGAACGCCCAAATGAGGCTCCCTTCATATCCCCATGACTTGGGACAGAGACGGGCACTCAATCCGTCATGCAGTATTTGGATCTTGAACTGCCCACTTGCCAGCCTTCCAGCTAACAAGGCAAGCTTCTTAACCACTGAGCCACTGCAGCCCCTTACATGATTCTAATAATACTACAGCTATCACATGAAAAGGTCTTTCAGGAAGGTTCCCTCTTAAATTGATTCCTGATTACATTCCAAGGTATATCAAAAGAATCTGGATGTTACTTCACAAAAGGATGCTCTCCTCAATTAGCTGTTTAACCACAACAGAACTTCTGCCAAGCAAGAACAAGATGAAAATAGAAATTGTTAATCTGGAAGGAGACCAGATAAGAGAGCTGAGAATTTATGGCTGGAAATTTGGGGTGGGCATGATATATTTATTCTATTTCTGAATTTTGGGAGAAATGTTATTATTTATAATAAACATTATTATTTATACTTAAATATAAAAAAATATGTTGACATAATTTTTATTGTTATTTATTAATACCAAGGCAAACATGAGACATATAAAATGCATGGTTTGCAACTTTCTTCATCACAATCCCCTCTTCTTGCTATGCCAAATGCTTTGCATTTAAAATCTGATTTTATGTCCCAAAATTTCCATTATTTTTTTCAGGAGAAGCTCTTCCTCTCTCTCTCTCCCCCCTGCAGGGTTTTGCAACCTATGGCCCATGGGCAAAATCTGACCCATGACACCATATAATTCAGCCCCTGATCTCACTTCAGCTGCCCCCGCCACTGCCACTGCCACCGGAATTGGCCACAGATTCATTTATAGCCACATAAATGTGTTTACTACAGCCGTAAATGAGTCCACACCCATCTTAAACACATTTAATACAGTTGTAAATGAGTCTGCACCCATCATAAATACATTTACGACAGCCACAAACATGTTTTACAGCACCATTCTGGTCCGCTCAGCTGTCTGAGGGGACCTGGTCCAGCCCACAACTGAAAAATGTTGAGAACCCCTGCTCTACTGTCTTCTTCATGCCCACCTTTGCATTTTCTTCTGCTCTTTTATGACTCTGAACTTAATGACTGGAAGGTCAGCAGGTCAGCAGTTTGAGACCTGAATATTGCATGATGGAGTAAGCTCCTGTCTCTGTCCCAGCTCCTGCCAACCTAACAGTTGGAAAGCAAGAAATTGCAAGCAGATAAATAGGTACAGCTTCTGTGGGAAGGTAAACAGTGTTCTGTGCACTCTGGTGTCTTGTCATGCCTGCCATATGTCCACAGAAACATCTGCAAACACAGATAGCGCTGACTCTTTGGCTATAAACAGAGATGAGCACTGAACCCTTGGGTCAGATATGACTGGCTTTGGTGTAAGGGCTACCTTTACCTTCACCCTTCCCATCCCACTATTTTTAAACCCTGACTTGTAACATACAACTTAGTCCTATATTCTGTCACTCCACTAAATGGGTATTTGGTATGAAATGAAAAGTTTATGCTGTTTTCATTCCTTCTCCTTTGTTTAAACTGGAGCAGTCTCCCAATGTTGACAATAAAACCAATTTTTCAAATGCCTTGAGAGAATAAAAATGCCTTAGCCACACCTGGTGTCTACAAGGTAATAAACAGCCAGCACCAAGGGAATGTCTTTTCTCATGAGTTTCTCTGGAACCTCTGAATCTGCTGTTGCTAGGTTGGAATTGGCAACTCAGATTTGACAAGCAGCATACTGCTCTTGAAATGCGAAGCCAACATGAGTATTTACAGAAAGATTATTATGATCCAACAAGAGCAACGCGGCTCACATTATTATGTCAAAGACGGTAAATGAATGTCATCAAATCCTTGTAATAATATTTTATGAGGCTAAGAGACAGGATTAAAACAACTGCTTGTGTAAAGTCTTGTGTCTGTCATCAAAGCCACTGGAGACAAACCAAAATCCCTTGTAAATTTTAAGAAGCCAAGGGAAACATAGGGATTTCTGCCTGTCAGTGTGTCTCTAATAAGGTGTGGCTTTTAAATCAATCCATCACATTTGAGCTCAAGACCACACCTTTGCCTTCTGATTTTCTCCCCACTTAGCATAGGAAAATCCCTTTGTTGTGGACCGATGTCACAGTCCTTTGCACAGTTCTATGTCACGATAAACTGGAACTACACAGTATATTAAATCTGTTGGATTTGAAGCACACATTTCATTTCTTAACCCCTCGGGAATGTTCAAGACAACTTGCTCTGATCTTCTGGTCTGGCCATGGTAAGGGCAATCAGTTGTGTGGGATAAAAACAAGAAAATGTGTAATGCCAAGACCAACAACATCTAGGTTGGTTTGGTTTGGAGATATCTCCTGTATCCAAATGTGTTTGGAGGAAATTCTTATCCTCTTCAGCCTTTATAGCTGGAATCAGAACGGAGGGAAACAATGACTGAAATTCTGCTGCACATCTATGCAAATATACATTTGGAAGCGATTTACCTTAAGAAATTTCCGTGGGCACTATCTGTTGCACGCCTACTCTCAAGACTCAGTAGCCAACAGATAAAGTCTATGGAAATTTCTTAACTTGCAACCATTTGCTTCTGAAAGTTGTGTTGTCGGCATAACTGGCAAACAGGATTTCAGCCACCATGTAGTCCAAAGCCCATTTCCAAATTCATATTGCATTATCTGGAAAAGAGAAAGAGGCACAGACAGCATTGTTCAGGTAAATCTATCCACTACACTTGCTGGAAAATTGATCAGAAAAAAATGGGTACATTGCAAAGATAAGCAAGGAAGGAAATACAGTCAAAATTAAATTTAGCAGAATCAGGCTGGGATAGGCTGAACTATGAAGTGTAGGCCTTACAGTGGCAAGGGGATTAAGAAAAGGAATATGTGTATATAGTCATGTTTTGTGTAAACAAAAGTGACACCTTGCCCAGGATGGATGCTGCAGCTGCACTCTTGATAATTTAGATAATCTTGGGCATCAGTTTCTGGAGGGGAGCAACTTCCTCCATGAAATGTGATTGCATTATGGGCTCCAGATCTATGATGGACAAATTACATGCTGCATTATAAGGGAATAAGGGAAGATAATTAGATTATGTGCTTGTCAGGTGACTGGCATGTGAAAGTGTCACAATTGCTGAAGGGAAAAGAGGAAACTTTGCTTGCATTGACAGCCTCATAATGGGAGAAGGAGAGTACTGTTCACCTTCCAAAGGAGCAAGTTTGGTGGCCTGGAGGGTGATCCTAGATCAGTGATGGTGAACTTAGGCACTCCAGGTGTTCTTGGACTTCAATAACCAGAACCCCAAGTTCTTGAAGTTCAAGAACAACTGGAGGGGGAGGGCATGTCAAGATGGCTGACTGAGTGGTCACATTTCCTGTTGTTGCATGAAAAGTGGAGGAAAATAAGAAAATAAGAAGTGAAGTAAAATTGATTCGAATAGATTGCAGTTGGGGCTGTTGTTGCTGATAGGTGAATTGGTGAGGTGGGTGAGGTTTGTGAGCAGAGGAGCAGAGAAGCTGAAGAATGGACAAAACTGGCAGCTGGAGGTGTGTGGAGTTACTTTGGTAGCTCAGAAGTGAGGTGGCAAGTGTCCTCACTCCCTTATGAAGTGAAAGTGATTACTGAGATTCAAATTTTGACTTAAATAACTAGTAATAATAACAGCTGAACAGATTGGTAGATTAGCATTTTGGGTGATTATCATTTTTGTGCATGTATAAGGATTTTATTCAGTTGATGACAGCAGCGGTGAACACTGGAGGTTTCGTTTTCTCTCTCTTTCTCTTTTTGTTATCCTATCAACCCCCTCTTTGGAGTTGCTTTTCTCCCCCTTCTCTTTTTTCTTCTTTTAATAATTAAATTGGGAGCAGACTGCAAATTGAGTTGGAACTGTACAATCTTCTTTACTTTTGGTTTTAATTATCCTCTTTGTTTTGGAATGATAAAAAAGTTTTGTGTGCATGTGAGGACTTTATTTGGGAGGCGCCAGTTGCGGTGGAGGAAGAGTATTGGATTTTATAGGGTTTGTGTGTGTGTGTGTGTGTGTGTTAGTAACTAATAACATCTTTTTTGATTGAGATTGAGAATAACTGGACCTGGCTGCTGGTGAGTGCGCATGCATTAAAATACCAATTGACGCATGCACTACCCTGCCCGGGTTCCCTGCTTTAAGATTGGGATGGCTGGGGGTGTCAGGCAACCCTTACTTTGGCTCTGCCCACGTCATTGGCTCTGCCCATGATGTCATGATGTTGGCTCCGCCCATGACATCAGCTCCACCCACAGTGTGGTATTAAAAATTTTGGCTGCCCATCACTGCTTCAAATACTATCTGTGGATAGGTGGAACAAAGCTTATAAAGAGAAGTTACGATCAGTAAGATAGTTGACAGATTTTGAAGAAATGATATATAAAGATAAGAAGAGGTCTGATGGGGATAAAAGGAGTAGTGAGTAAACTATATAAAATGATAACTGTTACTGAAGAATCCCAGAACATTGTTTAAAAAATGTGGGAAACGGATTTAGATATAAGCATTTCTGATGAAAACTGGAAGAAAAAGTGGGGGGAAATAATTATGTGAAGCCTAATCATAAAAGAACATAATCATAAAATCTTGTGGCAATGGTATATGATGCCAGTTCGACTTAATCAAATAGATCAGGGGAGCTCAAGCTTTTCAGGCCATGGGCCGGTCATGTGGTTTACGGAGCTGGTCACTATGGCCCAGGGGCTGAATGTGGACCTCGATGCCAATTCATCTGGCCTGCATTTTACTTCTGCTTCCAGGAGAAATGAGAGCTTCATGAGCCAGATGAATTGGCATTGGGGGCCACATCCAGCCCCCGGGCCATAGTTTGGGCACCCCTGAAATAGATAATAGTAAATTTTAAAAATGTTGGAGATGCCAACGAGAAACAGGGATGTATAAATATATCCATATTTGGTGAGATTGTGAAATTGTTTCTGATTTCTGGCAGACAATTGAACATGAAATAGTTAAATTTTTGGATTTTAATTTAAAATTGAATGGGAAAATTGTTTTGTTGACTGGTTTAGAAGATATTAATTTGGATGAAAACAAATGGGATTTATTAGCTATTCTATTAACATTGGCAAGGCAACAGGTTGCCAAAAATTGGAAAGGTGGTTTGAATTTAGGCTTGAGCAATTGGTATACTGATATTTGGGATATGGCACTTAATGAAAAACTCACATTGGACTTAAATATTTAAAAAAGGATCTTAAAACAAAATAGATTTCAGGATATCTGGAAACCATTTCTGCAATACACATCGGAAAATAATAAAGAAGACATACCTGTACCAGAGGTAATGAGTTTCTTGCAAAATAATTAAGTTAATAACAGACAACTGGTAGATCCAAGGACATAGGGTTAGTACACTAGGGTGTTTTATGTACGGTATTTGTGTTACAAGAAAAATTAAATAACCATAAAGGTAAAGGTAAAGGTTTCCCTTGCTCGAAAGCCAGTCGTATCCGACTCTAGGGGTCAGTGCTCATCTCTGTTTCTAAGCCGAAGAGCCAGCGCTGTCTGCTTCTGCAGACGTTTCTATGGTCATGTGGCAGGCATGACTAGACACCGGAGTGCATGGAACGCTGTTACCTTCCCACCGAAGTGGTCCCTATTTATCTACTTGCAATTTCTTGCTTTCAAACTGCTAGGTTGGCTGGAGCTGGGACAGAGACGGGAGCTCATTCCGTCCTGCAGTACTCGGGAATCGAACTGCTGGCCTTCCGCCTCCCAGAGTAAAGTAATGATATATACGTTTATAAATAGAATGGTTAAGAGAACTGATGTATGGAAATGATTGATTTGTATATTTCTTTTTATTATTATTCTTTTTCTTTTCTATTCTTATGTAATTTTTTTCTTTTTAAAAAATTAATACAATTTGTAAAAAAAGAAAGAACAACTGGAGTGCCAAGGTTCACCATCACTGTCTTAGATCCATTGTGATTCTAGAAAAAAAGAGACCGTGGTGGCAAGCTTATTAGTAGCAGGCCTTGTTGCATAGCTTCTTTAGAGAAGTTATATCATTTGTATCTGTGATTTTACAAGCCTGAGGTTTGACTACAGTATGTTGGTCTGCCCTGTAATTCTATTTCATTTTTCATTGCAGTCCCATCCTTCCTCCATGGTGCTAAGAGCAGTATGTATGATTCCCTTTCAGTTTATTTTATTTTCACAATAACCCTATGTGGAATGTTAAGGTAAAAGCTGGTGACTGCCTGAAGAATACCCAGTGAAGTTCATGACCTATTTGGGTGGTAAAGGCTCTTAGATCATACCGTGTTCTCATTATCTGAGACAAAATTTTCAGTAGTTAAGATCAATATCAGCCTGAGGTTCTGCAGTGACTTCTTTCTGAAGGTGTTGAGCAAATCATTCTTTTAGCACAGGCAATTTGCTTCCAAAGCAGAAAGTCCCAGGTTTGGTTGCTCCTGATAGGACTGGAAATGACTACCTCCAACCTACAAAGCTGCAGAACGACTACATTGCCAGTGTGTGAAGATAAACCTTTTACATATGATTTCTTCTACCCTGGCAAGATATCAGGGAAGCTGTACTCTAACATGTTTAGCAAGGGTAGACATCATTGAGCTAAATGGACTAACAATCTGA
This sequence comes from Furcifer pardalis, assembly GCA_030440675.1. NCBI lineage: Eukaryota > Metazoa > Chordata > Lepidosauria > Squamata > Chamaeleonidae > Furcifer > Furcifer pardalis. The sequence continues at coordinate 63,207,993 of CP126893.1, read as the reverse complement.
TCCAAGAAGGCCACAAATGCAGTGATGGGATGACAAAAATTCTACTACCACGCCATGACGTCACGGACGTCATGGGCGTGGCCAATGTCATGACGTCATGACGTCATGGGCTGAGCCAACGTCATGACATCATGATGTTGTGGGCGGGGCCAAAATAAAAATAAATAAAATAAAAATAAACACACACACCCCTCAGCCCACCCACCCACCCAGACAGCTACACACACAAAGCCGTAAATAACTTAAATAAATAAATAAAAATTAAATAAAAATACAACCACCCACCCAAAACACAAATAAATTATGCGTCAGATTGAGTTTCTGCGCATGCACAGTCAATTGGAGCGATTTTAGCTCCGATTTTAAAAAAAAAATTCTTTCGGTGGAAAAAGTGGACTCCCCTCCCGGAGAACCCTCCGGAATTGGTCCTACCGGTTCCAGGGAACCGTCTGGAACCGGGGACATCCCATCACTGCACAAATGCCTTCAACATTCTTAATCTCTCTTGGAAACTGCTAGATGAGCTACCCTACTGAATAGCTTGTATGAAGGTCTTGAGTTTTCATTGTTCCTTGTCAAACTGAATTATGCTGTGATATAGTTTTTGCTTGCATTTTACATGTAAGTCCTTTCAGCCTTGGGAATGTGGTCAGCCAATATTCTAAATGAGCAGATGCTTCCAATGAGCATGTTTTCCCCACAAATGGAGCCTTTGCCAGCCTTCCAGGTTTCCCTTCTCCCAATGCACACATGCACTATAAACTTCAAGACTAATCCAACTTCATAGTGAGACTCATCTTGATTTATTATACCATTTTATGCTTTTATGAACTCTTGTAGTGTTCTAACTGGGGGAGAAGAGCGCTGAACCTGGAGAATAGGTACAATTCATTCCTAACTGCTGACAGTAAAAGAAACATTCAGTCAAACCTCACATAAAGAGTGCCTCACTTAAAATGTAACTTGCTTAAAGAGCAGAATTTTCTCTGAATGTTTGTTTCCCTTAACAAATAAAACCAACCAAAAACTTGCTTAACAAATAAATTAGGGTTTGCAATCCCTCCCCCCCCCCCCGAAGTCACAATTGGTCACTTACAATGATGTTTCACTTAAAGAACAAACTTGTTTAAAGAGCAATCCTGTGGAGCACATTATGCTCTTTAAGCGAGGTACTACTATTGGGCAAAGACATGCAATGATTTCCTGCTTCTAACAATTTCCAAAAGCCAAAATGAAAACAAAAATGTGCCCATCCTTTTCTAGTCAGCTTTGGAAAGCTCTCATGTTCACTGTTTTTAGCCAAACTCTCTTTTATTTTTGGCCAAGAGTTAAAAAGTGCTAGAAATTTCCTTCTTACATTATTAATTACCTGCTGACTAGAGTTTTTTCAGTCTCCATTTTAACATTAGAAGTTGGAAAACATTTATCATATGGTGTGCAATGCTAGAATTTATAATCCTTGTAGCAATTTGCCACTCTACCCTTAAGCTTCTTCTGCTGTTATTTCCAATCTATTCTTCAAGTGCCGTATCTGGTTCTGAATATAGGCGATCATCATGGCAATTAACCATGAAGATTGTCCTGAGCATATAATGCAGTAGCCTTACATTTGCCTTCTGCATCGCAGCATGATACCTGGAACACTTATCCGGTTCTGTGAGTCACTTTCTGGTCCTGAGCCCTTTTGGCACAAAAAAGTCCTCTTCAGTCCCAGGCCAGTATTGATGAAGCTGCTGCCCTCCATCAAGATGGATTCAAGTGGGATTTAATCCACTTTGGGACAATTTACCCTGTTACCATAGGATGATAACCTTGGCCAGACCCGTTTCCAATCCGTGATTGAAGAAATATCTAAAAATATTTCATATTGAAACTTCCTGCACCAAACTAAGTTGTTCTTTGCACCCAGGATAACTGTTGTTTGGAATTGTACTGTGCAGGCAGCATCTTTTGCAAATCTACTGATCCTAGGATAGTGTCCAAAGAGCTAAGCGCCAATTGGTTTGGGGCAGGGGGTGGGGGATTATGATATTTGATTAATAAAGTGTTCCCATTTCACAGCTGTGCATTGAAAATGTTACCTTTTCCTCCCTCGTAAGTAGCAAACTATGACAGCCAAATTAACTATGTACAGCAATGTTGCCATTTGCTATGCAGGCAGGTGACTAGGAAGGCTTTTCTCATACAAAACAGCTGGTCTTTTTCAGTCCTTCATGTAGAAGGTCACTGAGGGGGAAAGTGAAGAACTGCAAGGTGCCTTCAAACTCAAATTCATTTAAGCAATGCCTGAAGGCTTCATGGACAGCAATGCACTCCATGAAAGTGGACAGATTTATACACATAGAGTAGAAGAGGAAACTGTAAACAAAGAAACAAAAATATCAGAGTAACTTGTGATGAGAAAAATACTTTCAGTAGTATTTGTCTTGCTAGTAGCTAGTCAGGAAGCCATTGTTGGAAGATATCACGCACATCTTTACCGTGGAGAGTTGATTGACACTGAAATGTGGTTTTAGAAAGCAATAACTTTTTGTCTTTATTCAAACCACAGAAAGCAAAACAATTGAATTAGCTTCATGAATTGTAACACAACAGTTGCTCTTTATATCTGTCTTTGATGTTCCTTTGCTAAGGAGCGGGATCAGCCTTAAAGCTGGTGAATGTCCCACCCTGGTTCTTGAAAGTTACTATTTCTGATATCTTCTTTGGCAGAGAAAAATTGTCCTGTTTTCCTCTGAAGAACACTGTAAGACATTTCTGTGGCAGATATGTGACATTCTAGTCATATGAACCTTTACTGCTGTAGATGACATTATTTGAACCAGTAACAGGGTTGCTAGTGTAGCTATATCAAGAGCATTGGGATCTAAGTTGACAAAAGGGCTGATCTCACTGTCTGATCTGTGTCTGGTGGTTGTCCAACAGCTGTTTTGGATCAGGCAGCTTGCTATAAGCAAGTACAGGCCCACCACAGAGGACATGCATCATTGTCTAGGGCTGAGATGTAAGTCACTGGTGATACATTTGAGTGGTCTAAGATGAGAACTGTAGGTGACAAGAAGCAGTGTTCCACAGCTGTTTTGTTTTTGTTTTTTAGTGGGCATTACCAAACCAGATATTTTTTTTTGCTCTTAAAATGTGGTAGAAAAGTCAGAGCTTCATTGTAGAAGAAAATAGTAACAATACAGGCCTTAATATTTGATATTTTTGCCATTTTGGTGAGACTCCTGCCCTCTGCCGTGTCCATCTTGTGATCTTGAGTTGAAGTTCTTTTTTCTAACCTTGTTCCAGCTCTGCATTAAAGCACCAGAAGAGTGTTAGGAAAAGTGCCAACACCTGCCTGCCTCTGATCATGGACAAGAATGGGTTGTGACACAGTACCCTAAATAGGACAAGTGTGATATCCTCCCCACCTCACACTCTTGCATCTCTTGCCAGCAAGTGTTGTTCCTTTAGGCTACTCACACTGAAGGTGCATTTTGACAACTGCCACTGCAAGGGATTCAATCTAGTTATACAGTAAAACCCCTACTTACGAAAAAAAAGTCAGTTTCGTAGGCTTTTGCTTAAATTGGTTTTTTATGTAACTCAAGGCAAATTCATAGGAAAAAAATATTTTTACATAACTCGAAGCAAACCCATAGGAAAAATGAAATGTTTATGTAAATCGAAGCAAACCCATAGGGAAATGAATTTTTATGTAGCTTGAAGCAAACACGTAGGAAAAAGAATCTTTATGTAACTTGAAGCAAACCCATAAGAAATGGTGTAAATCGGGACATGGTTTTAGCACAAAATCATTATGTAAGTCAAATTTTATGTAACTTGAGGCATATGTAAGTCAGGGTTTTAATGTAGTGCGAAGAGGCCTATCCTTTAACTTTTCTATTAAAAAAATAAACAAACAGTATCCTCTGCTTTCTTTGGCAAGAATCCACTTTTTTGTTGTAATATGAACTATTTAGATTATAAACCTGTTTGGCCCGGTTATCCTGCTATGGTAATAGAATAGACCATACTGACAGCAACTCAACACCAAGTGTCAGGGGGTGGTTAACTAACCTGACCACCCTGAGGACTAATGGCCTTAGCTGTTGAAGTCCACAGGGAAGGATGATGGTCCCCTAGTGGATTAAATCCCACTTGAATCTGTCTTGGTAGAGGACAGCAGCACTGGCCTGGGGCTGAGGAGGATTTTGTGTGCCAAAAGAGCTCAGGACCAGAAAGTGACTTGCATAACTAGATCAGTGGTATGAGGGTCATGCTGCAATGTGGAAAGCAGATGAAAGGGCACTGTATTATATTCTTAGGACAATCTTTATGGCTGGTCACCATGATGATCGCCTATATTTGGATTTGGATAAAGAAGAAGAAGAAGAAGAAGAAGAAGAAGAAGAAGAAGAAGAAGAAGAAGAAGAAGAAGAAGAAGAAGAAGAAGAAGAAGAAGAAGAAGAAGAAGAAGAAGAAGAAGAAGAAGAAGAAGAAGCATGTTGATGGTAGCATGATGACAGTAGCATGATGACAGTAGCATGATGGAGTGAGCTTCCATCTCTGCCCCAGTTCTTGCCAACCTAGCAGCATGGAAACAAAAAATTGCAAGTAGATAAATAGGGACCACCTCAGTGGGAAAGTAAACAGCATTCCGTGCACTCCGGTGTTGAGGCATGCCTGTCACGTGTCCATGTAAATGTCTGCAGACGCATACAGCCCTGTCTCTTTGGCTATAAACAGAGATGAGCACTGGACCCTAGAGTCAGGTATGACTGGCTTTCAAGCAAAGGTAACCTTTACCTTTTAGTCAAAAAAAAAAGGGAAAAGGTAAGCAGACAAAAGTTGTGAGAGTCCTTTTGAGTCATTCCAGGAAAACTACCTGTCAGTTCAGCTATACCAAGTCACCAATTTGAAAGTATGCCCAAATGTGACCCAGACCAGATTTACACATTCATATGGAAGGTCTCTTTGATAGAAGGCCCTCCTTATGGAGTCCTGATTGACACTGATGTAACCCCTATTCCAGTGCCCAGTTAAAACGTAGCAAGTCATTTAATTATTTTTGCACTACTAAGATCCTGGCTTGGTTCTGACCTGCTGAATTGCAAGACAATGATACTGGAAAGATTGATGGCAGCAGGACAAGACAAGACCAAGTGCAAGATGCATTGATTTCCTAAAGGAAACCACAAGATAAGAGTTACAAGACCTGAGTAAGGCTGCTGAGGATAGGCATTCTGGAGATCGCTCATTCATTGTTTCATCATAGTTTGGAGATAACTTAATGGCACATGACAACAACAAAATAAATATTTTAAAAGATCATCAACTGATTGATTAATTAAAACATGATATTTCTCCCAGAAAAATGTCCCATCCGTGAGGGCAGGTGTGGGAAAGTGCTATCATTTAAAAGAGAAACTTGTTTGGAAGAGTTCCACAGAAAGGAAGGAAGATGGCTCTCCAAAGATGAAAATATTGCTCCTTTGCCATTAGGCCAATAGAGAACATACTTCTGGATTCCAAAGCAAAGGTGTCTGTGCAAAAGACATATATTTTGGAGTAGGGAAGACCTGGCCTTGACAGGTGTTAGAGGAGGGATGAAGAAGGAAACTTGGAGCTGTCTGGATAAAATGAAGGAGGGGGGGATGATTTGCAAGGAGAGGTGATGTAAACTCATTCCAGGTGACCTAATCTGATATGTATCAGACTAAAGTATAGAGGCCAACATCAATGCCATCCAGGGGCCTGACCTGTAGCGTTTCTGGTACTTGCCAAAAGGCCATCAAGGTCCTATTTTGTACTACAATGTACCTGGTTAAATTCCAAACAAATAATAGACTCATAAATCAGCTAGCAGTCTATCCATTTGCCTTAGATTGTTTTGTTTTGCATCAGGGTTTAATTTGTTGGGTCTAATACATTTGGTGATGCCCTTTGGTGATCCCATCAATATTCCATACAGTGATTTATACCCAGTGATGGGCATCAAAAAAAAATTACTACCATACTGTGGGTGGGGCTAACTCTGTGGGCAGGGCTAACATTTTTGGCATGTGACTGGCTGGGGATGGCCATGTGACTGGGTGGGTGATCTAGTCATGCCTGCCACATGGCCATGAAAACGTCTGCAGACACAGACAGCACTGGTTCTTTGGCAGTAAATGGAGATGAGCACTGCACCCTAGAGTCTGATATGACTGGCTTTTGAGCAAGGGAGACCTTGAACCACTTGCCGAGACAAAACCTGACATCAAATTTGAATACCAATCAGGGATTTTCTGTTATTAGGTAAAAGTCGTCCTTGCTCGAAAGGCAGACGTTACCAACTGTAGGGTTCAGTGCTCAACTCTGTTTATAGTCAAAGAGCCAGTGGACTTGATCCACAAAAAACTCACATTAAAATACAGCAGTTAGTCTTTAAGGTGCCACAATGTTTTTGTCTTTTGAACTTCCTGCAGAATGTTCGGGCATTGCGAGAGTTATGCTGTTGCTGCTAGAAGGAGTGGCGGCACATGAGCTGGTCTGAGTGATGCGGCGTGAGCTCTCCCCTCCCCTTCCCCTAGCCACACACACTGCTGCCTCCACCACTGCCTGAGGGGCACCTGCATCATCTTAAGGAGGCAGCAGCAGCCACTGGAGGAGGAGGAGGAGGAAGAAGAGCTGCTGCCGCCGCTGCTTCACCTGCTGCCTCCAATGCCTCTACCCACTGCCACCACTGAAGTGGGCATGGCCGGCCAAGTGGGCATGACCTAGGGGGATTTTTGGGGCACACTGGAAGCAGCACATTACTGTTTATACATGAAATAAACATACGGTGTGTCCCTAGGATTTGCCCCCAGCTGTCCCACCTGCACTTTAAACTTAATGGTGTCAACTCTTGCAGCATAGAAGTAGGACTTTTCTAAGCAGTGGCTGTGCTCCATGTGGGATTTCTCATGGTGAAAGCTACTCAGCTCACTTTCAGAAGCAGGACTTCACTGTTGCCTTCAGGGCAATCTCCCACCTCCACCCCTGTGTGTTAGTTTGTTTCTCTGTTTGGATGAATGCTGTCTACTAATTTAAATGGAAGAAAGTTTGGGGATACATTATGTTAGAGTTTTATTTACAACTTCATATGCTTTCTATAATTGAAGTCAGAGATTACTCTGGGTTGATAGGATTTTTGCTGGAGAAACTCCACTCAGGGCACGCCCAAATGAGGTTCCATTCATGTCCCCATGATATGGCATGAAGCACTCGCAGTGATGGGCAGCCAAAAATTTTACTACCACACTGTGGGCGGAGCTGATGTCATGGGTGGAGCCAACATCATGACATCATGATGTCATGGGTGGAGCCAACATCATGACATCATGATGTCATGGGTGGAGCCAATGTCATGATGTCATGGGTGGAGCCAACGACATAGGTGGAGTCAAAGTAAAAAAACATAAAAATAAGTACACCTAAAAATACAAATTAAATAGACATAAAACACAAAAATACACATAAAACACATAAAAATACACATTAAAAATAAATACACATTAAATACACATTAAAATATACCCACCCACCCCACACCCAAAGGTGAGTCAGGCTGTAGGGAGCTTCAGGCTAGCATCTGCTCTTCCTCCTCCCTGCTTGGGAGGATAGCAAGGAGGCCGCCAAAGGCCTCAGCAGCAGCCACCGGTTCCTCCGTGGCTGTGCATGGCCACCCAACGCTCTGCGCTGCCACACTCCAAGCAGCGAATGGCTGTTTGGCTCAGCAGGCAGAGCGCTGTAGGCATGCATACGCGCCAAGCACTGTAGGTGCACATGAGTGCCAAGCATTGTAGGTGCACATGCATGCCAAGCACTGTAGGTGTGCATGTGTGCCAAGCACTATAGGTGTGCACGCACACCAAGCACTATAGGTGTGCATGCACAGTGGGGAAACCAGAGAAAAGGTAAGCCCCAGAGGTGGTTCCCCCCAAAAGCTGGTACCAGTTCTCCGGAACACTGGGAGAAGCTATTACCGGTTCTGGCGAACTGGTGCAAACTGGCTGCTGCCCATCACTGAGCACTTGGGTATCAAACCCGACCTTCCAGTCTTCAAGCTCAGCATTTTAACCACTAATTGAAGTGACTGGGTGGAACTTTTCTGGGCTGGGGTGACTATCTATCCAGCACTAGTCAATCATTAATTCCTGCCTCTGCATTCAAAGCGAGCCCCACTCTGATCTATGCTCTTTCCCTCTCTTTTGCTGGTTAGTGTCAGTTTGTTTATTATTGCTGTTAGTCTGTCGGTTTGTAAAGAAAGCAGCATGCCCAGATCTGTAATAAAAAAAATAACTGTAACTAAAGTAGTGTTTTTATTCTTTCTCCTACAAATATCTCAAAGTGGATTATTGAAGATTTTAAGTGTCAGTTAATGAGAAAGGGGTGGGCTCTTAGAGATTTGTAGCTATTCTCTGTGGATCTCTGCACTTCTACTGTGCAGTTAAACAGAATTTAACCAGAAATTCAAATCTTTGCAATAAATTCAGGGACATAATGCAAAATCTCCTCTTTGTTTGATGAGCTAAGCCTTCTATCTGCACAGAGCTGGAATGTGGATACCAGCTCCTGATTGCACAGAAAGGTAAAGAGTAGAAGCCATCAATCAGTCCATCAACTTATTTAGATCCCAAACTCCATTCTCTGCAATGTTGTTTCCAGAGCACATATGATGTATAGGCAGCAGTGGGCATCAGCAGGTTCGCACCAGTTTGCCAGAACCGGTATCAGAAATTATGGCTGGCCCTGCCCATCCAAGTTTTGAAATAAAGTAGTCCTAATTCAGGTGCAGCGCAGGGCTTTCCCTCTGGCCACACCCACCATACCATGCCCACAGTGTAGTAGTAAAAAAAATTTGAGCCCACTACTGTGTACAGGTAAAGAATTCACAATATAACTTGCCCATTCATGGCAAGGAGCTGTTCTGGTTTCCACTCTCATCCAGGAAAGAGAGAGAAATCTAAGCCCTGCTTCCAACCTGCTTCTTTTCTTTCATTTAGTCAGCTCTGAATGTTATTATATACACTTTTTAATTGGAATTTCTCACCATCTTTTACTGTATTCAAGTCTTAAATCACCATCGAACAAACCTATTTCCTGTTTGTCTCAGATCCTGTGGTGGAAGTGGGGATGACTGTCTATTTGACTGACAGTTAATTTAAAATCATTTTAGATTTATTGGACAAAAAGCATCAGCCCACCCTTTGCAGAGGAGTTGCAATACAGGAGCTGCAAAGCTAATCCTAATGAATTTACATAAGAGTCAGACAATCCCATTGTTCTGTGTTGACTAGGGATGGGTAGTTCAACTTCCTTGGACTTGCTCCATTCTCTCTCTCTCCTTGCAAACGCTTAAAAATATTTCTAAACATCTCCAAATCTTTGTGAGAAAATATCCTTAAAATCAATCCTTTCCCCCCTTAATGACCATGGGTCCCACCTCCGTTCTCCCAAACTTACTCTCTTGCAAAGTTGCAGCAAGGACTAACCCCCCCCCCCTTCCTTTGATGAATCAAGGAACTAGAAAAACTAGAAAAATGTCATGGGAAGCATCATTTACTAAATCTCTTCAGGATTCAAAGCCAATCACAGAAATATATTGGGGGAGGGTTTTTTTGATATATTGCTGCTGCAAGCCATTTTCCCCAACAAGCAAATTTGAAGGAAGGAAGAAGTGACAATAAAGGGAGAGCTGTAGGGGCCAATTGATAGCAACAATGGTGTTGGATAAATCCAAGTAGGTGCTTACAAGACCTTAGCCCTAATTGTAAAAAGTCTGGGACCTGGATTGTATTAGAGTAGGGGTTCCCAACCTTTTCAATCTTGGGGCTGGGTCACACTCTCTCACTCAACTTCAAGGGCTGGGTGGCCATTTTGCCCTCCCTGCATGATGTGGTGGCCATTTTGTCGCAACAGCTTCAAAGGGGTGGCCATTTTGTGTCTTGAATGTCCTTGGAGGGCTGTGGGCCACATGAAATGATGCTGTGGGCCTGATATGGCCTACAGAACTGTATTAGAGTGAAACATTCTTAACAGGTGGGGTTAACATCCTAAACCAAATAACTGTGAACTTTGGCCTCATCATAAGCAGTAACTGTCTCTGATGAACCAATTTCTTGGCTTCCAGTTCACTGCATTTACTCTACGCAGCTATGTCTACATAAATAGACTATCTGTTGTTTGCTGGAGTTTCAGAGACCTGGAATGCTAGATGTCTTGAGACCAGTAAATCTAAATGTGCTTCTTAATTAACTGTCAGTTGTGCAGGCAGCCACCCACACTTCCAAATCAGGCTTGGAGGAGAAGTTCAAGAGGTCTGGGCAGTTTTTCAAAGAAGTGATTCTAGAAATATAATTAGTTGCACTGCCTCTGCAGAGCATGAATGGAAATATCACTTGGGTGTGAGTGTGTGTAATGGCTGCAAGCGGCAGAACGAGAAAAGAGGGGGATTTTTAAAAAATCATCTGGATGTCAAAAGGGATAACTTTGAAGTTATCACACCAAAGCAGAATTCACTGTGAAGTTCTCTTGTGGAAAATCCCACACAAACATGGGAATGGGAGAAATGTAGTGCTGCATGTAGGATAAATTGTCATTTTATTGAACCCAGAGAAATAACTGTTCTGTATAAGTCTTTAGAAACAAACACACACAAAAATGTCATTGCCCTACCAAGTGGAATAAAACTTGTGTTCCTGTGGGAGCCATAAGTTAGCCATTTTCATTAAAAGAACTTCAAAGACATATTCTGACAGCTGAATGAGGACTCTTGAAGAAATTTAACTCTTACCTCCTACAGCATCTCTTCCAGTTTGTTTGCTTCTGCCCTCTTCCACCTCCTAAAGTTGATCTAGACATTAAATTCTATCTATTACTCTTGGATTGATCAGTCACTTGTATCACTGTGCAGTGAATAATCTGTTTGCCTGTGCTGGAATGCCCTTGTTAGCTGCCAGGACCTGTTCATTGACTAATGCTGGAAGAAGGTTGCCTAGGTTTAGGGTTACCATACCTCAGGATTTGTCCTGAGATTTCCTGCTCTAAGAGCAGGAAATCTCAGGACAAATCCTGAGATATGGTAACCCTACCTAGGTTAGACCCACCACCCTCCCAAATAATGGAGGGCTGGATCCTATTAATGTTAGTTGATGAATTCATTGGTGGTGTGTCTACTTTCATCATTTGTTCCTCTATCTTCTAATCTCACATTGTAAAGCTGATTTATTACTATCACCTTGCAGATGGATCAATACAGTGGTGGGCATCAGCAGGTTTGCACCAGTTCACCAGAACCAGTAGCAGAAATTCTGGCTGGCCCCACCCATCCAAGTTTTGAAATAAAGTAGTCCTAATTTGGGTGCAACACAGGGCTTTCCTCCTGGCCACGCCCACCATACAACACCCACAGTGTGGTTGTAAAAAATTTGGAGCCCACCACTGGATCAATAGGTATAATAATAAACACATTCATCTTACAGGCACAAGGACCAACATACTTTCTTGTTCTCACAGTCATGTTAACATTTTATAGTGCAAAAGTCCTCCTGGACTCATGACTACTGTTTGAAGAGCAAGTGGCAGCCGTGGCCAGGAGGTCTTTTGCACAACTTCGTGTAATACGCCAGTTACGCCCACTCCTAAACCAGGATGCCTTGCTCATGGTCACACATGCTTTGGTCACCTCCAGACTTGATTACTGTAATGCGCTCTACATGGGGCTGCCCTTGGTGATCATTCGGAGACTGAAGCTGGTCCAAAATGTGGTGGCCTGGATAGTGATGGGGTGCGGGCATTATGCTCGTGCCTCACCACTGCTCCAGGAGCTGCACTGGTTGCCAGTATGTCTCCGGGTGCAATTCAAGGTGCTGGTCATTACCTTTAAAGCTCTATATGGTTGTGGGCCAGGATACCTTAGAGACCGCGTCACCCTAAGAACATCTGTCCGTTCCAGTAGGGCGGATCGGAGGGGCTCTCTTGTCATTCCATCGGCTAGAGAGGCTCATCTCACTAGCACTAGGAAGAGGGCCTTCTCTGAGTTCGCCCCGGCCCTTTGGAACCTCCTCCCAACTGAACTGCGCCTACAGACAGAGCTCCTACCCTTCCGGAGGGGCTTAAAAGCCTGGCTGGCGGGACAAGTGTGGGGACCAAGAAATGTGGGATCCCACACAGGGTGGCTAATTTAAGGGACAGCCTCCCTTTCTGTTCAGTTTTATCCTGTGGGGCTGTTTTATTTCCTGTTTTTTATGAACGTTTAAAGTTTTAAAAGTTTTTAATTATTAGTACTCCATTGGTTTAGCTTATGATCGCATTTTATCTTGTAAGCCGCCCAGAGTCGGGTATGCCCGATTGGGGCGGGATAGCAAATGTGAGTAAATAAATAAATAAATTATAGTCTCTTAAAAGCAATAGAATGCTTTAGCTTCTGCTATGACAGATAAACAGACACTGCTGCATAGGTGATGGTTTTATTGTAACCCCTAGGATGGCCTTAGAATGGTAGGAAAGCTAGACAGTCATAATTATGCTGAAAGTTTGGGGGGAAAAACACATGGACCTCACCACAGAAATTGAATGAGAAGCAGAAGTCTTCCACTAATTAAATTCTTATCAGAGATAAGGGAAGAACAGAAAGATACAACAGGCTGTAAGCAGAAGTTGTAAGAGAAGGTAGCAAGAGATAAGAAAAGTAATGGGTTGAGTGGGGGAGGGAGAAGTGCCACATATAGAAAGGATAATTTAAAGGGAATGTATACAAAATTCTCCATGGGGTAAAGTAGACAGGAAGAAGAAGTGTGGAATTCATGGACTTATTTTGACTAAATATACTTTTAGAGCAAGTTCCTGAGGGTTTTTTGGTCAGGCAAATTAAAAAAAAAAGACAAGGGAATCCGATGTCAAAAGAAGAGATAGAATAGCTCAAATGTGTCATTCCATTTAACTCTATCAGATTATTTCCATGAGGAAAAAAGTCTGCGCAGTTTACACTCTGTTTATGTTGATATAAGAGTAATTTAAAGAAGCAAACCTCTCACACACACACAACTCAAAGCTTAGAATTGTACTGTTTATGAAACATGTTGCAGCTTGATTCTGCCTGTTACACAAGCAGGCAGGGCCAGAGGCCTTTTCAGAAGGCAGAGATTACTCTGGGTTGAAAGGATATTTGAAAGGATATCACCCTCACCCTTTTTGTAATATATCTGTACCTTTTTAGCTACCATTATAGTTAAGGGAGTTTAGTGTCACTAAATCATGGAAGAGAAATAGCACAAAGCTTGTTAACTTGCTAATTCTGTGTCTCCTTCTGCCACTTCATACTGTGTCGTGGGTGTTGAGGTGGCAAAAGAGGAGGCAAGGGTAGAGTGTTTTATATCCTAGGCCACTGCTTTACAGTATTCTGGGTTTCCCCACACACACATACCCCAAGAAAGTAAAAAAGCAAACATTGTAGTTTCTTTCAAGTGGGGGTTCTCATAAGGCCCCCGCCCTCACTCCAGCCACTGCCGCTGGAATCGGCCTCAGACTCATTTACGGCCATTGTAAATGCATTTATGATAGCACTAAATGAGTCTGCAGCCTTCATAAATACATTTACAACAGCCGTAAACAGTGGGGAAGACAACCAGTCTGGCCCCCTCAACTGTTTGATGGAACATGACCCGTCCCATGACTTGAAAAGGTTGAGAACCCATGCTTCAGAAAAACTGGAACATACAGAGTTACTTTTAAAAACCATCAATAGAAAACTCCAGGAGCCCTGGTGGCGCAGTGGTTAAACTGCCATACTGCAACCAAAAGGTTGTGAGTTCAATCCTGACCAGAGATCAAGGTTGACTCAACCTTCTATCCTTCTGAGGTTGGCAAAATGAGTACCCAGTTTGTTGGGGACAAAATGCTAATTAACTTGTGAATCAACCAGAGAGTACACTAAGCGCTATGAGTCGGTATATAAGTGTGATTGCTTTACATCACTAGAGTTCAATAGGTACATGTCACACAGCCAGTGTCAGGAAAAAGACCTATTTCCTAATGTCTCCCAAGGCTTGAAATTGCTATTTTTCAGCTAGGACTCATTATTGTAGGGCAGCCAACCGTCCCGCATTCTGCGGGGCAATTCCATTTAGGGAGGGGGTAGTTCGACTTACCCTCCGTTCGAAAATCCTCCCGACCTCTCCCGTTGCATCACAGACGCACCTGTTTCCCCTCTGCCCTGCAGGCAGTTAAAGGGAAACGGAGCCGAAAAGGCTCCAATGAACTGCGCCTGCGCAGAGACCCAATCTGGCGCCAGATTTGGTCTCTGCGCAGGCGCAGTTCATTGGAGCCTTTTCGGCTCCGTTTCCCTTTAACTGCCTGCAGGGCAGAGGGGAAACAGGTGCGTCTGTGACGCAACGGGAGAGGTCGGGAGGATTTTCGAACGGAGGGTAAGTCGAACTACCCCCACCCTAAATGCAATTGCCCCGTAGAACGCGGGACGGTTGGCCACCCTACATTATTGGCCTCATAGAAATCCTTTGTCTTCTCTCTGTCTCTTGGACAGCATGTTTTTCAACCATGTTTCAGCCAGTGTGCCCGTGTTATCTTTCTAGCTAGCAGAGCTTAGCATGTTATGTCTTCACATGAATGTAAACAACTATTGTGTTGAGAAAGTTTTCTCTGTTACCTGATTGGCTAAGAGTAACCCACCTGACTGCAGATTCTCCATGTTTGCAGAGAAGTTAGTTAGTTCGTTTCTGTTTCCCAATGGCTTAAGACCCTGGACTGTAACTCTGTTTGCTGGTATGGGATTACTCTTCTTTTTTTTTTACTATGATTACCTAAAAGATCCTGGACTGTTTACTGGACTGATCTTAAGTTTATGACCTTTCGATCTACGCTTTTCCATGGACTTTGCTACATGAACCTGAAGAATAAAACAGCTGTTTCTTTTTGAAGATTGTTGTTTTTCTTAACACACACACACAAGGCAATTCGGCTGCATGCTACCTGAAGAAGAAGCCTCTCTTGTCCTGCTCTACTGCTAGAGCTCATGAAGTTCTTGTTAAACGCGGCCCAGGTCTCTCAAAGTTGGAAGGTAAGGGTTAAATATGTTCCAGAGATGAGCACATGCTCAGGAGCATGAGTGGGGGGGCTTACTGAGACGCCTGGAGTCCGACAGCCAGTATTGAATTAATCAGCTGCAGTTCGTAACTCCCATTTACACAATCTCATTTATGCTGGCAAAAATTCTCAATAGGATTCTGGCCTCAAATTTTTAGGTCTGTAATGTCCTGGAAACATAGAACATGTGTTTTACAGCCCTCAGCTTATAGACATGTGTGTTTCCTTTCAACTTATCATCTTTTTGGGAGGTGTTAGAGATCCAGAAAACCCAGGGGAAGAGTATGTCAAGCTGTCTCCTAAAACGTTCAGTGTATGGTTGGCCTTAACCTCTGTGTCCTTCATTTGGGTACAGAGCAGGTCAAGGGGTTTTCAGACATCCTATTTCTAGTTAATCAGATTTTTTTCCCTCCTGTAGTTTCCCACTACTGTTGATTCCTGGGGGAAAATTGATTGGTGATTTTTCTAAGTAGACGTTTGTTTTCCACTTGAGCTCACTTCATGTGGATCTAAAGAGAGGATGCAGTTACATGGGGAAATAGCTTGTGATTCAGTGTGACTGATTTCTTGGTGATCATATATAGGTAAGTGCACACCAGCTCAACCATGCTCAGGAGGGACCTTTCTGGTCCAGCTGTAGGGCTTTTACTTTGGCAAGTATGGCTGGAAAGATTCCCCAGAAGACAGAATCCAGTGCATGCCTTTGTAGCCATCTGATCGCACCCTCCTTTTGTTCCTTTGTGGGATGATATGTGCTCTTGACATGATGTGCCATAATATTTCATGTACTGTATGTGTGTCTAATCTCCGAACTCCTTTTACTATTCATCACAAAGGTGCCATTTTCATTGCCAGTTGCTGATATTCTCCTTTTCTTGCTACATGGTTCAAAGGCATGGCTGTATCCTGGCGCCACTGGTTTTTCTTTTCTGATGCATTTAAGGTACATTTAAGGAGGATTTTATCTCATCTTCCTTCTTCATAGCAATTGTGCTATGACAGTATGCAGAAATGCGATCCACTGTTTTCCCATCAACTTCAGTCCATTGCTTCCCTGAGGAAAATACATTAATTCTCTTTACTTTGGATGAGTCACACACTGCATCATTGTTGGTAATTCCTCTTCCCCACAATTATCTATCCATCCAGTACTCTCCTGCTCCCTGATCTTCAGACCTGTATCTCTCTTACAGACTCCATCTGAGCAAATGTTAGGAATGCTTCCAAATATGCCTGTCAACTCAACTCTAGGCCTTCTTGTTGTCTTTGGGGAAAGCACTGTTTTCATTCTATATTCTTTCATTTTTGTTATGCTGTACTTGAGCTCTTCAGCCATGTGCCTTGATTTTTTTTCCCCTTTTCCATTTCCAAGGGTGAGGAAAGGTGAAGAGCAATGGGAAAATCATAACTGGAGTGGTGTGGGGGGGGGGGTGAGGAATCATGCAGCAACAAGCAAATGTATTCGCATTTGGAAGGTAGTGCATCAACAAGTGAAATTAAATAACACTAAATAATTTAATAAGGGCCATGGTGGCTTAGTAGTTAAGATGATGACCTTGACAGCTGGAAGGTCGGCAAGTCAGCAGTTTGAGACCTGGGTGCAGCGTGAACACCTGTTGTCTCTCCCAGCTCCTGCCAACCTAGCAGTTTGAAAGCAAGAAATTGCAAATAGATAAATAGGAAAGGTAACAACATTCCATGAATTCTGGCATCTAGTCATGCCTGCCACATGACCATGGAAAGATCTGCAGGCTGTAAAAGGAGATGAGCACCATACCCTAGAGTCGGACATTGTGCGCTTTTGAGCAAGGGAGACCTTTACCTTTCACTAAATTATATGATAAAAACTAAACACACTAAAAAGCACTGCTTCCTGTAGCGTGTGCTGTTTGCAAAATCTTCCAGCACCACCAGCTCCTGGTCCATTTCAAGCAGTTGTCGAAGAGGCCTCTGAATGGAAGTAGCCACTTAAATTATACAAATGTATCTTGTCTGGTTGGGCAGCCAATGCCCTTCACAGCATAATCCTAGCTGTTAAGTATTCAGAGGACTGGGTGCTTGTTTTAATTTCCTTTGTGGATGGATCACTTGCTTCCCTATCTACAGATTAACAGTGTGAAAATGGGTGTTTCAGGGGGAAAGTATTTTCCTGCCTGCTTAAGCAAATGCATCACCTCCTGCTGTCCCCATCAGCAGGTTTCTCTGTGCATTAGTGCTGCCCTTTCTAACATTGTTAGAATGTTTATTAAGCTATAGACATTCAGGAAATGAATTGCTCCTTTCCCGCTGGCTTCACTGGGAGCCATTCTGCAAGGACAGGCTGTGGGCCAACCTTTGTCACAACATTGGGTCAGAGCTGGCAGGTCCACCGGACTACAGATATGGTAGATAAACTGGCTGAAACAGTGGTTTTTTTATTGTATTAAGTCAATGCTACAGTAGGCTCGTTGAATCATTGTGGATTTAGTGAGTCAACTCTTCTGTAAGTTCCACTGATTCAATGGGCCTACTCTAATTATAAGAGTAGCTAAGCCAAGCACCAGAATTTCAGCCACTGCAACCACTGCCATCAGAAAGAATTCCATGTGAATTTAAGAACTTCCGTCTCTCTTTCTCCTGCTCTCCTTCCCTCCTTCTCTCAAACATACAATTTTGAAAACCAGTATCAAGTTGTAGTTAGTGTAGTGAGATCTTGAGTTCAAATCCCCATTCAGCTATGGAACTCACTGAAGCAACAGTAACTCCATTTTAAGATGTGTTGGAAATCTACTCCTGGTTTAAGTTTTCACCCTGCAAAAGCTATCCAAGGTGCTGAATCTATTTCAGGGTTAAGGTTTAAACCCCTAGATAGTTCCTGCAAAGTGCAGGGTAAAACATAGGGTGAATTTATAGCACCTTCCAATTCACAGCCCTCAGTCCCCAGTACTTTGAACTAATCACTGTGTCTTAGCATAATTTGCTTCCCAAATTTGTTTTGAGGATAAAAGAGGTAGAGGTACAGATCTGAGTTCTGTACTTCAGCAAAGGGAAAGGTATACAGTATTACCTTGGATAACGCTAAGACTTGGTTCCACAAGTCTTGGTGTTATCCGATTTTTAGTGTTATCCAATCCATGTTAAAATCCTATGGGATGGATCGGATAACGTTAAAGCTCCATAGAGATACATTGTAACCGCACAGGCTTTAGCGGTTTGTTATCCGATCCATCCCATAGGACCTTAACATTATTCAATCCAATTCTCCTCCCCAGATTACTTAACGTTATGTGATTTTAGCGTTATCCGAGGTATTACTGTACATGAAATATATTCCGTAAGTGCAAATATGGATACAAAACTGGATTTTGCATTTGTGAGGCCACTTCTGCATTGTTGTTTTTGTTGTTGCTATGTGCTGTAATTTGACTTCCATAAATGTTTCTTAGGAGTCCAAACTCATAATGCCAACATTGCTCTTGGCATTTGTGACATACTGAAAACTTCTTCACCATGTTAAGGTGTGGAACCAAGAAAAGGCACTGTGTATTACCCACTTTGAATCTTTGAGATCATTTTGTTTCAGCTTAAGTAACTGAACTTCACATCTGAGATATAAATTATATCCAAGAAGTAAAAATATGTCTTTAATGATTTAAGATGATCTAACAGTCAGTCATTCATCTTGGGATGTTGTAAAAACTGCTTACTGGCAAGGAAGTTCACCACACAGGATTCTTGGGTAGAAGTTAAGCCAAGATAATTCAGATCAACTTCATGAATTTCTCACAGCCCCATCAAGCTTATTTGAAAGGCTAAACATCGCCTAGATTAAATTTGGTGACACTGCTAAGCTCTTTGCTGGGCAACCTGCATCTTCTTCACTCTTGTTCACAGATGTTAATGGGATTATGCTGACATGGGCCATGTTTACACATTTGATACCTTTTGCAACTCTCCTGTAATATACTCAGCCCCGCTAGGAGAGGTGGCACTTGGCCACAGACATCTAGATGTCCTTCTTGTTCATCCACTTAACACAGGTAACACACCTGACAAGCACCACCCGCACAGGTAACACACCTGACAATGCCTCACAATCATTGCTATCTGTTCTTGTTTTATCGGAGTATTTCTTTGAGGAAGCTTTTTTTCCCCATTTTATTTTTGTTGAAATGTAGAACAGAGCAGAACAAACTCTATTGAAGCAGCTTAATCGCTTTCAAAACAGGCTGTCTATTTGCCATTCCCAGGCTTGGCTCTGCTGAACAGATGATACCAACTGAGCAGTCATTTGCCTATGAATTCAGAGCGGAGTTTACATCTCTCTCTGCACGCTTTCAGCAAAATGGCTGTGATTTCTTTAGTGAGTTTGTGGAGGAGCATTTTCACAGGCAAGTATACTAGGGTTGGAAGTCCCTTTCTTATCAGCTTATTCGTTGTTTTCTGCTGCAACATGGTTCAGATGAAAAACCTGGAGGGGATTATGCCATATTCCTTGATCTTCATGTCTCTGTTATTTTAATCACCTAGTAGAGTTGGTTCCTCTCATTTTTAGTACTTTGCCACCCGCAACAATTGTGCCACCACAAGCATTACATCAAGGAGCCTTTGAACCATTCTTGTTGCAATCCCTGGCCTAGTCTATCTCTTGTAAATTACTTCTGGTTAAGTATGCCTGACCTTTGCATTTGAGGGCAATTCCAGGTCAGCTGTGTGCATCACATAATTGCCCATTACTCTGGGCAGGTTGTGAGAGCTTTTGAATTTCCTTTGTTTATCATTCACAGAAACATGTCTAATTGTTTCCTAAGTTGCATTCACTCTGTCTTGTTTTCTGTGCAACCAACAGCTGAAAGATGGCACTTCTCCAATTCCAGCTGCAGGCTTAGCAGGGCTGTGTTCACCCGTTCCATTAATCAAGGAGCTACGGCTGCTAATTTGTGAGCTGCCATGGAGAACTCTTGCAATTTCCCTGCTCTCTCTGCTCCAGGAAATACATTTGTGTCAGTGTCAGTTTCAGATACTTTCCCCAAAGAGGAGGGGTGAAAAGAAAGTGAAAAGAAAATGGAAAGTAATTTCACTTACTCCTGTGGAGAACTTTAACTGCTGTTATAGAATATCTTTCTCCAAAGTGATTCCTCGGAGCCAAGTGCAGCTGCCCAAATATTACATTCTTAGGCAAACCTATTTGGTGGGATATCAAGCAGAGAGTAAAAAAGCACTTGAGTTAGGGCCTCATCAACCTGGAAAAAAGCCCTAGCTAAGTGATGGGCAAACTTGTGGTCTGGCAACCAAGCATCCCTTTGAGATAAACTCCATGATAGGTTCCAACAAGTTGGAATGAAGCTCAGAATAACTGCAGGCCTTCATCCCAGCACAGGAGCAACTGGCTACATTTCTGACGGTGGGTATTATCAATTTTGAATACAGACTACAAGACATATGTCTGTAGTGTGAGTTGAATTCAGCTGCATGAGTCAAACCCAGTCTATTAAGCCTGTGCTAGTTGCTGACTTTGTTAATCAAACCCCAGAAATTAGGAAGCAACCTAGAGGGACATTGCTAGATACTTAACAGATTAGGAGCCCAGGCTGTTAGGGAAAATCTTCAGAAAATTTGGATATGTCAATATAAATATAAATTGAGTTATAATTACCAAATTTGAATTTTCAAATTTTGGTAAGGACCAATCTAAATGTGTGACTGCAGTGACTTAGTGTTTAAGACACTGAACTTGATGACTGGAAGGTGGCAGATCAGTAGTTCAAGAACTGAATACTGCACAACGGAGTGAGCTCCTGTCTCTGTCCCAGCTCCTACCAAACTAGCAGTTCAAAAGCAAGAAATTGCAAGTAGATGAATAGGTACCACCTCAGTGGGAAAGTAAACAGTGTTCCTTGGACTATGGTGTCTAGTCATGCCTGCCACATATCCACATAAACATCTTCAAAATGCAGACAGCAATGGCAATTCAGCTATAAACAGAGATGAGCACTGAACCCTAGAGTCAGATATGACTGGCTTTCGAGCAAGGGCAACCTTTACCTGTACTAATCTAAATGTATTTTTCAGTAAGAAAGATATCTGGCTGAGGAGCCAGTGCTTGAGAGTTCAATTCCCCACAGTCCCTCTTAGGTAGGGTCGCCATATGTCCCAGTTTTCCAGGATTTCCCCGGACTCAAGCTGTCCCGGCTGATTAAAGAAAAAACATGTAAAAGTCCTGGATTTTTAAATTTGAACAAAGGAAGCAAGATCACCTCTCACCAAGGGATTTTTGCAAAGAGTTAATTCACTGCCTCTCTGCCTTTCTTTCAATTATCCTGCTTGAAAGTGGAGAAGGCAGAACAGCACCCTGAAAAGCCCACTGGGATGGGGAGACGCTTGCAAGTGAGATAATTGAAAGAAAGGCATGGAGGCAGTGAAATAACTTTTTGCAAAAATCCCTTGGCTCACCTTGAAGTTTGGGGTACAAGGAGTCGTCCTCAGCCCTTTTCCTCGAAAGCTGCGAGAGAGCAAGAAATACCATATCTAAGAAGCCAAACCTCCACCGTACACTGGGATGGAGGATTCCTTCTTCACGTGACTGCAAAGGGTTAATTGCATAGGATTGGTATTCCTAGAGAGGAAGGGAATAGGATGGACAGAAAGTGAAGAGTCCTCCATCACAAAGGTCCTCCTCCAAAATAAGTCCCTTCCTGTCTCCTGCTTTTCTCCTTCTGGAGGGAAATGGAGGCACCATGGACTGCATTGCCATTCCGGGCCCCTCTTTAGAACTTTCTTCCAAGGGATCCTCATGTGGGGTTTGAGGGTGAGTCTACTTCAGTGTGGTGTGTGTGAAAGGTAGGGTGAGATGACCTCAGGGGGAGGAAGGTTGGTTTCAAGAGATAATGATTGCATAGGATAACGCTAGAATCGGATAACGATGCAAGTTTTTTGGAACAAACTTGCATCGGATAACGATTCTGGATAATGATTCTTAGCATTATCTGAGGCAATGGCCTGCGGGTGTGGGGTGGTTTGGGTAGAACTACCCAATCCACCCCCCACCCGCAGTGGTCTCTGCGACTGCAGTAGGGTCAGGGAAAAGCAGGTGCCTTTCCCCTGACCCTACTGCAGTCGCAGAGACTCCTTGTGTCTCTCTAGAGACCCAATCACGTCTCTCTCTTTCCCCCTCCCTGTAGTTTAAATACAGGGAGGGAAAGAGACACAAGCTGTCTATGCGACTGCAGTAGGGTGGGGGGAAAGGCACGCCTTTCCCCTGACCCTACTGCAGTCGCAGTTCCGCTTGCGGGTGGGGGGTGGCTTTAAAGGCAGGGAGGAAAAGAAAGAGACCCGATCAGGTCTTTCTTTCCCTACCTGACTTTAAAGCAGTTTGTCCCTGAAGTCAGGGCTTTTTTTTTTAGCGTTGTTCAATGCATGCATCGGACAACGCTAAAAATTGGATAACGTCATGACTTGTGGAACCAAGTCATAACGTTATCCGGGGTATTACTGTAGAACCATCAAGAACAGTCTTTTGCAAGAAGAATCACCGGGGGGGGGGGACTATTGACTACAGTTTACTTTAAACTGACAAAGGCTGTCTGGCCCAGACAGGGATTCCGTGGGGTCTTAGAGCCATGATCATCCTGACAGCCCTATCAGACGCATGTGTAGTTTGAAGAATGCAATTATGTCACATGGCTGTCCTGGTTTGGTGGAGAGAATTAGGGCAATCCTACTCTTAGGAGAAGAGCTAGACTGTGTGGCTTTGGGCAAGCTGCACAGTCCCAGAGTAATGGGAAACCACTTCTGTGTATTCTTTGCATAGAAAACCCTGAAACGGGGTTTCCACAAGTCAAAATTGACTTGGCAGCACACATGTATTATTGAGCCAAATGCAAGCCAAGGGAAAATCCAAGTGGGTCACACACACACCCCTCATTAATTTCTTCATTTCTACCCAGGTACTCCTCAAGATTTCAAAATCTTTGGGTTACAGTGCTTGAACAATTATCATTACTTCCATATATCCATATACATTGTTGTATGGCTGTAAAACATGGACCCTCTATTGCCAAGACATCAAAAACCTTGAGCACTTTCACCAACAGAAGCTAAGGTCCATCTTGAACATCAAGTGGGATGACTATGTCACCAGCATTGCAGTTCTCGAGAAGGCACATATAAATAGCATTGAAGCTTCCATCATAGGTCCTCATATTAGATGGATAGGACGTGTCCATCATATGGATGGTTGCAGGTTTCCTCATCAAATTCTTTATGGGGAACGTAGCTCCAGTACAAGAGCTCATGGAGCTCCTTTGAAGTGTTATAAGGACCAGCTGAAACAAACCATGAAGGTGTCAGGTTAAAAAAAAACCACAAACCTGGGAGGCAGGTTGTCCACTTGGCACCAAACCATCTATGTTGCTACCAATCACTTCAAAGGAGAATGATGCAGACATGAAAAGGCTAAGCGACAAGCATGGAAGCTTCATCAAACTCAACTACGCCTTCCACCATCTATTCAGTGTAATATGTGTGGTTGCTTGTTTCATGCCAGGATTGGATTATTGAGTCACCAGAGGTATATCTATCAACTGTGGAAATGACTTCCAGGATACTCGGATATGAGTAGCAGCTGCCATATATCCAATTAAAAATAAACCAAAGAGGTACGCTATTCTGTTATATTATTATTAATTTTGTCCATGCTTTACTCAGAGTTTAAGCATGCACAAAGCTTGGCTTTAACATTACATTCATTATTTTTGAACAATTGCTGTGGGAAAGTCCTCAAAATCCAATATTTAAAAAACAAAATCTTAAAATGTAATATTAACTAAGAGTTATACTTCTTAAAACTTGTCTCTTTTTCATTTGCAGTCAACTGTAAGAAAGAACTGGATCCCAAATGCATCGTCTTAGCAGTCTCAGCAATAAAACAAAGTGCCCATCTTTGCAACAACAGTGGTTTTCAAAGTTTCTTTTTCATGTTCATTAATAAATCATTTCATTTTGTGTTTATTCAGACAGGTACTTTTATAGATAACAGGAAGTTGGACCATACCTATCTACAGACCTAGCTTCATTTGCACACATGCTGCTGGGTTGTGGTTTGGCTCTAATAAGATTATTTTTTCAAACATTATCTATGGGAAAGCAAAGCCAGTAAACACCAACACCACGGACCACGGACCCTTTTACAGGACTGTGCAGCTGAGCTCATTTGAGTGCAATGTGATTTCAGTAGCTGTTTGGGATCTGATAAACTAGCAGCTTTCTTAGGCAACTTGTAATAAGGCCAAAAACTCTCAGGAAAAGCTACCGTATTTCTCAGACCATAAGATGCACACACACACACCCCAAAAAGGGGGAAAACAAGGGTGCATCTTATGGACTGAAGGTGCCGGGTGGGCAGTGGTGGGCAGCCAAAAATTTTACTACCACACTGTGGGCAGAGCCGACATCGTGGATGGAGCCAATGTCATGATGTCATGGGAGGAGCCAACGTCATGATGTTGTGGGCAGAGCTAATGATATGGGTGGAGCCAAAGTAAAAAATAAAAATACAGTACACATAAAAATAGAAATAAAAACATAAAAATACAAATTAAATAGACATGAAATGGAAATAAAAACATAAAAATACAAAATAGACATTAAATAGAAATAAAAACATAAAAATACAAAATGGACATTAAATAGAAATAAAAAACATAAAAATACAAAGTAAAATAGACATTAAATAGAAATAAAAGCACACTACATAAAACAGTGTTTTAAACACCCACGCACCCCAAACACAAACCCTAGTCACTTATCCTGGCTGAGATCAGGGAGCAGCAGGCAGGCGGCAACAGCAGCTGTGTGGCGGTGTGGCGGCGTGGCCAATCCCGGCCTGGCCCAGCCAGGCCTGGTAGTGCAGCCTGGCCCAGCCTGGCCCGGCCCAGCAGTGCACTGTGGCTTGGCCTGGCAGCAGCGAGGAAGCATTGTTGGCGGTCGGCAGCTGAGGGAAGGCCGCCACCACTCCTCCAAAGAGGCCGCTGAGGGCCTCAACAGCCAGCCGCTGTGCCCTTCCTTGCAGCTCAAAATGGCTGCTCATAAGTGCGCATGCATCAAAATATCATTTGACTGATGCACACCTCCAGTATTCAGCACGCATGCATCAAATGGTGTTTTGATGCATGCACACTTATGAGCAGCCATTTTGGGCTGCAAAGAAGGGCAGCTGGAGAGGCGACCGAACCAGTTGCCTCCAAAAAAAGTAACCATCCTGGGTGGTCTCCTGGGAGGATTACTACCCCCCCCCCCGGAGTCCACCCGGGATTTGTACTACTGGTTAGGTAGAACCGGTCTGAACCAGCTGCTCCCCACCACTGCGTGTGGGGCAGGGGCGGTGTGGCTGGGAAGCCAACTGGGGCTGGGCTGTGACTTGGGGAGGCATCTGCGCAGCCACATGGATGCCTACCCGATGTCCTCCGCACCCCCAGCGATTGATCGCTGGGGGTGCGGGAGACATTAGAGACAAATCACGCAGGCACGCGGATGCATCCCTGATTATCCCCCACAGCCCCAGCGATTGCTGGGCTGCAGAGGACTTCAGGGAGGCATCCGCGTGCCTGTGCGGTTTGTCCCCAATGTCCCTCGCACCCCCAGCAATTGATTGCTGGGGGTGCAGGGGACATCGGGGACAAACCGCGTCGGTGCATGGATACTTCCACAATGTCCCCTGCACACCCAGCAATCAATCAGTATGGATAAAGATGTGTTGTATCCCTTTCTGAAAAATACAGTCCTGCCCGTTTGGGAGCTCAAAAGCCAATTTTAAAAGTAAGGTGTGCTCTTCCAGAATTAAGTCTGTTTTCATTTTTCACTGACCTGACATTCAGCAGCACGCTTTTAATCTGAAGGATTGTCACCAAGTCTATCTAACCTATTTGAATATGAGGAAAGTTGAGGGAGCGTCAACCCCTATTCTTTGTCTGTTTGAGTGTCTTTCTTTTCTGCAGAAGGTAATATCTTTTTTTTATCATTAAACAAAAAAATCATTGCAAGCTTTCGTGATTCAAGATCACTTCTTCAGGTATGCAAAGGCAGGGAAATCATCAATGAAAGTCTGAATGTTCATGGCATTATGGTCTGTTTGCCAGACTCAATTCTGAAAAAATAAATGTGAAGTAGATGTCCATTTTATATCCCTCCCCATTTAACAAACACAGGAAACCAGTCATCTGCTTATCACTCTCTCCAAATGGCTCTGTGGGGCTATAGGCCCCTTCTCTGGCCTGATTAAAGCAATGCAAATTCCGGTAACCTCCATGAGGAAAAGGGTGTGGGGGTGGATTTGGTTTAGACACTAGGTATTCCAATTGTAGCCAATTCAAAGTCAATTAAAATATTACCTAGTGGTTCAATTTGTAGAGATGCTGTCCTGATGTGTTAAAAGGTCCATGCAGCTCAGGTGGCTTTTTTTGGTCCAAAAAAAGGTATCACCTTCTTCTACATTTTTTTATATGGATCACATTGCTGATTTGTTTGTTTATGGAACTACTGAGGATACCAAAAAGAGGTGCCTGAACTGCATGGACCTTTTACCTAAATGTTTAAGTAGCAATGTACATAACATCCATTGGAGGTCACTACAGAGTGATTGACAAAGTCCCATTAAATCCCATGGTGTGTGTGGGGTGGAGCCAAGATGGAGACCTGAGAGTTTGTTTTTTCTTCAGCTGCAAAAATGGAGCCACATTTTGTGGGATAAAAGTAGTTACAGTCTCTTTAAAAATGTAATAAAAGGACCATAAGGATTATAGAGTCAAGGGGAACTTTTTAAAAGTTGTTTTCAACCCAAAGTTTGCTGTGGCTGCTTCACCGGAGATAACGGAGATAAGGGACTCGAGCTGGCCGGCTGATCTGTAAGCATTTTAACGAAGTGGGGGTGGGGTGAAGACAATTCCAAGCCAATTTTAAGTTAAAGGAAAGTTTGGACATACTTTTTTCCTTAAGATTGTTGGCTTGAGAAGTTAAATACAAGGACTGTATATCTGGAGTGTGTGGGAATGCGAAGTGCCGAGACGGACGATAACAATCTCTTCCCGGCTACCGGTCGGCAATTAATTTTTAAAAGTCCTCACCCCTTCACTTACCAACTACAAAACTTCGATAGCAGCCAATTAAACTGTTTAGACTTTGTATTGTTTTGAATAATTGCTGGCAGAAGAATTGTTTTTTTTTCCCTCTTGTGGATACGGTTTACCGGAGTAACTGAAAGTGAAACTGAGGACTGCTGTTGCTGTCTCTTTTTGGTTTTCCCCTTCGGTTAAGTGATTTTTGGACTCCTGTTGCTGGATATTCATGGAACTTTAATAATTGTTTTTTGCTGTGGTGAATGTTATCTGGATGAGTAAAAGAAGGGATCTTTGGAAGATAGACAAGATAACCCTGCTTGGGTAAGAACTGGACGTTTGACAAGAAGAGAGCAAGTAAGGGTGAAATCATTGAAGGAAGAAATCGATGAGGCGGAGGAATTGCAAAGATTAAGGGAGAAGGCTCATCATCAACAACGACAACAACAGTTTCAACAACACAGAGACAAATCACTACAACGAAATCAAAAATCACATCAAGAGCAAGAAATGGAGTCAAAGGCTGAACAGGGGGCCATAAAAAAGAAATTAAGCGAAAAAGACAAACCTCAATCTGATTTAAGTGAAGTCTTGTCAGCATGGATGAAACAACATGAAGAAAATGTTGAGAAAAATTATGACAAATTTAAACAACAATTGTTTGATAGACTACAGGCTGCAGAAATTCAACGAGTCAAGGAGCAACAAGAACTTATCGAGATCATTCAAAAAGATATAAAAGACTCATCAACAAACTTGTTAAAAGGCACATCTGAAGGAATGAATAATTTACTGAAGCAGATGGGGGAAATGAAAGAATCAGTGGCCATAGTAAAAAAGGAGGTGGTGGAACTAAAACAAGAAGTTGTGGAGGCGAGAGAAAGAGAGAAAGAAAAAGCAAATAAATTGATTGACCATGAAAAAAGAATGGCATATCTGGAAGATCAGATAAGAAGGGAAAATGTGATAATTAGAAAAATCTCTGAGAATAAACTGGACAACTTGAAATTAAGACTGTTGACATGGCTGAATGAATTGAAAATTGGGGAGGGATTTTGCATCTGAGGACATTGAGAGTGTGTATAGACTGGGTCCAAAGAAACATAGAACGGGTTCTAGAAATGTGTTGTTAAAATTTGCAGATTTGAGTGCAAAATTAAGATTGATGTCTTATATTAAAAATGCTGGTCCGGATGTTCTCAAAATGGAAGGAGTGGATATTGAAATTTTCAACGATATAGCATTTGAAGAAAGAATTTGGAGAAATCAAATTAAGCCTGTTACAAAAAAAATTGAGAGATAAAGGAATTTTATATAATTGGAAATTTTTAAAACAGATGAGGTTTGTGCACCTGGGGAAAACCTTTTATATAAAGGAAGATTCATACGTGTTGGATGTGTTAGTAGAAGCAAAGATTCTGGAAAACGGAACACAAGAGTGGAAGGAGCTCAAAGAAGCATTGTCACTGGCAGGAGCAAACACAGCAAAAAAATCAGAATCCACAACTGAAGAGGCTCAAGGAGCAACTGGAGGTGATTAAGATAGTGTAACATCTGCAGCTGAAGTATTACTGAAGAATGATTAAGTTTTGTAACCACATGACTCCCCTCCCCCCTTCTCTTATTAGTAGAGGTGCTTTTTTTCTTGAAAAAAGAAGGGGGTTATCATCTTTTTGTTTTTTATATGTATTTCTGTGTAATATATGTTAAATTGTGGGTAGTGGGTAACACGTCCTTTGAAGTCTGCCAGCTATTTCTTAAAAGGTTAAATAACATTAAAACATGAAAAATATTAAGATATTGTCATGGAATGTGAAAGGGGCAGGGTGTCCTACTAAACGTAAACGGTTGGAAATGGCCCTAAGAAAAGATAGAGCGGACATCATTTTTTTACAGGAAACGCATCAAAAAGCGGCGGATAAAAATAATTTGTATCTTGGTTGGACTCAGTATTATGAAAAGGCCTTTGGTTCTTCCAAGGCAAGGGGGGTGGCGATTATGATATCGAAAAGATTGGGATTTACGGAAACAAAAATGATAGGGGACCCAGAAGGCAGATATTTGATTATAGCTGGAAGTATAGAAGAAGAAGAAATATTGTTGGTCAATGTTTATGCACCAAATGAGAATCAAGACCAATTCTTGACTAAATTGAGTCATATTTTGATAAAAGAAAACTGTGATAGAATGATAGTTGCTGGAGATTTTAACCTAACAAGGTCAAATATTGATTGCACTAATATAACTAATTATAGAAAAGGTTGGAAAGCTAAATTGTTGGATGAGTGGATAAAAAAGTTTGGATTGAAAGATTCCTGGCGAGAATTGAAAGGGGAAGAATGAATTTATACATATTATTCCCAGGTTTATAATTCATATTCTAGGATTGACTATGTATTTGTAACACAAAATATATTGAAGGATTTAAATGATGTAGAAGTAGGAATTTTTAAGGAATCGGATCATGCCAAAGTAATGGTGGAATTACAATTTAAAATAAATAAAAGTAATATAAGAACTTGGAGGTATGATCCGAAATTATTTAGAGACAAGGGGATAAAAGATCAGATAATGAAAAATTGGGAAGAAATTTGGAAAATTAACGATAACAATGAAACAAATTTTAATGTAATTTGGGATGCAATGAAAGGAGTATTCAGGGGTGAGTGTATTAAATTTAAGAGTTTAAAAAACAAACAATATAAAGATAGACAACTGGAGTTGGAAAAAGACATTAAATTATTGCAAACTAAACACGCCAAAACAAAGGAGAAGAAGACCTTAGAAAGGATACAACTGTTACAGAAGGAGATAGCAGGAAGGGATATTGAAAAAATTAAAAGAGATTTAATTTATCTGAAAAGGGAATATTTTGAGTATAGTGATAAAAGTTCAAAAATGTTAGCAAAAGCAGTGAAAGAGAAGAAGGAAAAAGGGGAGATTGGAACTTTAATAAGGGAGGATATGAAAAGGTGCAATAAAACAGTAGAGAAACTTAACATAGTTAAAAAAATTTATCAAAATTTGTACACAGATAAGAAAATAAATTTAAGCAAGTTAGAAAAATATCTACAAGAACACAAGGGGGAGAGTATAAAAGCAGAACATAGGGCTAAAATGGAAGAACAAATTACAGAGAAAGAGATATTAGATGTTATAAATAAACTGAAAATAGGGAAAACTCCAGGAGAAGATGGATTACCAGCGGAATTTTATAAAGAATTTAAACAAATTATTATTCCTAAATTAACCAGGCTATATAATTATATCTTGGAGGGGGGAGAATCTCCAAATTCATGGCTTAGATCTATCATAGTATTAATACCAAAACCAGGAAAAAATTTAGAATTGGTTGATTCATATCGTCCAATTTCTTTAATTAATCAAGATGCAAAGATTTTTACAGCAATTATGGCTAATAGGTTAAATAGTTTTCTGCGGGAATATATACATACAGATCAGGCAGGTTTTTTAAAGGAAAGATATATGTCTGATTTAATAAGAAGGGTGTTAAATTTGTTACAAATAAACAAGAGAAAAGAAGGTAAAATAGGATTATTATCTTTAGACATTTTTAAAGCTTTTGATTCTTTACAATGGGTCACTATTAAGGAAACAATTAAAAAAGTAGAATTTGGGGGGAAATTTAAAAATATAGTTAATCAACTTTATAAAAGTAGTTATGCCAAGGTAAGAGTAAATGACTCATTTACAGAAGATATTGAAATTAAAGCAGGAATGAGACAAGGATGTCCTCTTTCCCCCATTTTGTTTATAATGGCTATGGAATTATTGGCTAGAGCTATAAGGAGTGATACGAACATAGAAGGGATAAATGGAATAAAAATAAGTTTGTATGCAGATGATACTTTAATTATAATGAAAGATCCTATAAAAAATATGGAAAAGATACAAGATCATTTGCAAAAATTTGAAGAGATAACAGGCCTGAGAATAAATTGGGGGAAATCAGAAGCAATCTGAGAGGAACACCTGGGTTCCAGTAGGGTGAGGCAGCAATTTTTTCTCTCCGTGCTGCTCTAGGCTTTTTTATCTTTTAAATTAGTTTTTACAGTTTTAAATAGCTCTTTTAAACAATTATAAAGTTTTACTTAGATTTTAAAACAATCTTACTTAGTTTTTAAAACAATTTTTTTTGTCTGCAGCTTTTAATACAAGCCTGAAAGGTCTTTTAATACAAACTGAAAGGTTTTCTTTTAGATTCAAGCTTATTTTATCAGTGTTTTATCAGTGTTATTTTAGCCTTGTTGTACTTTGTGAGACCTGCCTCCCTGGCATTTTATCAGGGAGTTGTTAAAACCATGTTTTGAGCCATTTGTTGGAAGTGTCCTTGAATTCAGAACGCTGACTCAGGAAGTAGCCTAGCCCAAACAAACTATCCGGAGGTGAAGGTGGGATTCAGGCAACAAAATGAAAGAACAGAAGAAAAAACCCTGCCAATTTAGAAATGGGAAAGAGAAAAAAGCGTCAAGGAGCCAGCCCAGGTTCACAACATCTTTTAAAGTCAGCCAAGCAACCAAAAATTGATGAACTCTTTATGCAAGAAGAGACTGTAAGTAAGACCCCCCTGATCCCTACTCCTAATGCACCTGAGGCTCTTGCCGAGTCTGAAGCAGGGAAGCAGCAGAAGGATGATTTAATAGACTGGGTGGACTTTGTATCCAATCCCCCTTGCCATCTCTCCCATGCTATCAGCTCTCCAGTCTCTCCTAAAAGTGTGCAGGGCGGGGAAGGAGACAAGCTCAATTCGGCTGAGCTTATGGCAACACAATGTCTCCTTACAGCTCAGACTGTTACTTCGGTTTTTGAGCAGCTGGCTGTCATTGTGAAAAATTTGGACATTTTAAAATCTGATTTTGAAGCCTTTGCAAGTAAGCAAACAGAAAGACTGTCAACATTTCTTAAAGCTCAGTCCCAAATGGATAATCTAGCCAAACAACAAAAGGCAAATAAATCTCAAATTAAGAAAGAGGGCAACCTATGCATTGATAGAGGATGGCAAGTGCACAGTGAAAATTGTGAAAATACCTCACTGGCCCGCTCTTTGCAACCGAACCAGGTTGCCCTTCATGTAACTATGAACAGCCTTAATTCCAGTCGTTGGTGGTCTAGAAGAGCAATTATAACTTCCCTGGGGCAACTTCTACGTTGCCATCTTAACCAGATAGACTTGCTTACAGCTGAGTGGCTACCAAGCTGGGTTGGCAGTAAGAGAATCTTATTGACATTTAAGCAATCTACCATACCCCAGATGTTGCTTAAAATGAGACCTTTCCTTGCATCTATTCAGATCGTCCCAATTAGGGTTTTCCGTGATGGAGTGGTAACTCCCTTGATCAGTCCTGATGTTTTTGGTCTGCACAGTCTGGGAAACACCAAATCTGTTGTTAACAGAGGTGTCTCTGGTTTGCCCCTGGCCAAATTGGATGATGGGAATGTGAACATTCAAAAGGAGGCCAAGTTAGATGCAGAGGAGGCCACACTTGTTGGGTCCTTTGGAGTTCTGCCTAGGGTGGAGCAAGTGGATATTCTGAAAAGGATGGACACTCTTAAGAGAACACTCCTGGCTACTATGGCCACTGCTGAACCACTAATTGACCTTTCCACAACTGAAGTATCATCTCAGCAGAATTTGGTGGATAAGGAAGAAAAAGAAAATCCAAAGCTTCTACCTATTACAGCTTCTCATACCTCTGCATGCAGTTCAATCACTCCGCATCTATTAACACTTCCTCCTGACTCTGTTATTTGTTCAACTTGTCAACCTGCAATAGCACCCCACTTAAATAAGAAATCTCCACAAAATTTGTTGGAGCCCACCCAACAGCCAAGTGGAGTTGAAGATAAAAAGAGGTCAAATCAGTGCATATTTTATGACACTGAGGGTATCCTGGACAATATCACCTTGGGATGACTAGAAAACTCCTATGTTCCAACTTATAATATAAACACCCTGCCACATCTTCCCAGCAACTCCCAGCAGAAAGATGGAAGACCAGAACATCAGATGGCGATTTGTTGGAGTTTCTGTCAAGGTTTGATATCATTGCACTCCAGGAGACCTGGTTGACTGATGAAGAAGATGAGGCTAAATTAGCAGGCTTCAGCTTTTGGTCCACCCCTGCTGAAAAATATAAAACTAAAGGGCGGGCATCGGGAGGGTTAATTATTCTTGCCAAAGCTGAGCTGGGTTGGCAAGGACAGCAATTGAACCTTGGAGACTACTCTTCCAACTATCTGATTGTCAAATTTTCTTATGTCTCTACAGTAGTGATATTATTGAATGTTTATATTCCTCCTTTTACATCTTCGTATTTCCCACCAAATATTTGGGTAGACTTAGAGGAGGTAATAGTAAAGTTAAACAAAACATATCCCAAAGCTACTCTGATACTTGCAGGAGACTTTAAAGCCCGACTAGGTAATTCTCTACAAGAGTTTGTACACCAGAGCATTCTACCACAGGATTACTTGACTACTGATCCTCCATGGCAATCGAGTGACCAGAAAAGAAATATGGCAGG
This sequence comes from Furcifer pardalis, assembly GCA_030440675.1. NCBI lineage: Eukaryota > Metazoa > Chordata > Lepidosauria > Squamata > Chamaeleonidae > Furcifer > Furcifer pardalis. The sequence continues at coordinate 63,174,251 of CP126893.1, read as the reverse complement.
AACCATGTTGGTCTCTCTGATCTACAAATGTAATCTTTATATTCTAGGTGTTAAGGATCCCGTTCTTAAATACCCTTTCACCTATCATGCAGGTAACTCTAGCAGTGTGCTAGACTATATTTGTGTTTCTAGGGATAAGATTGAGTTGTTTTCGGGTATACAGGCACTTATGAGAGAGGACAGTGACCACCAGCCAATTATAGTCTCATTTAAAGGCTGTTCGGATACAAGGCCTTTCACATCCCATGATAAGGGGATAGTGACTAACCTTGAGGTGAGGCAGGAAAGAAAACTAAATTGGGCTAAGGTTGATACTAAGTCTTTAAAAACCTTTTTAGATTCGGAACAGGCTCAGATTTGGAAAAGCTCAATTTCTTCCCCTACATTAGGCTCAGATAAAATCCTGACTTCTTACACTAACATATGCTTTACCCTGAAGAACTTTCTAACACATAAACTTCCTGGGAATTATCAACAACAAACCAGATCAAACTGGTATGACTATGACTGCATATATAGCAGAAAACATTTGAGGGCTTTTATGCGTCAGGCTCTGGAACACCCTACTACAAAAAATCGTACAGAAATGCTAAAAGCCAGACGTGAATACAAGAAATTAATAGCTTCCAAGAAATCAGCATATAAAGCCAAATTATGGTCCGAGCTGGAAGTCTGGTCCAAAGGGACAGATTCGGTTTTCTTTTGGAACAAGGTGGCAGGATTGCTAAAGGAACGCAAATTCCAATTAGATATCCCAGTTCCAGCCTCAGTTTGGGAAGATTATTATACCAATTTGTTTTCTAACTCAAATCTAGGCCAAACCTATAATCTGAGCACAAATTTTCCATCTATTGATAGCCTTCCACTATGGCCTCCTGTTTCTGTAGCTGAAACAAAAATAATTATTCAATCTTTAAAGCCCAATAAGGCTCCCGGGGAGGATTTTTTACCTCCAGAGCTTTTTAAGACTCACTGCGACTGGTGGGCCCCTCTGCTAGCTGGACTTTTTACGTTTATAAATAATACAGGTTTTATTCCAGTTGGATGGGAGGTTGCCATTATAGTGCCAGTTTACAAAAAAGGAGACAAAGGTGACCCTAAAAACTATAGACCAATAAGCCTTATTGGAATAGTGGCTAAAATGTATGCCAAGCATCTGCTGAGTAAAATAGTAGACTGGGTTATGGAAAATAATATTTTACGGGAGGAACAAGCTGGTTTTAGACAAGGAAGATCTACAATAGACAATTGTTTTATTTTATATCATCTTCTCACAAAGCAATTAAGAAATAGAAAGAAATTATTTGCTGCATTTATAGATCTTAGAGGAGCCTTTGATTCGATTGACAGAAACGTGTTGTGGGAGAAATTGGATACCCTAAAAATGGAACCTAGACTTTTATTCTTAGTTAGAGCTTTATATTCAAATACATACCTGAAAGTGCAGACTGGTGTAAATGGTTCCTTAACGAAGAGCATACCTACTTTTAAAGGCGTCAGACAAGGTTGCATTTTAGCTCCAATGCTTTTTAATCTTTATATTAATGACTTACCAGGATTCCTGTTTGATACACAGACCCATATGTTAAAGATTCTTGATAAGCACATTAATACTCTTTTATATGCTGATGACATGATTTTAATGGCTCATTCACAAATAGGTCTGAGGAGATTGCTTCAAAAACTAAATGCATATTGTGCTCAAAATCTTTTAAATATCAACAAAAGCAAATCCAAAGTGTTGGTTTTTAGTAGGAGAAGCAAAATGTATAATTGGCAGATAAATGGGGAACCTATTGAACAAGTTAACTCTTTTAACTATCTTGGAGTGGTTTTCTCCAATACAGGGTCATGGCTAAATAATTTTAAAAGAATTTCATCAGGGGCTGCCATAAGTACAAAGAAACTGTATAAACTATTTAATTATAATCATCCTGGCACCCTGTCCCCAATTTTAAAAGTGTTCAGGGCTAAAATTGTCCCAATGCTGTCATACGGGGCAGAATTGTGGGGTCTAAATAGAGCCCCACTTCTGGAACAAATACAGTCCCGGTTCCTTAGAAGCATTTTAGGAACTGATAGCAACACGTCTGCTCTTGCAGTCAGAGCAGAATTGGGCTTCCACTCCTTGTATAGCCATTTAGTATTTAAAACATTCTCATATTGGTTGAAGATCCAATCAATGGACTCAAATAGGCTGCCCAAATTATGCTTAACTGAACAGATAAAGTGGGATTATCCCAAGTCCTGGGTTAATCAACTCTGCGAAGTAATTTCTCACCATGGGTTCTCAGTTCAGTATTTGCTCTCAGTGGCCACTCAGGCCAAGGAAATTTTTAAACAGAGAGTCTTAGATATCAGTGCACAATCTGACTTGGAACTACTGGCCAAAAAAGGTTCGTTAAGGTGGCTGGCGGCTAACAAAATTACATTTCAAACTGAAAAATATGTTTTGATGCGCCTCACTTATCCATTAAGAAGGGCATATTGTAGAGCCAGATTCGAGCTATTAGACTCCATGAATAGATATGGGGGTTTTCACCACTTACCATATCACGAAAGAACGTGCATCTGCGGGTCTCCAAATGTTGAAAATAGCTCTCATATTATATTAGATTGCCAGTTGTACACTGATATTAGATCTAAATACCTTGCATCCCTATTGGAAAAAACAACTTTTTGGGACTCAAAAAACAAACTGTCTTATCTCCTTCTGGGCTCTAATATCCACGTTGTGTGTAGAACTGCCAAGTTTATAATTAAGGCATCAGCTAAAAGAATCGAATATGTCGATCAAATTGGGGTATCCTGCAAGGGAGATTCACTTATCTGACTATCAATATGCATGAATTAATTGTATTAAGGCACCTTCTCCAGTTTACATTCTTTAAAAGTAGTTCAGGTATGTATATATTGTATTTATTGTATTTTTATTGTATTTTTATTGTATTTTATCACACTTTATTGCATTGTACAGATTTTAAACTCTTATATTATTGATAAGGTCGAAAGACTAATCAATTAATAAATATTCATTCATTCAGAAGCAATCTTTAGTAAATTAAATAAGGAAGAGATGGGGAGAATTAAGGAAAAATTTAAAATTCAAATTAGGAAAAGTATAAAGTATTTAGAAGTTAACATTGCTGACAATGTAGAGGATTTGAAGAAACTAAACTATGATAAAGTGAAAGAGGAAATTAAGAAGAAAATTGTTCGATATAGGGTATTGAAGACTTTCTGGTTTGGTAGAATAGCAATTTGTAAAATGAGTTTATTACCCAAGATTAACTTTTTATTTGAAGTCCTTCCAATTAAACAATCTGAAAAAGAATTAGGAGTTTTTCAAAATCTATTGAATGATTATTGTAATGGAGGGAAAAGAGCAAGAATACCTAAAAGCCTATGGTATAAACCGCAGAAAGAGGGTGGTTTGGGATGACCTAATATTAAATCGTATTACAGGGCGTTCCAAATTAAAGGCTTGGTAAAACTTTTAACAATAGAGGACTTTATATGGAGGGAGATAGAAATGAAAGATAGTAATGTGTGTGCAAAGGGAGAATTTCTGGAAAATACAGTTTTTGATTTAAAACCAAGAAATAATGTCCTAAAATCTATGATAAATGTATGGATAAAGTTGAAAGATAAATTGGCACCAAACACCTCTCCAATATTAGAGTTGCAAGATCTTAAAACATTTCCAGTTAAAAATTCAGAATTAATAAAAAATATTATGTATAAATATGATATAATTTTATTAAAAGATTGGCTGGATCGAATTGAGAATGAAAAAACAAAAAAAGAAATTTATAAGGAATTAAAATTGAACTGGCTTCATATACTAACGTTGGATAAGTGGAATAAACAATATAAAATGAAATTACAGCCAATAAGGCAGTTGACAGACTTCGAGGAGATGGTATATAAAATAAGAAGAGGTTCAATGGGGATAAAAGGAATAGTAAGTAAATTATATAAAATGATAAACAACATGGATGAATCCCAGGATACCCTTAAAAGAATGTGGGAATCGGACTTGAGTATTACTATTACAGATAAGAACTGGAAGAAAAAATGGAAAAGTAGGATGATGCGAAATCTGTCTACAAAAGTTAAAGAACACAACTACAAGATGTTGTGGCGATGGTATATGACGCCAGTTCGGTTAAATCAAATAAATAGTAGCAATTCAAAAAAATGTTGGAGGTGTCATCAGGAAATTGGGACATACAAACATATGTGGTGGGATTGCAAAATTATTTCCAATTTCTGGCATAAAATGGAACAAGAATTAGGAAAAAATTTAAATATCCGTTTAAAGTTGAATGAAAAAATAGTTTTATTAACGGACTTAGAGGATTTGAATTTAGAGGAAAATATAAAAGAGTTATTGTCTATCTTTTTGACTTTGGCGAGACAACAAGTAGCCAGAAATTGGAAAGGTGATATGAATTTAGAAATTGGTAAATGGTATGTTGATGTTTGGGATATGGCATTAAATGAAAAACTTACATGGGAATTAAATGTAAAAAGGAGGTTAATAAAACAAAATAGATTTTGGGACATTTGGAAGCCTTTTTTGCAACACACATTGTTGGATAATAAAGGAGAAAAACCTGCTCCGAATACAATGTATTTTTGGCAGAATGAATGAGTTGTAAAAGGAGTGGCTGGTAGACTCAAGGACTGTAGTGCACTGGGTGGTAGGAATCATGTACAAAATATTAAAGTTGTAATATGGTGGTTAAAGAGGAGAGTGGATATAAAGATGAAAATATACAGTATAGCAAATGTATAGAAAATAATGTTTGATTACATTATATTATATTGACATGTATTTTTTTTCTCTCTTCCTCTTCTCATTTTTTTTAACGTTGTAGGATGTACGTGGGAACTACTTTTTTTGTATGTAATTGTTTCTTTTATGTTTTGTAGATTGTTTTGTTAGTTTATTTTTAATATTGTAAAAACCCTAAAATAAAATAAAAAAAATAAATCCCATGGTGTTTTTCCCTGTGTGAATAGCAGAGCCTACGGAAAAGGTTGATTAAGGCCTTGTCTACACTGGACTGCAGTGGCTCAAGTGGTTAAGATGCTGACTGGAAGGTGGGAGGTCAGCAGTTCGATACCTGAGTACTGCATGACGCAAAGAGCTCCCAGCTCTGTCCCAGCTCCTGCCAACCTAGCAGTTCGAAAGCAAGAAATTGCAAGAAGATAAATACGGAGCACTTTGGTGGGAAGGTAAACAGCATTCTGTGCACTCCGATGTCTAATCATGCCTGCCACGTGTCCATGACTCTTTGGCTATGAAACAGAGATGAGCACTGAACCCCAGAGTCAGATATGGCTGGCTTTTGAGCAAGGGTGGCCTTTACCTTTACTTACACTGGCTGTGTCAGGTAGAACAGGTTTTTGAAAGGTGTTTGAAGTTGGGAGGAGGTGCAAAATGTGTTTGGTACAATCCCTGTTTCCCAACAGCAGCTTTAGCTGTGCTACCAGTTATCAGGCCCCAGTCTATTTTATCCATCCCCAATGTGCGCAGATACAACAAGCCAATTTATTCGACCCCTTGATGGTGTTGGTTTGGGGCATATTGGCACATGATCAGGCCAACCTGCCCCAACCCACACTTAACCCACCCCCAAACAGCAGACTATATACCCATGTAAATATTCTCTACTTCTGCAACTGTAGCAACTCCTAAAGAGAATTCATGGTGTTTGCTAACGAAGCAGACACAATGAGAAAATGCATTGAGTCTGCTAACCTAGTACAGGATGAAGTTAAGGAGAGATGTTATTGTTTCCTCTAATCAGAGAAAGTTCAGTTGCACAGCAGAGGCTATGAGATTTTGTATTAGTGTGCTATTGGAAACTGCTCACTTAGAAGGAAAATGTAAATAGATAAAATATGTAAACACCCATGCTTATAAAAAGGCTGATATAATGTGAGCAAGCTGCCAACCAGCAGGTTTCCAGCCAGCCAGCACAGAGTCAGCAAAGCCATCTGAGCCATGACAGGGCCATGCCAAGCCAAGCTGAGCTGCTGGGGGAAGTAAAAGATAATAAAAAGCAGCAGCTGGAGAGAGAAGCTTAGAGGCAACACACAGAAATCACAGGTTTTCCTTCATAGTTTTAAACTAGTAAATGGCTGGATGAGTATCTTGAAAACTTACTGTTTTCCACATGTGTGTTCAAATATGCTAAAAGGGTATCTTCTTCTTCTTCTTCTTCTTCTTCTTCTTCTTCTTCTTCTTCTTCTTCTTCTTCTTCTTCTTCTTCTTCTTCTTCTTCTTCTTCTTCTTCTTCTTCTTCTTCTTCTTCTTCTTCTTCTTCTTCTTCTTCTTCTTCTTCTTCTTCTTCTTCTTCTTCTTCTTCTTCTTCTTCTTCTTCTTCTTCTTCTTCTTCTTCTTCTTCTTCTTCTTCTTCTTCTTCTTCTTCTTCTTCTTCTTCTTCTTCTTCTTCTTCTTCTTCTTCTTCTTCTTCTTCTTCTTCTTTACTTCCTAGGGACTCAGTGTCCTTTATGCACTATAGAGGTTGCTTCCTGAAGAATCACCCAGCCAGCCACCCCAGAAGAATTGCAGGAGCAATCCCAGGAAGTAGTGCAACAGTAAATGAAGACTTAGAAGAAGGCGTGGGCATTGCCCAGGTGAGTGAAATGAAGGTGTCTGCAGATATGTGTTTGGTGACATAAATTTTAAAAAGGCCTTATCTTTCATGTCTACATGTGCATCACAACTCAGCAAGAAGAGCTTGAGCACAAAAGAGAAAATTGCTGTTGATTAGGAATAAAAAGGATGGAATGGTTTTTATGGTACTCTGGAGGAGGTGGCCCTTAAAGTACAGTGGAACCTCATACAACAATTGCCCTGTATAGCAATGAAATCACATACCAATGGGGGGGGGGGAGAATAGCGCCTCGCATAACAATTTTCCCTATGGAAAAAGAACATACAACAATTTTTCAATGGAGAAAACCACTTAGCAGGAAAAAAATCATTGTACAATGGATCCCATAAGGAAAATTGCTATACAATGCATGTATCGTATAGCAATTGTTTTGTACAACAACGAGCCCTGTGGAATGGATTAAAATTGTTGTATAAGGTACCACTGTACTTTGATCTCAAGTTGTTTGGGATTTTAAAGGCTGAAAAACAGTACAGTATCTTATTTCTGGGAGTCCATGACATACAAAAATCCCATCCATACTGTCAATAAGTAACCAATGAAAATCTAACTAAATTATACATTCTATCTAGCCAGACTCCAGTTGAAGTCTGCCGATGGCACCTTGCACTGATTTTTTAGCTGTCTCCACCAAGAAATCTGAGCTGAAATTGCAATTAATCCACTGAGAAGGAGAACAGAATAACAAAGCAACCTCTCAGATAGGGATCATGTAACTTCTTCAGAACTGCAGGTCTTTCTTTCATGAGCGGTTTGCCTCCATTGTAATGCCAGAGTACCTTATCATTATTAGTTCAATATGGATTCACATATTGAACCTATCATGAGAATGAAGACAGTTGTTTCAGTTATAACAACCTGTTTAATTTAACATTCTGCTCCTGTATTTTCCTTAGAGAATTCTACAAATGGGCCTTCATGTTTGATAGACTGTGTTATTAATGTCATACAAATGTTGGACATAAGCAATTACTGAAGAAATGTTGTTATGTATCGAGTATGTGCCTCTGCAATATGAGTGTGCTATAATTTTATAAAATAAAAACATTGATTTTTGCATTATAGAGATAGTTGTATTTATCCATTACCTTTGCTGTACTGATTATACTTGGTACCATATTGAAGATTACATCCATCACACCCTCTTTTAACTATGCGTGCCCATGTGTTAGTGCTTTTATTCCTAAAATATTGTCTTCTACTAGTGTTGCTGATAAGTAAATTGTTTGGGAAATTACCTATATGAAACACAGCGTGTATAACTAGGGTGGCCATTAGGGTGACCACAGTGATAATGGGAGCAAATTATTTCCCGAATTTTGTCAATGGGAACTCCACAAAATGATCAGTCTTTGCAGATTGTACGATAGCCAAAGTTTGAACATGATTGGAGCATGTTAACCCGTGGCACTGGGCGTTCAAAGTTTCAAAAAACTCAATTTTTTGGCTGGCTAATGTATAACTGAGCAGACATTGGATGATGGTCTAGGATGCAGAGCATCATCCATCCTTTCTTCAGTTATGGTTTTCTTCTGGATGTAATGATATTTATTCTTTTTCAACCTTTTTACCAGAACTCATGGTAAAGGTCTCTAGAAAAGAACAATGTCACATAATCTGTACGTTATTTCTGTTTTCTCTCCTCAGGCAATTTTTCATACTATGAGAATGACACTGTGGTGCAATGGAAAGCAAAAGTGGTAGTTTACGACTATGGCTATGGTTGCCAGAGATTAGGGCACAGTCTCAGGGAGCTGCTGTGATTCCCTGTTTCTCCACCCTGTGCCATATGTGCTGTGGTTCAGAAAACCTGAGATGTGGGCCCTAAAGCATTTTGACACTTGCCTAACCACCAAGACACTACTGCTCACCCCCCTGCTCTGGGTTACCATATTAATTGGTTAGCCGGTTTTTATTCAATTCACCACTTCTTTCCACTATGTGCTTCTTTCCACTATGAACTGACACATGTGAGAAACTGGGGTTTGGGGTTTGATTTTGGGGGGGCAGGGGGGACCAGGCCTCCCAAAACAGAGCAGAATGGCTACTCCTAGTGTCCACACAGGCTGGGGGTGTGTGAGAGTTGCAGCTGAACAAAAAGTAAATTTTCCTATATCTGGGCACATGTGACCAGTGCAAAAAAGGAAATTGCTTGCCTCTTCAGACATGTTTTCTTAGCACTAGTCCCATGCAGGCCTGGCTTTGAAGACATTAAGACCTTTCATTGATCAGAAAAGGCAAGAATAAGGGCTATTGCTATGGAATCTGGCAGGGAACTGCCCTACACACACTGGAGCAACGAATGGTGGTACCCATGGAAGAAGTTACTGTGGAGAGAAATCACTATTCATTTTTCTGGGACCATGTGGATCAATTTATGAATTACAGGTAGTTTATCTCACCAGGTTGGTTGACTCATTTTCAGAAATTCAACAATGGCAAGCAGAGAAGGGAAAACACTAAATTATGTTTTCAGCTGACGGAAGGTATTGTCCTTAAGCAATGCCCAATGTAGTGTAATGGAGAGAGGGACAGACTGGGACTCAGGAGACACTCACCCATGGGAACTCACTGGGCAGTGTGAAATGACCCCTTTAATGTCTCATGTACCTCCCTCACTAGGTGAGAGCCTTGTTGGGGCATGGGAGCTTGAGCGGTCTAACTAGGCACTATCTTGTCAATGATGTTAGGCAGGGACTAAAACTTGCCCAGACGTCCTCCATTGGATCCGTTGGGCAAGGTGAAAGCGGAGGGCACATGCCATGGTCTGCCTAGCCAGCGGGTGACATGATATCCAAAAGGCTAAAAAACATGTACGCAAATTGACTTGATTTCTCAAGGCCATTTGCATGTGCTGAATGTCATCGTGGAGATGTTTACTAATGTGCAGACCCCTCATTGAATAATGACTCCAAGGTTTCCAAGGTATCAAGATACCTCGAAAGCCCCACTAGGGTCACTATAAGTCAGTTCTATAATTGTCCTGATGAAGATAGTTAGATGGATGGACTTTGCCTTAGGTTGGCTGGAGAATTTTAGAAGATCTCAGATTAAGGTCGGTTGATTGCCTTTCCGTCTGATCTAACAATAGACTTTAAGCTTAGAAAGATTCTGCTTGGTGACAAATCAAATCACTCTGCTTGGTGACAAATCAGAATAACACAGAGCTAGAAAACCACATCACACTGAGCTTTTTGGGATGGGGGAATCATAGATTATATAGGCCTAAATTAATTCTCTCACACATTCCTCATGGGCTGCTGAGATATCCTGAACTGGCTCATTAGCAATTTGTTCTCAGCTGAATGCTCTTGTTTATACTTTTGGATTATTTTCCATCAGTTTGTTAAGCAAATGCTCTTTCATGGTGTTTTTTTCCTTCTCATTGTCAATAGGCAATTTAAAAAACCAGCTACAGAATGTTCTAAATGTGGCAGCAGCAAAAAACTATTTCCTGTCAACCTCCATATGCTTCCAGCAAAGTGGGCCGAGTATCCCAGAAGAAAATTAAAGACTTGCAAGAGGATCTGAAAATTTATCAGTTCGAGATCCTGAGCAAGCTCTTGAATACTCTTCCTCTTAAAACAGGAGGCTGAAGCTGATGGACAACTCAAGCTCTCCCCCTGCTGAAACATGGTAGAACAGAATGGGTGGGTTGGAGGGATTTCTGATAGCAGAAGAGGAGCCAAAATGCCCTTCAATTGCACAGGACTGTGGGTATAACTAGGGATCCTGTTGATATGGCTTCCCAGAGAGCAGTCCAGCGACTGAATTAATCAACTGGCACCAATAGCATTGATTCTTGGTGGGGTTTTGATTTGTTTCTCAAAAAAGGGGATGTTGAAGTTAAAAATGCAGGCAGCATCAACCAGGAACACTAATATGGCTTGCAGGGGTGGAAGCACTGAAAAGATTAGCTTCAGTCTTGGGGAGTCTTGTCACCTGACATTTGTGCAAACTAGGTGAGCTGAGAAAGTATCATCAGATGGATCACCATGTAGCTCATGGATTCTCAATCTGTCGCCCATGGGACCATTTCATGTGGCCCCACATAGCCTCCACCGTACCAGAAAATGCCACATGGTGGAGGAAGGGCAAAATGGCCATCCGGCACCCGAAGCTGCCTGCAGGAACATGACCTGGCCCCCAGCTTTAAAAGGTTGAGTACTCATGATGTAAGGTATTGTACAAGTATACACCCCCTTTTTTTCTCTCCAGAGGTGTTGTGTTAAATATATGTTGTGTTAAGAGCAATCCCCCCGCCCCACAAATTAGCAGGAGACAGTGCTGAGGAGTGTTGAGACTGAAGATTGCCCATTTTGGTTGCATTTTAGCCAATATTATTCCTGGGTCCACTGCTGAGGCAGAGAGACTGAAACAGAGCTTTACTGGGACTTTGGTACTAGTGAGAAGGAAACATTCTTTGTGAATGTGTTGTCCACATATGACAGGAGGATAGAAGGGAGGGAGGCTGCTGATAATATTCACTACTGCCACCTGCGGAAACCTTGCAAACATTTTCTTCCTAAACTCTCCATCTTGGTGTTTATTTGCTCTCTGTGCACGTTGCACCTGCCTGCAGCTTATGTCAACAAGCACTCTAGGGGTTTGCTTGATCAGAGCAGTGCCTACATCTATGTTTGTACAAAAGCCAAATACGTTACTTTTGTTAAGGGGGCAGAATCTACCTTGCTTTAATGGAATTCGTTGTGGGACTAGACTAATGAAAGGCTAGAAAATCACAGTGCAGAACCTGTACAGGGGCTGCAAAGATGATAAGAAATGTGCTACCTTTGCAGGATCCAAGGATCTCTGGTCCTGCTTTGGATTCATAGAGACCAGCCATAAATGTGAGCTCATACAACATCAGCAGCATCTCTGCAGGCTTCTATTTTGTTCAACCAGAGGGAGGAACATTTTGTCTGTTTTGACCTCTAGCACCCATTAGACCCACCCAATGTGGTCAGTGGTAGAAGAGGACTGTGATGTCTGTAACCCAAAAGTTAGAGAACTAAGGGTTCTTGCTCCCACACCATTGTACTGAATGTTGATTTATTTTTTTTAGAGTATCCCTTCTTAGTGACAGTCAATTTTTGTGTGTCATTGCTGTCTGAATATACAAAGGGGCATAAGGTGAAATAGAATGATCCAGATCTATTTACTTCTCTTCTAAAAGAAAGTCCTGTTTGTACCTGTTTGTAGAAGCTACACTTTGGCTAAAACTGGGAAAAGTCAGGGTTAGCTGATTGATGTCACCAACAACTCTTTCCATATTTTAATAAGGTCCTCCCATTTTCAGATCTTCAGTAATTCAAACACTGAATGTCAGTAACTGGCAGCATCTGAATCCAAAAAAGCAACCTTCATCACATTTCACTCCAGCTATCTCCATTATCATCCCAGATCACACCTCAAGCAACCCTCTATACATGCTTCTTCCTCTTGGAATTGTAGGCTCAACATCTTTTCTTTTAATAAGTGCTAAATACAGGGGGGAAAACCCGGGTTACGTTCCAACAGCCTTCATCATAACATGAAAAAATCGTAACCTGAAGCACATTTTCGCAACGACCAAGGGTAAGTGATGGATTTGTGTTTGGGGTGGGTGGGTGGGTTGATTTGTGCTTGGGGTGGGTGGGTGGGTGTTTGGGCGGGTGTATTTTAATGTATTTTTATTTATTTATTTAATTTATTTACGGGTTTGTGTTGTGGGTGGGTGGGTAGGTTGAGGGGTGTGTCTGTGTCTGTGTCTGTGTGTGTCTGTGTGTGTGTGGCTATTTTTATTTTATTTTATTTTTTATTATTTTTCCTTTGGCCCCACCCACAACATCATGATGTCATGGCATTGGCTCCGCCCACACTGTGATGATGTCGAGGTAGCGAAAATTTTGACAACCCACCACTGGCTACATTGATTTTACCTAGGGAAACATGATGTCCATGGATAGGAAATCCACCAGTATTTTCCCTGCTATGTAACTGCATCCTGAGATACACTCATGGGTGCCATCAGCTCAATTTTGTGTTTCCCTTCCAGTGCTATGATTTTGTCCTGGACCCCAGCTGAGGGATTTCAGCAGAAAACAGATTAAATCTGTCACAATCCTATCTAGAGGAGAACCCACCCCTGTTGACATATTGCAGCTCTTATATTTCAGCACTTTTCTCTCAGGAGCAGTGATGTAATGATTTCTTCTCATAAACTGCACTGGTTTTCATCATGAGCACTTTCTATAAATCTGAGCTTGCCATGCTGAGGCTGAACAGGCTAGCTTTTCCTGGTTGAACCCAAGGGTGTCTCAGCAAGACGTCACCGTAGAAGCTATCCAGGTGCTGGATTAGCAGAGAAGCACTATGGGATATATCTTAAAAACCCAAATCTGCAAAGGAAAGTCTCATTTATTTTTGGTCCTGCTACTTTACAAAGAAGACTACATGTGCATCCCATCCCAAATTAAAAGTACTGGATTGGGACTGGAGCCATGCTAGCATTAAAGGCAATCTACTCAACTGCCTTTGTCTAAGAAATGATACTCTGTGCTCTGATTCTGACCTCTTTTGGTGGAGACTTTAATGGTCCCCTATATAGCTCCATTTCCAAAGTTGGTTTCAACCTGAGTATACTTGAGTGTAGGCACGCACACACACACGCACACACACCTGCTCAATCCCTCCTGGCTTGGCAGCAAAGGAAAGCTCCAGCAGGAGAAGTGGTCACGTTGGCGCATTGGACAGTAAAGCCTTCATCACTCACATACACAAAAAGGCATTTTAGCGTTTGGATCAGTCAGAAATGAGGAACATTCAGCATTGGGAGTTCCCTGCCTTGCCTCAGAACCCCTCTTCCCTTCAAAAAATGCAGGTAAATTGCAGCTCTTATCTCTGATCACTAACTGAAGGTAAGAGTAATAATTTCTCTGCTCAGCACTGAAATAAACAGCAGGAATTTTAAAAAATAGAAAGGGGGGAAGAGGAGTACCACTTTGACTATCCAATCAATGTCCATACAAAAGAGTCAGTCATCCATTCCACATTCATATGCACATACTCAATCATAAGTGCAATTTAAAAAATGCAATTAGTTAAATAAAAGAAAAAACAAGAAAATTCCAGAATGCAGCTGGATGTTACACTCTCCAACTGTCATGTCAGGATGTTGGCTGGGTAATAAATAGTATCCAGTGAGGTCAACTGAGGTCTCCCCAGGAGAGGCTGCTCAGCTCTTCTTCTTCTTCTTCTTCTTCTTCTTCTTCTTCTTCTTCTTCTTCTTCTTCTTCTTCTTCTTCTTCTTCTTCTTCTTCTTCTTCTTCTTCTTCTTCTTCTTCTTCTCCTTCTCCTTCTTCTTCTTCTTCTTCTTCTTCTTCTTCTTCTTCTCCTTCTCCTTCTCCTTCTCCTTCTCCTTCTCCTTCTCCTTCTCCTTCTCCTTCTCCTCCTCCTCCTCCTCCTCCTCCTCCTGCTGTGTCTAGACCAGACATGAAACGGGCACGCCCTGGTGAGTTCATTCTGCAGTTCCCCTCGCCCAACCCAGTGTGAGACAGATTAGTCACCCACATAAGGTTGCCGTTACCAAGGTACACCAAACTGTGGTTAAAAAATACCACAATCTTCGAGGAGGCTCTTTCTTAGCTCTACTAAGAGGGTACACAGAAGGAGCCTCCTCAAAGATTGTGGGAAAGTGTGGTTAACTCTACTGAGTGCAAAGCTGCTGAGCAGGAGCCTGTGTACTGCAGTGTTTTCTGCTTCTGACTGTTCTTCCGCCTTGAGCACATCTCTAAACAGATCTGTGTGTTGAACATGGAGTTTTATAGCTCTCCAGTATATCGTAAATTAATTTTAAAAGGTCATTGTACAATGTATTTTTTAAAACTCTAAAGAAATGATGCATAAAATGGGGTTAACCAGTCTCCAATTGAAGTTTTTTGTTTCAGCATGTCGGATTAGTTATTAATGCCACAGTAAAGCTAAATGAGTTGATAGTGGCCAATGTTATTGGAAAAAATATCTGAGGGATAAAAGATGATTAAACACTTATCGTAAAATTTGAATGGGAAAGTTAATCATTGCTGGAGTGCTGGTTGCATGTTTTTAACACTAGGGAAGAGGCATGATCATTCGGGGCTCCTTCTTCTGATAAGAAAAAGGCCTCTGTGTCCAAGGAGTAAATATTGGAAGCAGGATAAGAGTATGGGGAAGTTACTTTGGGATGCTACAGATCCCAGGATACCACAGTCAACGTAGCCACCGGTTAAATGTCTAGAAAAATATATATATATTCCAAGCTGATTCTAGATAAAAAGCAGTTTTTCACCTCTCTGGATGTTTACCAGCAGGTCAGGAGAAAACAGATACATGGAGAAAAAACTGATCCATAATTACAAACATTAAACTGTAAGGTGTATATGAGTATTTTGTGAGCATCATTGCAGTAATGAAGAAGCTTGCAGCTTCTGTGAGGCTTGTATCTGGGTGTTTCAGATGAACCTCAGCCTGACTATGAATCCCAAGACAAAAGAGATGTTTCAACACATTTCCAGTGGATATCAAAACATATGACCTTTGGATAACTTGTGCTGCAGAGTCAAAGTTTGGAAGGGAGGGAGGGTGGCTATATATCAGAATGTATGGCAGCTACAGTCCTGATATCAAGGTTCGACTCATGATTTCAATTAAATGTGTGATCAACTACTGTACTTGGAAGCTCTGGATCATATCCGCAGTCTTTCTCTAGCCTTGCTTTACTTTTGCTTTTCTTCTCACTCCCAACATCGTACTATTTTAAAGGAGGAATAGGGGACATATGGCCCTCTTAATGTCAGAGATTGCACATCTTACACTCCCAGCTCCCTGGCTATACTACCTAGGGCAGATGGGAGTGAAAGTATAATATCTGGAACTCCACCCCATGTTCCACACTTCTGTATTTTAGGACAGTACTGTATTACAATTGACAGCTTCCTTGGTTTGAAGGGCTCTCCTGCTCCAACTGATTCCAAGGAGAAAATAAAAAGACTGTGTAAAGAGAGAAGCCTTGAATTTGCCCCTTTAGCTGGGAAAACCTGAACAACAGATTGGGGCAGCAGTCGTACAGATTACAGTTCTCCCCACCATATTTAAATCTGCTGTATTTTTACTTCATTTGCAGCAATTACTCCTAAAGTTGAAACTGCATATATAAATCAGCATATGTGAATCCATGTTCTCTGTTGTTGCCCTCTTTCCTGGCAATGTAAATGTGAGTAGCTGTCCGGATCAATCCCTGACACCTATCTTCCTCCTCTCTACTGCCACTGCCCTAGGGCAGTCCCCACTCCTTCTTTCCAGGCCCCAGGTCCACCCTCCAACTTCCTCTGCCTCTCCCACCTGCCAAACCCTCCATCCCTGCCTGACACAAGTGGCAGAATGAAGCCCATTTTCCTGCCGAGATGCTGCCTGTGCCTTGCCTCTTTCTCTGACACAGCTAATTTCCCCAAGGAGACAGATTGATTTCTCTATGCGTGGGATAGTTGTAATACACAGCATCCATCAGCCAGACTGCCAGTCAACTGCATTCAGTGTCTCTGTGTGTACCTTAATGGGACATCCTTCATTATTCATTAGGCAACACTAGACCCCTAAAAATACAGTAGAGATGTCAATATTGTCCCAGCAAATCCTGCACTCATCTGGTTCACCTCTGAGCATGAGATGCTAAAATGGAGTCCTCAGGAGGTGGCCTCACCAATGGTGGGATTCAGCAGGTTCACCCCGGTTCGTGAGAACTGGTAGCAGACATTCCGGCTGGCCTCGTCCATCCAGGTTTTGAAATAAATTAGTCCTAATTTGGGTGCAATGCAGGGCTTTCCCCTGGCCATGCCCACCATACCACACCCACAGAGTAGGTAATTTTTAAAAATTGAATCCCATCACTGGGCCTCACTGCGCTTCCTCCCCATCATGCTCCGGCCAGACATAGAATCCTTTGAGGGTGGCCACTTACACAACACCAAAGGGGGGGGGAGGTGCTAATCTGCATACAATTCCACATGTAATTTGCAAGTACAGGCACAATAGTGGGTCTCACCCAGGCAGGATGATGGTGACCAGATGGGCTATGGATCTCCAGAGCCTGCAGTCCAGCTGCTGCTCAGCTGATGGAGATGGGCAACTACATGGCCCCTGATCTTCCACCTTTGTGTACCTCCACACTTAAGATGCCCATTCTTACAATGGAGGACACCTTGGAAATGTTCTCCTTTTCCCATTCCAAATGGAAACACATCCTTCCTAATTGAGGTTATGCACCCACTTTTGCCCCAATGCCCCTGGATGCCAGATGCTGGTGCCAATAGAGTCACACCAGTACCATACATCTCCCGTGCCACAAGCATTTAAACCTCATTCCTGAGGTAGGGATATCAATGTCACAGTTGCCCCAGCAATGGCATGGAGGCAGATGTAGTTGGAAGAAGACTTTTTAAAGTTGCCTTTGGTGCAATTCCACCATAGGTTAAAGACATTTATTAAAGAAATGTGGGGGAAAGTATGTATAGAAATTGAACAAATTCTCTCAGTGCATCTAAAGCTGAGTCCTAGAGTACCCTGCTAATGGATTTTGGAGGCAAAAGATTAGAGAGAGAGAAAAGAGAAATGATCCGTATAATGGTAATAGCGATGAGATTAGTTATAGCTAAGAAATGGAAATCAGATAGTAAAATTGAATTAGACAAATGGTATAGAGAAATGCAGAGTATAGCAACAAATGACAAATTATCATCAGAAATAAGAGTCAAAAAAGGAATTATAAACAAATTGGATTTTAAAGAAATATGGGGAGAATTTTTGGACTACACACTGGTAAAAAGGAAAGGAACAAAACCAGGCCAAAAATTATATCATTTTGGAAATAAGGATAAATTATAAATTAAAAGAGTCTGTATATTAAACAAAGTAAAGAAGCATATATATTATCCAGCTAGGTGAAGGGAGCACACTTTATTAGTGTATGTTGTAGTAGTTGGTTGTTTTGTTTTGTTTTTATTGTCTATTGTAATGTGTTGTTGTTATTATACATTTCGTTAATAATTTTTTTAAAAAAAAATTGCCTTTGGGAACTGAAATTCAGTGAAACTTGTGACCACTGACTGGGATTCAAGCTACTCTAGTCTGAGAGGAGGAGGCAACCTTTCCAAATTCTCAACAGGTATATCCTGCTGCCTTATTGGGATAAGTTTTCTTCTGTGCTTGCACATAGAATAAACTTCTCTCCAGTGAGCATTGCCAGCCCCTTTCCCCACGACACACACACACACATCTCCAAGGAGCCCACCAAAGCCACCAATCAAACCAAGAACATGGTTACTTACTTAACCCCATGGTTGTCTGTAGACACTTTCCCACTCATTTCTCCACAGAGTTTAGTTTTATGTCAATGTGGCATCCTTGCATCAATGTGGAATCCAAGCAAAGCTTAAGTCCTTTACAAGGTGGCATTTTTGAAGTGGTTGCCGTGTTAATCTGTGCAAGCATATCAGAGAGTAAACAAAACAAAACAACAAAAACAAAAAGACAAAAAACCTTGTGGCACCTTAAAGATTAACTCCTGCATTTACAGATTAGCTTTTGTGGATCAAGTCCACTTCATCAGACATAATAGTGAGACCTCATGGAATCAATTTATACACATCAGGCATGATTGTGTGCCTCTGTATCTGATGTGTATAAACTGATGCCATGAGCTGTCATTCTTATGTCTGATGAAGTGGACTCGATCCATGAAAGCTCACATTTAACTACAGGAGTTAGTCTTTATGGTGCTACAATGTATTTTGTTGTTGTTTCTTCGATTATTCTCTGACAGCCTTTAAAGGGGTCGCAAACGGTCAGAACTGACTGTGCGACTGAACAACAAAAAACCAACAATTATGTTATTCCATTTTAGAAAATAGAATTCTACACATACTTAGCTTGAAATTTGCCGGTCTTTCTTTTGAGTAGAAGGCTTTAATATTGCGCAGTGCTCCTGTGTGTCTGAAAATGTTGTATATAATTTAATCATAACAGCAGCCAGAGCGTTGACAACCATGTTAGTCAGAGGCAGGAAATGCTATGAGTCTTGCTAACACCTTAAACCTAGTAAGTTTATTAGGGTATAAACATGTCTGGGTTAGAGTACATTTTATGCATCTGATTAAAGGAAAGGCAGTCCGTGAAATTTTATGCTCCGATAAAACCATGAGACCTTACAATCCTATAAGATGTTTTGTTAGAATTGGCTAGAGATCCTGAGTTTATGACAGCAGCTTTAAAAATGTGCAGGGCAAGTGAGACCTCATTCCCATCCTGTCCAATGAGGGAATTTGTGTCATTCAAAAACCTGCATGCTTCTTTATCGAGAATAACTACAAAGATGCCTTGGTGTGTCGATTCAGAATCATCTTCTGAAGTTCAGGGGGAAAGTATAGTTTCTCCTTCCTTGACACCAATCCCTTCTTTCCTGGAAACAAAGGTGGAACTGGAGGGGGGCTGCTTGTGAGTGAAAATTCATTGCCTATGTTGATGGCTGGAAAGCATGGAAATGCTATGTGGAAAGGGGTCTCTCTCGTGAGAGAGAGCCACCTCCCTCCCAAAGGCCATTGCGAGACACTTGACAAAGTGACCTCATTAATTAATTAAATGGGCTAACACCCTAGCCATATACTTTAGTTAATTGCTCTTCTGTCATCTAGGGGAGAATTCTTTATGCCTCATTGATTATTCTGGGCTTTGCCAAATCAATAGCGCAATGAAGTATGGTTGCTTTAAAAAGCGATTAAAAAGATAAATATGTGGGGACAGGCTGAGAGAACTGGGCCCATCTCAGAGGTGGGAAACAAATTGCCAAGAATGACCTCATGACCACAGAAATGGGGCCTGCCAGTGGGCATGGAGCAGCTCCCCCAGTGGCTAGTGGTTAAGACATTGAGCTTGGAGGCTTGAAGGTCAGGTTTTGATACCCAAGGGACTGCACTTGGGGACTTGAAAGGAGCCTCATTCGGGCATCCCCTGAGCAGAGTTTCTCCAGCAAAAATCCTTTCAACCCAGCGTAATCTCTGGCACAAAATTATTATTATAGTGGGCCTACAGAAAATGCAAGCAGCTTGGAGTGATTAACTGCAATGTGGCAGTAGGCAAATGTTGCTTTTGGCAAGCAACACAAGGCTTGTACTGGTGATAAGGCACAGAGCCTGATGATACACACTTGACATCTTGATTAACTGACATAACATCTATACATTATTTGTACATAGTAAAACATGTCTTTCTAAAAATGACTATAATGGATGGAATGGGATGGGACCAATGGCAGCAAATTCAGCTAAAGATAAATCAATAAACTCACAGGAGAAAGATAAGAAACCCCCAATCTGTGAAGGTTGTTTGGCAAATGAACTCAAATAGAATGGTTTTCAATGGGCAAAAGTATCAGATAAAGGATATTTTTCTCTCTCCCTATCCATTCAACCCAAATGCAGAATATGCCATGCGAAAAGCTGGATTAGAATTCCATGAAGGAAGAGGAAACCTGAGACTTTGAAGGGCAGCTATGAAGAAATGACAAAAGACCCAGAAGACTGTGTCATTGAATACCAAGGCCAAGATCAACCATCCAAGGGATAAAAGCTGGATAATAGAGAAAGCTGGCAAGAGGGGAAATCAGCTTATTTGAAATGCTGTTATTCGATAAGAACTTTATGGATGCCATGGATGTGGAGAAAGACAAATAGGCAGGTTCTAGATTAAATCAGAGTTAAATGTCCCCATCTGAGAAAAAGTGACTCATCTGAAGAGGTCATAACCAGAGCATTGCATAAAAAGACAAGATTCACTTGAAAAGAGAATAAGAGGAGGAAAGGAAGAAGACATCACCTGGTACTTATTACTCCTTAAAAGAAGGCACGTCCTTTAGTTTGCAAGACCTGAGGAGCGCTGTTAATTATAAGACCTTCTGAAGGTTTTTTAATTCATAGGGTCACTGCAGTTCGGAAACAACCTGAGAGCACATACGAATAAGTAACCAGTTTTATTTTCTAAGTCGAGAAACAGTCGATGATCCTTGTTAAATCATAAATGTCTTAGAGCAAGATTTCCACCTAGTGGCTGTTTGAGGCACTAATATTTCAAAAGCTCAGGAAATTGCTCTGGTTTGACTAAAATCCTGTGGTTTAGCATGGTAAGTTGCACCAGAGTGGGTCCATTGAATCGGAAATGTAATGAGCCAACTGCTCTCTAATTTCCATTTATTCAAAATGAACTATCCTAGTTGTAGTTTACTTCACAAAGCAACAGAACGCTGGCCCTGACTTTCCTGTATCCAAATTACCACTAATATTTGTATATCTTGAAACTGGCAAGAATATAAACTTGGGAAACAATGAGAAATGACAATGTAAAAGAAGAAAAGGAAAGGTCAAAAATTGTGTCAGGTACTATTGAACATACTCTGGAAAAGTTGGTTTTTCAGACCAAAGTTCTGCTCTAGCCATTTTTCCAAGTTGTGTAAGTTCCAAGATTCTGAAATCTCCCAAAAAGTACCTTTTCCAGACATGTTAATATAGAAGTAACATTAGAAAGATGCTCAGACAGCCCTGGCCAAGAAAATACCTGGTCAGTATGCGCTCATGAAATCTGTGTTACACAGATGTTATTCCAAAAGAGATGCACAGTTTCTTATAGAAATCCTAGACTAGTTCTGCAGCTTGTGTGGTGCTGCCTCCACCCCAGTGGCCTCAGCATGTACCTCTTTTCCTCCCCTTTTTTCTCCCTCCATCTCCCAACTCAATCAAGGGGGAGATAGTAGTGACTTGATGTACAGAATGTACAGATAGTAGTGACTTGAAAACAGGCCAGAGCGAAGCAAGATCCAAGGGAAGATAGACCAGGGAAAGTTTGTAGAGATATGAACTGGTTTATTCCAAGATATGCCTTCTCAGCATATTGAATGCTGAGGTAAGAAATTACTACCTGGGAGCTCTACCACCATCACTACCTCATCATTCTACTAGGGAGAAAAGGGTTTCATAGGATGCTGCAGGTCTGGGGTTAGGGTCCTTCAGATGTTGAAGAACAACTGCTCTCATCAAGCTTTATCATTGATCAGTCTGGCTTAGAAGTGTTGCACTAAGGCTGTGATGGTGAGCCTTGGCACCCCAGATGTTCTTGGGCTTCAATTCCCAGAAGCCCAAGCACCCTGTGAATCCACACAAATGGATTTACTGTGATTCATCTGGCCCACGCTGCCCTCGTCGCTCCCGGAAGCGGAAGTAAAACATGACCATATGAGCACTTTTTACTTCCGCCTCCAGAAGCAATGAGGGCAGCGCAGGCTGGATGAATCACAGTAAACCCATTCGTGTGGATTCACTGGGTGCTTGGGCTTCTGAGAATTGAAGTCCAAGAACATCTAGAGTGCCAAGGTTTTCCATCACGGCACTAAGGTAAGGTTCTCAGCTGTGGCAACAGGACTGCTCTTTTTCCAACCAGCAGAAAGGAAAGGGAAGAAACAGCTGCAGGGATGAGCAAAACACCAAGGCTAGGGATTATCCCATAGTCATGCATGTCCATTTATCCATCCTTCCTTTCTTCTTCTTTTGTATTCACAGTGCTTTGTCCTTCTTCTTAACATGCAGCTGTTTTCTCTCTAGAAGAAACTGATGTAGCCAAAATGGTAGGAGATGCATAAATGGGTCCAATCTGACTCTCCTGGGGGTTATGTTCTTGTTTTTTTAAAAAAATATAAATATAAAAGGAACAAAGGAACGCCCGAGTCAATTTAGAGGTTGCCTATACTTTGCCAAAGAGAAAGCAAAGATAAAATTTCCATTGATAAACTTTGACACATATCTAGTCAAAGCTGAACCTTGGGTGGAGTCATTGAGACCTTGCTACAGGGCACCAAAATTCAGAGGGCATCAACATTTAGACATTATTTAATGGCAAGGGTTAGAAAAATAATGGGCAACATTTGCCAGATCTATTCTCTTACTTTACTTTTTCTTTCTTGTTGCAAGGATAAATCTGCATTTCTTTTTTCAGGATGGATTGATATACCATGTCAGGAAATAGCCCTATTTCCTGACATACCATATTCTTCTCTTCCTTTTTTTATGATGCAGGAAGCTCATGATCATATTTCACAATGGAGTGGGGTGAGAGACAGTGTTTTTTGCCACGAGTGCCAAAATGACCAGATATATCTCTGCATTTAGAAGCTGTCCCAGTGCTAACTTCTGAGGGGCAGTGTCAAGGCCCTGCTGTTCTCCTAAGTCAAGGTTGACTTTAAGGGCTCTTTAAGAGCTCTTTGCTGTCATAGACCAGATGGCCCTTCAAACAGAAAACATAAACTGACTTTATGTGAAACAGATGGGAGCAGTGGCAACTCTGGGAAGATGAATGCTTTCATCTGCAGTTTCTGCAGTTCACCCACCCACTCATGCAGACAGTAAAGGCTTCCCTTTATCCCAGAGCAATCAAAATATAGACATGGCTATAGTTTTCCACAGATAACTACACTCAGCTGGACTACCAAATCTCCCACCATAGTCTTCGGGGAGGTGGGATCCAGGGAAATACAATTACAGCAGGTCCTCCATATCCACAGGAGATAGATTTCAATGACTACCGCAGGTGCCTGAAACCATGGAAATCAGTGAACCCTATATGCATGTATAAAGTGGCATCTAGTTGTCAGTCCTTGTAATTACACCTCAGAAATACATTTTTTCCAAATACAGTACTGTACTGTTTTCAAGGCATGCTTAACCAAAACCATAGAAATTAACCAATTCCACAGAAATTGGGAGAGGGCTACTTTTATCTCTTTCTTTATTAAGTAACCAGATCCTCATCTTCTCATATGAAGTACTTGGATTTGTTCTCCCATCAATAGTCCATGGTTGTGGAACCTCAAGGATACTATAGGGCAGTGGTTCCCAACAAGGTGCACACAGCCCACAGGGGGACTTCAATTCCCAGAAACCTAAGTCAGTACATTGGCTGATCAGTGCTTTGGGGAAATGACTTAGGCTTCTGGGAATTGAAGTCCAAACACCAGCATTTGGGAAACACTGCTCTAGGGCATTTCTTGGCATTTTTAATTTAGCTGAAACTTAAATGATAGTTACTACATTGCTCTCTGGTCTGAGCCTGAAAAGTAGATGTCCCCATTATTCATTACAAGGTTTGGAAAGTTAGAAACAGTTGTTACTTGCTATAATATTAATTATGTAATTTAAGTTACTTGTGTTCCTTATTACTTTTATTTATTTTAAACCTTCTGTTAATTTGGAAGGTAAATTGGGATTGATAAAAGAATGGCTTAAAAGATTACAAATTCCAGGCAAAATGTATCTAAAATGTCTTAAAATGCTCTGTAAAAATAACTCACCACACCAGGAAAGACTCTTTGTTTCAACTCATTGCACTGATTTTGAAATGGAACAGGATTGTGTTGTTACTAACAGGAATTACGAAAAAGACTAACAGAAATAAATAAATAAATTGAGCACATAAGAAGATTTCTGTGCATCTATAAGCGCATAAGCAGAGGTCAAAGCTTTTTAAGGTTGTACATATATTAATAAACCAGGATTATAAAATAGCTGTTCCCCTTGACAGTTTCTGACCTCTATCCCAAGGACAACTCTCTGAGTTCCTGTGACAGTCAAGTCCATCTGACTGTCTTCTCATTTTGGCTAGAATTTGCTAATTAACAGCTTGATTCATCTTATACCTGTGCTAACGAACCATGTCACTTGTCTATTACAGTACTTGCATTCTCACTTGGAAGTGACCCTCACCAGCATAGAGAAAAACCTTCTTGTGTCTGAAGAGAAGGGAATTTTGATTCAAGAAAGCTCAGAATGGGATTAAGGCATTTTGCCTTGTTCACTAGTCTCCGCTCCCCTTTTATTCTTGCCAACAAAGTTCCAGCTAACTGTGTTGCTTGTGATTCCTTACTTCCAGACTCTGTTCCCCATCAGCTGCACCTCCACATGTCTGTCTCAAACATGATTCCGTTTAACATATTAACACTAGATGGCAGCAGCATTTCAAACCAATCATACAACAATCTACTCCAAGCTTCAGGTCCCAGATTCTCTTGCTAGTAAGCAAGCCGACCAAATCTGACCGTTTTCAGACAGGGATGTAACCGTTGTTTTGTCTTTGAATGAAAGTCATCTTTTTTGCTAGTCAAGGTTAATGAGAGTTTATGTACATTTCTTTTTCTTTCACTTTCTTCCTTTTTTATCGGGGAAGGCAAGTTGAGCTTTGTTTTGAGTAAAATTCTCAGAAGCATTTTGCTTGTGATAGAATCCTATAATGTTATGCATAAAAAGTCATATGTTTTATACTAAATCAAAAATTTAATGCGAAACACAAGAGTAGTTTTAATGCAAAAACATGCCAGAATCCAGGGCAAGGTTTGCATGATGAAAACCTTCTCACTCTGGTGTAGGTAAAGGCAAAGGTAGGAAATCAATTGTATATATGTAACTCTAGGATCTGGTGCTCATCTCCATTTATAGCCAAAGAACCAGCACTATCTATGTCTGCAGATGTTTCTGTGGACATGTGGCAGGTATAACTAGTCACCGGAGTACAGGGAATGCAGTTTACCTTCCCACCGAAGTGGTACTTATTTATTTACTTGCAATATCTTGCTTTCAAGCTGCTACGTTGGCAGGAGCTGGGAGAGAGATGGAAGCTCATTCTGTCATGCAGCACTTGGGTCTTTAACTGTTGACCTGCCAACCTTTCAGTCATCAAGTTCAGTGTCTTAACCACTAAGCCACCACAGTCCACTCTTGTGTGGTGGTTTATTTTATGTTTTTCAGTTGCCCACCACTGTCACCACCAAGACAACCTTTTCTGTTGCAGGACTCAAAATGTGTGAGTAATCATTACATGTATCTGATTAGAGGATGGCTGCAATTTTCCAGGCCACACGTAACACGAGAGACTGATTCCTTTGCTGAATGGATTGTCCTTCTCCATGTGGACCTGGCCAGCTGGTGCCCATGTGGAGATCTTTCATACTACTAGGGCAAATCCAGAACATGCAAAATATACTTTTTTTGACCCCTACCTCTCAGAACCCCCAACTCATGGCCATGCTATCTAGTGACTTCTGGGAGTTGCAGCTAACTTTCCAGAACCCTAGGAAAATCTGGTCAGTGTGGTAAGAGGCCCTTAGAGTGGCTCCAAGTGGATGTTTGAAATAGCCACTGTGGTCTGAAGTCTTGCCTGAAACTCTTCCATCTCTTTTCCGCCATAGTCCTTGTGCCTTGAAGTCATGATGCATCCATAAGCCATGGTGGCTGTGTCTGAAAAGCAAAGTCACTAGTTGAAGCAAATACCAGTTGTGGGCATGTAACAACATGATAGGCAATTGCTTTTGTGGTCTGTTTCTGAGACCATCCAAGAATTGCTTGTTTGGCCACAATGAGAGATGGCATGCTGGACCACAAGGAAAAAGATGATCAAGCAAACCTCTTTGTAATGCTTACTATAAATATAATAGTTGGCTACTGTAGTCTGATTTTGGCCTTTATTCAAATGATAGCATGAGCCATTGGCCTGAAGGCCTCCTGAGGGACACGTCACTTGGAGAGGGATGGGGAACCATTCACTGCGGGGATTTTAAGACCTTTTCCAAGGAAAATGAAGTGCCAGAATTATCCAATCATTACGTTGTAATCTGCTGTATCGGTGGTTGAGAACAATATGAGAAGAGCCATCCAAAAGCTGGTTTAGGCCCACTGTAGTCCTGCAATGGCAATCCAAACACCTTTGAGAAGCCCATGTGAAGGAAATGGAAGCAACAGGGCCTCTCACTCATTTCCTCCCAGCAGCTGATCTATAGAGACAGAGAGTCTTATACACCAGGAATGGAAAATCTGTATCCCTCTAGAATAGATGTTGGGTACAATTCCCACCAATTGATTGTGTTGTCTGCTCCTGGTGGAAGTTTAAATCCAGCAACATTTGGAAGGGCACCTCCTGCTCCCTCCTACTATTTATGTAGCACTGCACACAAACATTCATCTCACAATACTTTTAGTATTTAAAAGAAGGGGATAATGTTTGTGAAATGAGACTTGGTGTCAAAGCATGCCCATTGTTCACTTCGTTAGGAAAGCTGATATCTCTTAACATGTTAAAT
Organism: Furcifer pardalis; assembly: GCA_030440675.1. Taxonomy (NCBI): domain Eukaryota; kingdom Metazoa; phylum Chordata; class Lepidosauria; order Squamata; family Chamaeleonidae; genus Furcifer; species Furcifer pardalis. Next base: position 63,147,380 of record CP126893.1, on the reverse strand, counting down.
ACTCAACCGATTGCCAGAGGTTCCCCATGAAGGTCACCTTCCTTCCCTTCATCCCCAAATTCATTTCTGACTCAGAGCCCAGGTATACTTAGCAGTTAGCCCAGCATTAGAAGAGATGCTTGCAATTCCTGTATTTTGCAAATGAGCTTTATGATTTATTTTCAGAATATTAGCATAGTCTTAATTTCCAAGCTTGATTTCCCTAATACTAAAGACTGTATGTCTTTAGAACATGAACATAATTTTAGTCTTAATCATTGGTAGATATTGGACACCCTTCCTGTTCAGCTCTGAATCTTAACCCATATTTCACTACACATGCACTCCAGGGAAAGGAAAATGTCCCATCCACATTTCCAAGAGCACTCCTGGTTGACCTTTGTGATCTTTAAAGTTCTATGGATGAAAAGGCACTATTAACCCACCGGAGGCGGTGTCTTTTACTGAATGATCATTAAGGGGTGTGATAAAGGTGATGAGGTTCTGAAGCTAGATGGAGATTGAAATATTGTTAGGTTATTCCTTGAGCCTAATTTACCATAGGTGCTCATTGATCTCATTGCAGCTAACAGTAGTTCCAGGACTGTGAAGGGAGAGAAGTCACATTAAGGCAGAGGTGTTCCTTCTTTGACACTGGCCATACTGGTTGGGGGTAGATTGACTAAATGTTCCTCAACCCTGGGTTAGGGAATTGCTGTGGAGGGTGGGGGGGAGGCTTAATTCTTCTTTCCACATCTTCTCCATATGATTGCTTTTAGTAAGAACCAAAAGATGTCAAGAGATATATTTACACATCTCTGACATCATATCTAATTTGACTGTTACATAAGATGCAATGGGTTTAAATTTCAGATAAATGGCTTCCCGTAAAAAAATTTGGACAAAAGAACACATTACTTAAAGAGGATGTGGTGTACTCGTCTCTTAATCGTTAGAAGAACTTCCTTGACACAGCATAAAATTATCCAGAGAGTTCTCTGAACACCAACACAACTGGCCAAATTAGAAGCCACACATTCACTTTGCTTTTGGAGACACAAAGGAAGCAAAATTGCATTTGTTATGGGCTTGCTCAGAAATAGAACTTCCTGGCAGGAGGTAATTAAGCATATTAATCTGCTTCTGTGTTCTTATCTCTGAGTATAATATTGGCTTATTTCCGAATAATTCAGATTTTCCTGAAATTGATGAATCTTGGATGTGTGACATTTCATTGTTGTTGTTCAGTTGCATAGTTGAGTCTGATCCTTTGTGATCCTATGGACCTCTGCACACCAGGTACCCCTATCCTCCACAGTCCACTAAGCTTTACACCCATTGCGTCAACAATGCCATGTAGCCATCTCATCCTCTGCCAACCCCTTCTCCTTTTGTCTTCAATCTTTCCCAGCACGAAAGCCTTCTTGAGTCCTCTCTTCTCATTTGGTAGCCAAAGTACTTTAGCTTCGTCTTCAATATTTGTCCTTCCAAGGAACAGTCAGGGTTGGTTTCCTTCAGGATCGACTCATTTTATCTCTTTGATGTCCAGGGTACTCTCAAAATTCTCCTCCAGCACCACATTTCAAAGGTGTCTATTAGCAGGCAGTTAAGATGCTTCTTTGCAGGGGCTAGAAAAGAAGATTCTGGATGAACACATTCTTTACATGAAGGAGAAACCCTGAAAGCATGGAAATATGTCTCACAACTTTTTTGTAACATGTTTTGATCTGTACAGTTCAGTGAACTGGATGAGATAATGACACCTAATCAAGTACATTCCTGCCTGGCCCCTCATTTGATATCCAGTCTCTGTGTTTTGCTATTAATAAAAACAAAAGAGATCAGCTAGCCAGCTGGAGAGAAGGATTTATCCCTAGATTAATCAAAGAATGTCTTTCCTATTTCATGCTTAGTGGGATAGTTCCAGGAGGTACAATGCTGGCTTTCATTAAGAAGAGGTATTACTCTTTAGGTTTATTCCAAAAATGTTCTACTCTGATAGGGTTTCTTGAATTCTAATGAACAAAAAACCCCATAATTTTAGTTTTATATGTATAGCATTTATAATTCACGATTCCTTGACTGTCCAGACTATAAAGGGATAAGTTCCTGCTGGTCGCAACTCATTTTGCATTTGTATAATTCACGATACAGCTGAAAAAAGCTTTCAGCATGGCTACAATGAAAACAGAAAATGAAAGACCACCCCTGCCTTTAGCTGTACCCTAGCAAGAGGCATGATTCCAAAAGAAAAGGAGATGGAAGAGAAAGGAAGGCAGGAAAGTTCCAGCCTGAGTTTTAGATGTTACAAGATTTCTCAGCTGTGTGGAGTGGCTGATGGATGATTGTTCAAGGGCAGCAAAGCCCAATGAAGGTGACATCTCAAGAGGGCTGGAGATGATCTGGATTCCTTTCTCTCTTTTGGTATAGATCAGGAGTTCTCAAACTTTTAAAGCCAGGGGCTGGGTCATGTTCTCTCAGACAGCTTCAGGGGCTGGATGGCCATTTTGCCCTTCCTCCACCACATAGTACTTTCGGGTGTGGTGGAGGCATTGGGCCCCCCACATGAAATGGTACCAAGGGCCACATCTGGCCCACAGGCCGCAGGTTGAGAATCCCTGGTATAGATACATCAGGTATGTGAAACAGGAGCATGTCCTTTTCTCAATTGGCAAGTATGGAAAAGGCATATTTGAGAACCACAGATGAGAACACTTGCAAAGGAAGACATGCAAAGACCTGGCCGCCGCCACGCTCCATGCTACCAATGATGCTCCCTCCTCTGCCCACCTTTCCCAGGCTGGCCCCATCATGTGAGCCCCTCTTCCTTTGCAAAGCCAAATTGTTTGTTTTGCTAAACAAAAGGAAGTACTATTGCAGTTCTTCCCCCTTTGCTGGAGTTTCAGCCTGTGAAGGGTTAAGGCAAGCCATTGGCTGCCTAAGCGGGTGAGCTCATCTGAGCTGGAACATGCTCCACTGTTTATGAGGCACTCAGTGCAGATGATATCAGAGAGGGAGAGCTGAGGGCTGAGAGCAAAGCTACTTAGGATATCGCTACATCCACTTAGGACACATTCCGTACCTATACAGCACAGTGAGGCAGCGGCAGGCAGCCTCCGGTCCTCCATGTAAGTAGAAATGTTTGATGTTGTGGCTGGGCAGCTGGATGGGGGGGGTCATTGTAAAGGGTAACAGGAACCAAAGGGACCCTAAAAGGTGGAGACATTTGCCCCAAAATCCCCATGCAGGACCCAGGAGGAATTTAAAGTGCCTTACAAGCTCTATCCCTTAGAAAGATCTTGCCTGGTTTCTTTGCATTTCCTGGGTGCTATTTAATGAACCTTGAAGTTGACATAATGTTCATTTCCCCCAAGGACTGGATGGGCCTGACCTTTTGGATGTGCTTGGCACCAGGAGAACTCAAAGAGAAGTAAACAGCTTCTCCGAGTCCCACCCATATTCACCTAAGGGTGAGATCTTCAATGCAAAACCCTAAACCCCAACTAGGGGCAACCTTAGTGTGGCTGAGGTAGCACTTGTGTTGTAACCCACATATTGGACTTTTATTACAATAATGTCAAGTGAGGGGAACATCCCAGGGAAAGGCAGAAGCACACCCTAACTCTTACTCTTACACTCTCTCTCACACACACACATACTCCTGAGTCCATTTCACCTAAAAGGGGAGTATGATCAGCCAACTGGGAGTACTGCCTAATTTAGGTTGAGCTGACTTCAAGCTATGCCATAGTTTGATAGCTGCACTTTTTAATAAACAGTTTGTTATTTCTTTGCAAATGTATAAAATTCTGAAGAAAGCAAATCCAGCCTGTTTCCCCATTCCAACTGAGGGTTTGTGCAGGGTCCTAGATCAGTGTTTCCCAAATGCTGGTGTTTGGACTTCAATTCCCAGAAGCCTAAGTCATTTCCTCAAAGCACTGATCAGCCAATGTACTGACTTAGGTTTCTGGGAATTGAAGTCCCCCTGTGGGCTGTGTGCCCCTTGTTGGGAACCACTGTCCTAGATAGTTCCCCTTCCTTTTCATTCTAGGGCAGGCCAACTCCCCTTCCTGTTGGACAGGGATCTTGGTTACCATTTCCTCCACATTTGCTAGGCATCACCCAGTTATGCATGCCCTGGAGAAGTATTTTTGTCTTCTGGACACCTGAATGATGGCCAGGTTGCTTCATAGACCAAGGTGTTAGGAGCTTCTGGGGGACCTCGATCTAAAAAGCTGCTTATTCTAAGCACCTATATTGGGGCAGTGTAAGCATGGCAGACTTTGCTTCCTGACTCACCAAGAAATGTGGAATTCATTTGCTATGGTGGATTGAGCCAGCTGACTAATACCCTCTGCCTCCCCACAAAAGTCAACTTTGGAACAAAGCCAGCAGCACTAATGGCTGGAAGGACCAAGCAGCCATCAGTAGGCAAAGACCACAAAAGAGCTGACTGAGCAGGACACTCAGTGAGAAGGCTTTAGAGGTGGGCAAGGCATTTTAATCTCACAAAGGATTCCTGGAAAGGTCAGAAGAGCATATGGGAAACTCCTGCTGCTTTCCATCTCCCTAGGTGGCTGCAGCAATGTAAAGCGTCACCTTCCTCCATTTCACTTCTCTGAAATGTGCCAATTGGATGGGGAGCAAAGATTTAGCCAACCCGGCTCAGCATCTATTAGCAGAACTAACCAGTGTTGTATTAATATTTCTACAGCTGGTAGAGTGCTCAAAATTTTGCCGATAACCATTGATAATGTGTAAGACAGTGGCCCAGAAGACTATTGACAATTTGTGGTATTGATTCATTTGTTTGTTTTATCCTTTTGCAAGGGAAATTATGTAAGTCTTAGTTTATCGATGAGGTCCTGATTGCATTCCTGGGCAGGCACCCAATCACACAATTGGATACAGGCCCAGAAACACAGTAAGTACCCTGTTAATGAGCAGCAGTTTGCCACTAAGAGTTATACAGTTTCCCATATGCAAATTTAAATCAACAATAAGAGTAATTTTTTTCATACTTTCTCAATATTTCAGGCTCAGTTCAAAGTAAATTTATGCACGCACACACACCACACACACCTTCAAAGGTACATAACACACTAGGGTTATAGCCAGCAAAAACATGAGTCAATTGCTTGCTTAGCACAAATCTTTTAGGCAACAGTCTACAAAGCATAAAACTGCTCACAACATGAAACATAGCCTAGGCACTTCCAAGGCCCTATTTTGGCCACCAGTATAATTCTATAGTAGTAGACCATACCACCAGCGACTCAATGCCAATTGTCAGACAGTGGCTAACTAACCTGACAACCCTGAGGACTAACAGCCTTGGATGGCAAAGTCCATAGGGAAGAGTGATGTTCCCCAAGGGGATTAAATCCCACTTGAATCCATCTTGATGGAAGGCAGCAGCTTCATCAATACTGGCCTGGAGGTGAGGAAGACTTTGCATGCCAAAAGGGCTCAAGACCAGAAAGTGACTTGTGGAGGTGGATCAGTGGTACTATGAGTGTCATGTTGCGATGCACATGGATTGATTTGAAATATCCCTGAAGGAAGGTTCTTCCTTTCACAAGCCCATTATCTTTTTTTCCTCTTCTCTGCCACTTGTCTTTAGGGACTGCAGATAAGAAGAAAAAGTGAGATCAAAAAGCCTCAGGAAGGTGCATCCAACCGGTAACTTCTTAGTATTACCTATAACCGCTCTGCTTTAAACCAAAAATGGAATCCCCACTGAATGTTCCAGCTACCAAGAGTCGGGGGGGGGGGGAGAGAGAGAGAGAGATAAAGGGTTGGACTGGGACTCAGGAAACTTGGGTTCAAATCTCCATTTGGCCATGGATACCCATTGGGGCACCAGTAAAGCTGCTTCTTAAATAGCTTTCATCTCTTGAAAATCTTAGTAGGGTGCCACAAATCAGGATTTATTTTACAGCACATATCACGCACAAGTATGACTCAGAAGGGTTGAACACTCCTCAGCAGCTTTTATTCACACAGTAGATGCAATATAGACGACTGTTGGCACCTCCCCTATTTCTGATTATCAGCGTTGTTACATGCCCTTTCTTCCACCAGAATGTTTCTCAATAGGATTCTAAATATTCTGTGGTTTTAATGTTTCTTTTAAAAGAAAAATAGTACAATGCAACCAGGAAACATAGTTATGCAGCGGCTGTAAATCCTGATGCTATTCCAGCAAGTTTCAAACTCGTTTTAAAGAAGAAAAGATTAGGACACTATAGCATCCCATTGAACCTTCCCTCAGTCTTCCTCTTTCTGCTGCTGCTGCTGAAAGGGGCCCATTTTGGTTCCAGCCCTTTTTCTTCAAAACAAGGGGGCAGGCGGCCTCCTAAATTGACAGGCTATGTGTCCGTTTCATCTCTTTTACTCCTTAAGAATGAGTGAAAGGTTGCAAGTACAGGTAAGGCCACTGCAAGCTTTGTCACCTGTTCTTACAAAAATTTTACTCTGAGGTAAAGGCTGCTGTAGGGACTGCAGTGGCTTAGTGGTTAAGATGCTGAACTTGACTAGAAGGTTGGCAGGTCAGTAGTGTGAGACTCTAGTGCTACATGACGGAGTGAGCAACTGTCTCTGTCAACCTAGCAGTTCAAAGGCAAGACATTGCAAGTAGATAAATAGGTACCACTTGGATGGGAAGGTAAACAGCGTTCTGTGCACTCCGGAGTCTAGTCATGCCTGCCACATGTCCACGTAAATGTCTGCAAATTCAGACAGTGCTGGCTCTTTGGCTATAAACAGAGAAGAACACTGAACCCTAGAGTCGGATACGACTGGCTTTTGAGCAAGGGCGACCTTAACCTTTACCTAAAGGCTGCTGTGTTCAGTCTGGCCTCTCCCTGCTCTGGAAGCCAGATGAGCTCCTTGTGGGGGAAGGGGAAGGACCAGCTTTGTAGGACATGAAATGGCTCTAAAAAAGTTGAAGGAGGCAGCAAGTGATACAGAAAGTAGGAGCCTCTCATGCAAGCTCTGCTGTTTGTTCTTCCCTTCTAGCCACAGAGGCACTTTTTCTTGCCTGCACTTGCTGAAGCATTCGACTTCCCTGCTTTGCTTTGCTCTTTCTCTCTGCATGGGATATTTTTAGAAAAAGAAGACAGAAGTAGAAATGGAAAAAACGTAGGCTGATTATAAGTTGAAGATAAGAGTAACTTAAGCTTGTGGGAAAATGCTGTGCACAGGGCAGGGGTGATTGCCCAAAGCCCTCCCTGGAATCTTGAAAAGAGAAGCGATCAAGAGGAGACAAATCATAGTTGAACTTCACAATTCCATACCTACACAAATGCAGAGATAGGGAACTGTGCCAGTGGTGGGATGTCAAAAATTTTACTACCCCATCGTAATCTCATCACAGTATGGGCGGAGCTAATGTCATTATGTCATGAAGTTGTGGGCGGAGCCAAAGGAAAAAAATAAAATTAAAATAAGCACACACACACACCTCAATCCACCCACCCACAACACAAACCCGTAAATAAAATAAATAAATAAATAAATAAATAAATACCCCAAACATAAATCAATCCACCCGAAACACAAACCCATCACTTACCTGTTAGTATAAGTGCCTGGGCAGCACAATGTTGCAAGATGGATATAGTGACAGTCATCGTACCTGTTCTCTAGGATAATATGCCTTAATGTAAATGTAAAACAGCTGCACCTCCTTAAGGGTTCTCCAATTGGAACAGCAATTGGAACAGCACAGGTGTAGCTTATTGATGAGGTAACTCCAAGACTTTGCTTAAAAACCCCAAGTCAGGCCGCCAGGCCTTTTTAGGAACTGTGGTAGTATGTCAATATAGGTAAAGGTATTAAATACACATTAAAATACACACAGACACACCACATCCAAAGGTGAGTCACTTACCCTGGGGAACAGGCTATAGGGAGCTTCAGACTAGCAGCTTCTCTTCCTCCTCCCTGCTTGGGAGGACAGCAAGGAGGCCATACATATGCGCCAAGCACTGTAGGCAAGCACTGTAGGCATGCGCAGTGGGGGAACCAGTGAAAAGGTAAGCCCCGAAGGTGGTTCCACCCAAAAGCTGCTACCAGTTCTCCGGGACACTGGGAAAAGTTCTGGAGAACTGGTGAGAACCTGTTACATCCCATCACTGACTGTGACTGTCAAAATGTTGCAGGACTACAACTCTCTCATTGCTCCTTGCGGTTGATAGGGTTGGTGGAAACAGCAGTCTAGCATCTGGTGAGCCACATGTGCCCTACCCCTAACCTAATTTCTCAGTAACTGCTAGACTATCAGAACATTTCCAAAACAGGCTTTTGAGATCTCTGGATGTATTTACCACCCGCCTGCAAAATGCAAATTGTGGGGCTGGCTCAGAAGCAGCATGATTGTAGCTCCTTGCTGGCGATCTCCCTGAAGGAAAAGAAAACGGAACAGAGGAACAGCTTGTTTGTGGAAAAACTGCTAAGTATTCACTAAAGGTCAGATTCCCTACCTTATGTTTAAGGGATTCCTGACAGCTCTGCTTGGGGTTCCCTGTATAAAATGCAGCCACGGGGGCTCACAAAAGGCAAACCAAGAGGGTATAGGTTTCTCAAATGGACGGTTAGGGATTCTCCTGCAAATTATGTGTAGTATGTTCATAAATCTACACTTACCAGCAGGCCAACAAGCTTCAGTCTGATGTGAAATCTGCCATTTTTGGCAACAAGAAAAGGGAGAGTCTCTCTCCAGCATTATTCTACTGCAGATGAAGGGAAACTAGAGTGCTGATGGGGTAATTTAGAAATCTTATAGAGAGTCCTAGAATGTATTAGTGTGCCAGCTACATCGGAGCAGGCCATAGCAAATTTATCCATTATGTATGCCTCCGTTTCTATGATTATTAATCTTCCACTAACAAAGACTGATGTTTGCCAGGCTGCTTGCGTGACCACTTTGGTTTAATATTGTATAATTCAACAATAGCCAGGAGGGTGAAGGTAAATAAAAGCTGACTTATGTAAAGCCCCAATGCTAGAAATAATTGGGATTCTAATCACTTTGCTCCAGTGCCTGTGGAAGGTGGTGGTATTCGTTCACTCCTTTCAGCTTTCTAAGTAGTATGTCTGTTTGTCATGCAAAGAAGTAGGATAGCAAGTCCTGGATTTGTTATATGCTACTATTTCAGGACAAGTAACTTATCTAGAAACACACACACACACACACACACACACACACCACATGTAAGACACACAAAATAATATAAAACAGTAGCAATAAGATCACAGTTTGTGCCAGTGATACATGGAAGGATGCCTCTTTTCTTGCAGATCACGATGTTGAATGTATTTATTTATATTTCATTTATTTATAACATTTTAATACCATCCATCTGGGATATTTCCCACTTTGGGCAGTAAATAAACAAAAGCAACACAATAGAACAAATAACGAAATAAAACAAACAACAGAATAAATATGTGAAAAAATAAAAATAAAGGACAAGGCGTCTGAGGACAAGCAAGTTCACTGACCAGCTAACTTATTGTCAGAGGTGTAATATTATTAAAGGCTTCTTTGAAGATGAAGCCTTTAAGTTGGTTTTTAAAAGATGTCCAAGGATAGAGCCTGGCACAGCTCCAATGGTAGTGCATTTCAAAGAAGGCCCTATTTCTAGTCATAGACTTTCTAGCCATCTTTTGGGTTGGCACCTGGAGCTGCACAGGTTGTGATGAGCAGATGACATGGGGAGTTGTGGGGGAGAGACACTCCGACAAATAACAAGGTCCCAACCTCTATAGCCATGACGGCAAACATTGGCACTCCATGTGTTCATAGACTTCAATTACCAGAAGCCCAAGTCAGCACTCCTGCTGATCAGGGCTTCTTGGAATTGAAGTTCAAGAACATCTGGAGTGCCAAGGTTAACCATAACTGCCCTACAGGGCCTTATATGATAACACTAACACCATGTATCTGACATTGTTGGGAACAGTTAACCAGTGCAAGCCTGGCAAGGCTAGGGAAATATGATCGATTTTTTAATGTCTCTCACCAGCCTGGCCACTGCATTCTGGACCTCTTACGATCTCCGTATCAGATACAAGGGCAGCCCCATGTAGACAGCATTACAGTAGTCAATCTGCAAGATTACCAACAAGTGGGTCAGGGTTATGAGAGAGTGTCTGTCCAAGTAGGGGAGCAACTGTGCAATCTGATGAAGCTTGAAAATGGCCGGGGGTGGGAATCTCTTCTTCCCAGTCAGATTATATTCAAGGGATGGAAGGCTGATTCACCAAGGCAGAAACAGAGACTTCCATAGGGGCTAGCTTGAATGAATCCTCTGTCTTCATTTCTCAGGAACATCCAAATGAACACAGGTACTGTATCTTCATGACTTACATTTCTATCAATATTTCTTGGTTTTAAGTCTTAGATTCCTGCAAATTCTGTGCATCTTATGACCATCCTGCCTGAAGAGCAGCAGGTAATACAGGATGAAAGCAGCAGGGGTGGTGCTCTTGAAAAAAAGTGAATGAATTTGGTTCCTTTAGGTCAGGGGTTCCCAACCTTTTCAAGCCTGGGGCCAGGTCAAGCTCTCTTGGTCAGCTTCGAGGGCTGGATGACCATTTTCCCCTGCCTGCATGATGGAATGCCCACTTTGTTTCTTGAATGCCCTTGGAAGGGTGGGGTTCCACATGAAATAGTGTTGTGGGCCAGATCTGGCCCATGGGCCTTAGGTTGGGAGCCCCTGCTTTAGTTTGTCTATATGCCTTTATGGGTCAGAGTGCATCAGAACACATTGTATCAGCAGGAATAAAAGCCCTGTTGGAGGCAAGGCACAAAGGAGCCACCTGGCTAGGGGTACAAGCAGAGTGGCACATAAGGGGGTGTAACTAATATTATAATGTCACGAATGCAACATGAAGCCTCACCATTAACTCAATGTTTGTTTTCCCACACGTTTTGGACACGTTTTGCACAGACCAGCTGAAAGGTTGTACAGAGCTTTCATAAATGAATAGGCAGTCCTGGAGAGCAGACTTTCACCTGCAGTTGACATCACTCAACTCCTGCTATGGTCCTGGGCCTAGCAGGGGATCATGGATGACTGGAGAGTTTGCTGCTTCCCGTCACAGATGGAAGAAGCCAAGTGCCTTTACCACAGGAAATGGGAGATCTTTTCCTGAACATCCTCTGTCATCATTGCTCAGTTTGAGGGGCACTTACGAATTGCCAAAAATAGTCTCAGGCACTGGGTTGCAGAGGAAAGTAAGCAGAAGCCAAACGCCAATGGGGTAGTACACACCCGCCCTGTTCTAGAGTACTGTTTCCCTCTCAACAATGCTGTGAAGGGTACAATGTAAACAATGCAGTGCCTAAATTTTCCAAGTAGGCTCAGAATTAAACATACACAGTACTGTATGTAGGATTCAGCAGGTTCGCCCCAGTGTGCCAGAACCGGTAGCAGAAATTCTGGCTGCCGTCGCCCATCCAAGTGTTGAAATAAAGTCGTCCTAATTAGTGTGCAATGCAGGGGTTTTTTCCCCTGGCCACGCCCACCAAACCACACCCACAGAGTAGGTAGTAAAAAACTGTGAATCCCGCCACTGTACGTACCTACTGTGCACCCTTGGGATTGCTGAGGACATATCAGGCTGGGAAAAGGCAATTTGGCCAAGCACAAAGGCTGGTTGTGCCTTCTCTCTTATCCCTGGGATATGTTTGAAACAATTAACTGATTCTCCAACCCCAGTCATGTTCATAAGCTACATAGAAAACTGTGGTCTTAAAAGCTTGGGTGGGAGACTCATATCTGCGATTACTCAAACAACCTGTCACTTTGTCTTCTGTTCCCTTCCTTAGACTTTTGAATTCTTCAGGCCTGTAAAACTGGTAGCGATGGAAACCCAACCAAAAGAAGTAGAGGAGGTCGAGAAGTCCCCTGAGTCAAAGGACCTGCTGCCCAGCCAAACGGCCAGCACTTTGTGTATCAGTTCCCGCAGTGAGTCTGGATGGAGTACTCCCCCGCCAAACAAGTGGGAGGTTTATCATAAGCCAGTCATTGTCCTGTCCGTGGGCGCAGCAGTCTTCCTCTTTGGAGTTGCTATCACTAGCTTGACCTGCCTCACCATAGACAGAAACAATACTATCAGCAGCAACAACACCACAAAGGAGGTGTTCAAACTGTGTGGACCAGCTTTCCTGTCCCTGGGCCTCATGCTGCTTGTCTGTGGGCTCGTCTGGATCCCCATCATCCGCAAAAAGCTACGGCAGAAGCGGAACTATCACATTCTCCAAAGTATTAAGTCTTTCTTCCTCAACCGCTGATGGTGTTTGCTCTTGGTTCAGCCACAAAGGGAAGAGAACTGTGTTACCACAACAAACCCCCAATTTTGGACACGCAAGACAAGCCACCAACATCCCCCTTAAAAGGAGATCTCTCTCTATTCTCCTCCTCTTCCTCTGGGCAGGGGTTCTAATCCACCCTCAGGCAGAGGCACTATTAAGTGATCTGGGGTCCTCAGCCCATGAATAAGCTTCACTGTTTTTCTACAACAATATCCCATGTTAGGAGGGCTGGAGTGAAAAGCTGACAGATCAAATCCCAGAACAGCATTTTGAACAAACCTGTGTTTTATCATATGGAATATTGTTTAGCAGGATGCACTGCCTGTAACTCAAGAGTCTGATTGCAAGATATTATTTATCCGAAAGTTGAGCCCTAGGAATATGATCCTACATTATGGTATCAATAACTGTTATTAATCTGACAAAACAGTTAGGATTTTTGTTCTTCATAACAAAATGTCATTGGGTTAAAATTTAGCCAAAATTGCTTGGAGAAAATGATCCAGAAAAATGTCTCCAAGAAAATTTCAGTGGCCACCATTTCCCCTTTCATGGACTGAACCAATTTTGTGAGCACACAAATTTGACTTAAAAATACAAATTGTGGGGAGAAAAAATCTTGGCCTTGGACCAATGAATAATGTCTCAGGCCAGAAGCAACATTAGAGATAGCTGATAATTAGAGCTGAAAGCCCATTAATGTTGCAAAGAGGCGATTAAGGCAATTTGCCTTTCCTGTTTGTGAAATAAGAGATCCAAAGGTCATTGTGCTTAAATCTCAGAGACCAGCCATCAGACAAAACAAGTTTATCTGCATAAGCTCAGAGGTGAGAGAAGGTCTCTTTTGTGACACTCAGATGTACATTAGAATGCATTTTGATTAGCAAAAAGTTCTACCTTTTTGTCCATTTTGGCAGGTTCGAAATGGATTCAAAGAACAAGAAATACACACAACACACAGCCGAGGTGTGCATCACCTTGCCAAAATATAGGTTATATTAAACCACCCAAAAGGTGTCATTTATTTTGCCCCCATTCCTGTACTGCTGTCTTCTTCTTCCATGTGCATGCCTTTGCCCGAGCATATAGTGTTCCCTGTAAAATTTGCAGGATCTCCTGCAACCTGAAGTTGGTTTCCTTCTCCCCTTTGTTCCTTACAGTTATAGCACTACAGCAGTTCAGCAGTTTGTTTGCTGTCATGTCAAAGAATTGCCACAGCATTATAACAGCTGGATATTAAAATAATAATCAGTACCCACCAGTAGGTGTGGAATAGCAACAATTGGGGTTACATTCAAGGGTGATACAAATGACTCTACACCCGAGGTGGAGGTGGCAACCAAGGCACACCCTTAATTAAGAATTTTCCTCTTCCACTCACATGGCTGTTTCCAACATCTGTTTCTGGCCTATGTTTCTCATAGAGTGGTGTGAATGTGGATAACAACCGTTTGACTGTCAAGTCAGGGGGAAATTTCTCAAAAGATTCCTGATGGCAACAAGTATTTGAAAGGAAGTGTATTTAGATGTACTATTGTAATGTGATGTGTGGCAGCTTTATAAAGAAACTGAGTTGGCACATAGAGAATCCTTCACCAGGCTAATGTAGCTAATATATCTAACTGTTAGTGGCATTTCTTCTTCACTAGCTTTGTGTATTGGATTTGAGTGTGGGGAAAACATCTAACAAAAACTCCTGGCTGACACCCAAAAATTAGTTTCTGGCAACTGTGCAATGTGGTGGCATGGTGAGCACTGAAATTGTGACAGGACGTAAAACTGAGCACAATTGGTATGAATCAGAGACTCGTCATGTAGAAATTCAATAATAATTTTGAGCATCATGAATATAAAACCTCTGTGTGGGGTGGGGATTTAAAATAGCTTCTTCCATCCCTATATATGACTGTCCTTCACATTGGTCAAAAAGAAGAAAGAGCATGATTGGCAATTCCCTCAGATCCAGAGCAAAGCAATGCTCCTTAAAATGGTCTAGCAGAGTTCCTCATGCTCTGAAGACTCAGCCTGTGACCAAGACCAGGCGATCACAGCCAGCAAGCCATTGGCCATGGCTAGAAAGCAGGAAATGACAAACACAGGAGCAATATAAGGTGAATGCTTGTGATTGGATAGCTCAGTGAGTTGGAATACTGCTGAGACTTTGATTCCCACCCACCCCCCACCCCAATATTGTCCAGAAGAAGAGCCAACCTGTATAGCCCTGGGCAAGCTGCACATTCATTCCTAGCCAACCTTGGCAAAAGTTTCCATAAAATGGAACCAACTTGATGGGCAGCACAAAATAATTTTAGCATAAAGAGGCTTGCATAGATATTGCTGCACTATCTCTTGAATTAGTGTAGAAGCAGATTTAAGTATTACTGGGTTGTACTTTCTATACTACCTTTGTGATGGTGAACTAAGGTGTTTACTTAGAGCAAATTAGATGTATAATTTAGAAGCTTCAGATGTATACAGAGTCCTTAGCTGAATGTTACAACAGTTTCCCACAGTTGCCTTTTGGATCCTGGATTATACCCAAGTGCCTCCTTTTAATGCTGCTTTGTGTATTTTTTTTTTTTTTTTGCTTCCCAAACAGCATCTCTCAGCCATCTTTATGGGCATAAAACCACAGAAAATTGATTTCCTGGCATCAGGGTATTTGATTCTTAGTCTTTATATCCACTGTATTTTGCATAGGAAAGGGGAATCTGTACTGCCAAGGTTTGTTTCTGTTTCACCTTCCCACCACCACTATTCACAGACATGGACACTCAACAGTGTCTCAAAATCTGGTAAAAAAAAAAAAGCATTTCCTATATCTTGTACCTTAGTCCAGATATAGGAAATGCCATTTTCTTGCCAGATTTTGAGACATTGTTGCGTGTCCATGACTGTGAGTTGTGGTGGTGGGAAGGTATATCTTATACCAGGGATCAGCAAACTTGGCTCTCCAGATGTTCTTGGACTTCAATTCCCAGAAGTCCTGATCAGCAGGCATACTGACTTGGGCTTCTGGTAATTGAAGTCCAAGAACACCTGGAGAGCCAAGTTTGCAGATCCCTGTCTTATACTGTACCATATAAGGTATATCTTATACCTTAGTCTGGGACTGTGGGGGCTCAAGTGGTTAAAACACTGAACTTGACAATTGGAAGATCGGCACATCAGCAGTACTGCATGATGGAATGAGTTCCCATCTCTGTCAATAGGTAACCCTTCAATGGGAAGGGAAATAGCATTCCGTGCACTCCAGTGTCTAGTTATGCCTGCCACATGTCCATGGAAACGTTTACAAACGCAGACAGAGCTGGCTCTTTGGCTGTAAGCAGAGATGAGCACTGAATCCTAGAGTTGGATACAACTGGTTTTCGAGCAAAGGTGACCTTTGCCTATGTCTTAGTCCACCCCTCAGAGATGGAACAGAGTAGCCACCTTCTTACACATAGCATGTACTCTCCCTGACATAGTCACAAGTATGCATCTTATTGTGCCAGTGATGGAGTCCAAATGGGAGAGGGGGGCATGCTCTTAGGCACCCCGAAATGGCTCTTGGAGTCCTAGTCAGGCCTTCCCAAGCTGATGAGCAACCAGCAGCTTTTGAGGGATTTTTCCAAGCAAGTAAAAAACTCAGTCCAACAAATACATCCCCAAGTATATTATACACATGACATGATAATCCTATAAACTCTTACTTAAGGAGAGCAACGTGCACCCTGGAACTGCTTTGTGTGGGACAGACAGCAGGCCCTGTTGCTGTGAGTAGGAGTTTTTTTAAAAGGGGTACCTAACAAACACTTAGTAGGGAAATGTAAAGAGTGAAGGAACAGTACAAAATCTCACTAGAATAGTGTGGTTTGTATACTCCCATGTTGGAGCTGCGCAGTTTGGAAAAATGCAGCTAATCAGAACATGACAAGAACATGTAAATAAAAAGTATTCAAAATGGCACCAAAAGTGGGTCTGTGTTACTTGACACTGGGTCTAAGGCTGCAGCTGGCAGACATTCGTAACATTCACAGAACCCCATGACGACAATTGCATTAGCAATGCACATGCACTCTGGGGGGAAAGAATCAGGTGTGTCCAATGCTGAGAGAATATTTATAGGACCACAATGTCAACTAAAAATGCCTGGACTTCCTGGGGGGAAAAACACAAAGGGAAATATTCATGACCAAGGACAGCTTACAAAAGAACAGGGGTCATGCCTGATAAGTAACAGCAACCGCAGCTTCTCCTTGCTTCCAGGTGCTAAATGCCAGTGGCACTTGTTGGGAGCATTACTGACCATACACCTGATATGCAGCAATTTCTGCTCGAATTACTGCAGGACGGAATGAGCTCCCATCTCTGTCCCCACTCCTGCCAACCTAGCAGCTCGAAAGCAAGAAATTGCAAGTAGATAAATAGGGACCACTTCGGTGGGAAGGTAACAGCGTTCCAGGTGTTCCGGTGTCTAGTCATGCCTGCCACATGGCCATGGAAATGTCTGCAGAAGCAGACAGCACTGGCTCTTCAGCTTAGAAACAGAGATGAGCACTGACCCCTAGAGTCAGATATGACTGGCATTCGAGCAAGGGAAACCTATATTTACAATGTCTACTCAGAGGTAATCACCATTTGGCTCAAGCTGACTTACTCCAAGGTGAGGACATAAAAACTTACAGCCTGGGTCACATGGACACAATGGCACAACACCAGGGAGGGCAGCATCATTTCTGTTACACAGCTGTTGAGTTTTGCTGTGTTGAATTATGCTTTCTCCGTTTTAAGAGAGCTGATCAGTCCTGTGGAACGGGGAGGGGTGGTGGTAGAGGCTAATGGGAGCATGCTGTCCCTAAGCTAGCTTTCTGTTCCTGACACTAACCACATTTCTGATGCCATTCTCCTTGGAATCGATGCTTTCGAATTGCTGCACTGATTTAGCTTATGCAACACTCAGTTAAATCAAGGAAAGGAACACTCTCCTTTCCGTCATCATTGTACTCATATCCGAGTACTGTATAATTCCCCCCCCCCCCCCGAATGACGAACAGGATAAACTGCCACTGGCATGAATTTGTTTAAGATGGATCTCCTTTCCAGTGATGGCAGAAATGACCGTGTTACCATAATAATGTGATAGGAAGAGAAAGAACTAGACCAGCCACCTAGCATTTATTCCCAGGCAAACAAAATTCTGATAGACAGCTTCAGGAAATGAGTATCTAAGGCAGGAGTGCCCCAACTATGGCCCCGGTTGCTGGATGTGAAGCCCTCATTGCTCCTGGAAGTGGAAGTAAAACGCACCCGTATGGGCACATTTTACTTCTGTTTCCGGGAGTGACAAGGGCTTCATGGGCTGGATGAATTGCCATCAGGGGCTCCATCTTTCTCTTCCTATCACATTATTATGGTAACACGGTCATTTCTGCCATCACTGGAAAGGAGATCCATCTTAAACAAATTCATGCCAGTGGCAGTTTATCCTGTTCGTCATTCGGGGGGGGGGGGGAATTATACAGGCCATAGTGACCAGTCCCCTGAACCAGTTGACCACCCCACGGCCCAAAAAGTTTGGGCACCCTTGATCTAAGGAGCCAGGCTATTAGTGAAAGGAAGTGGTAGGATTGTGTTACTTCTGTCAAAAGTCCCCATTACACAGAGGGATGATTTATGGAATGAAACATGGGCTCCTACCCCAAAGGCAAAACATCCAGGGAAGGAGGGCATGTGATGTGCTCTAAGAGCTTGTGAGGGCACCATGGAGGTTTTACAGCTCCAGAGACCCTCACAACAGCCCCTGGATTGGCCTCTCAAAGTCTCACAGCAATAGTAGTCACAAATGTTTAGCTGTTTTTTTTTTATTTAAAAAACCCTTCTGCTGCTGATGATATCACCAGCATTACATGGCCTAAGTTATAGCAACAGGACTTCAGCCTAGGAATTATAATTGTCTTGGCAACAAGCGGTAAATTTGGATAAAATGAAATGCAACTCTGGTTTGAAATCATTTAAAATGGGCCTTAAACAGCAACTAATGTTCGTTCAAAACTTTGTTTCATCCCAATATCACTGGCTTGACAGCTCAGCGAAATAGAGCACTGGACAGTGGTTGAGTGTTCGAATTCTTTGTATTCTTTGTCGGAGGAGAGTGGGCCAGTGGGGGTCTTTTGAGAAATGCCATAGCCCAGAGAACCCCCCAAAAGATAAAAGACTGATATTGAATACTGTATACCTAGGAAACTGTGGAAATGGTTGCCACAAGGAGGAGTTGAGTTGATAGCACCTAATTCATTACCCCAGCAACACTTCTCTGTAGTTCATTGGCTCATGTACATCATAACTCATAGAGCCAACCTTACCATTAAACGGACTGAGCAATGGCCAGGATGGTTTTAGTTACTTGGATGATGATGATGATTATATTTTTACTACCTGGGAGAGTAACATGATGGATGAAGCCAAATATTTTGGCTCATGCTACACACTGTGCTCTTTGACTGGAGGAAGGGGAGGGCATTTGAAGCTCCAAATCAGACAGCAAAATGAGTTGGCATTTGACTTGGGTTGTGAGGGCCTGATTTTTTGCTAGGATCCCCTACAAGTCAGTTAATGCCTCTCCCTTGTGTCTTCCACTACACATTCCCCAAAGGTATAAAAACATAGCAGGAAAACCCCTGGAAAAAAAACACTGCTATCAACCAGAGTTTTTGTTGACTTGTTGGCATTTTTAACCTATCTTTCCTCCAAGGAACTCAAGGTTCACAAACAAATTCTGTTCCCATGAACCAGGCTCTGGATTGGGGGTGGGGGTGTTAGGCTGAGAGACACTGCCTGGCTCCAAATCATCCTGTTTTGTTCCTGAGTAAAGATTTGAATTTGATCATCTTCGGTCCTAATTTATCGACAATATCCCACTGTGTTGCAAAGCAAAGAGATTTTTAATCTGTCTTGGCATATTGGCAAAAGAAAAGAAACAGGAAACAAAACAGAATATCACAGAACACAATGTTTTAAAATGAATAATAGTATATTATCCATTTTAATCATGGGGGTTACTATTAAGTCCTACAATAGGCTGTGTGTCTTTTCTTTCTCTTGTTACATTTCCTTCCATCTGGTAACATGTTTCAAATTAAGTTTCCCTTTGTTACAGAGATGGAAGTCAGGCTGAGTTTCTATTTTGGCAGCCAGAAGCTGCATAGACCATGGTACAGTAATACCTCGGATAACACTAAGACTTGGTTCCACAAGTCTTGGTGTTATCCGATTTTTAGTGTTATCCGATGCATGTTAAAATCCTATGGGATGCATCGGATAACGTTAAAGCTCCATAGAGTTACATTGTAACCGCACAGGCTTTAGCGGTTGTTATCCGATCCATCCCATAGGACCTTAACATTATTCGATCCAATTCTCCTCCCCAGATTACTTAACATTATGCGATTTTAGCGTTATCCAAGGTAAACGTTATCCGAGGTATTACTGTACACTGACTTCTTGGCTGCTTCTATAAATTTTCCCATCTAGCTCTATCTGTAAAATTTAATATAGTACCCCATTGAACCAAACTGATTTGTACTCTTGGAGCCAGCATGGAAAGGACTGTTTAGAGTCCTCTCATGTCTCTTTCTGCACAGGCAACTGGGGCCTACAGTTTGATCTACTTAATAGGCTGAAGCACGAATCAGTGACAACAAGCTTTGTTTGACCCATAGTGGTGACTCTGAGACCCTGTCCCATTGATATCAGTGACATCATTTGTTAAGGCTCTATAGTCCTCTCCAGAGATCACTAAGATCACTAACTGCATCTCTCATTTGAGAAGAATAGGACCAGAGCCCCAGTGACAAGCATTCGGCTCACATTCTATTGCAGTTCCTCTTCCTAAGAAGTGCTTGATTAAAGTTTGCAATTTAAGAACAGTACAAGTTCCTGTCTCTAGTGAAGCTGCAGCTCAATGGCAGAGTACATGCTTTGCATCCAGAATGTCTATCTCTCTATCACTGGCACGCTTAAAGATAGAACTAGTAAAGAGTGTCACACAAGAGCTACTGCTAGACTGCACCAAACAAGACAGACTAATTTCCTGATCAGGCATAAAGCAGTTATTCAGATCCCTTCTGCTCCAGCTTCTGTCAGAGTTCAAAGCAGGAGTGAAAGGTGAAAAATGGCTGAAAGGAGAGGAAACAGTGTGTTTTGACAGATCACATTGGATTAGGACACACGCATGCACACAGTCATTTCTGAGAAATGCTGTCCATCGGGACAAAATTGCTGCATCAGAGAACGGGATAGAACCACAAGAAGATCGTATTTCAGCTACAAACAACACAGAAGTAGCTTCCTTGTGCAGCTTTTCCATCTAAACCAAACCAGCTCTGCGAGCTCATTTAGCAAGGAAGCAAAGGTGCCCTGAGGGAACCCAGCTTCCTTTTGTAACTCTGAGAGGAAAAGAGGGTTGGGGGCAGAGGTTCACATTGTCACTTTACTCCTCTGCTTATCTGTTTACATACATGCCTCTTCTGTCTGGAATTCAAGTTGCACGTGTCACCATAACAGGCTTTGTCCTGTGCTTTCCAGTGACAACTAGTCAGAGTCAGTCTTGAATCTTTGGGGAAGAAACGAACATCACCTAAGTTATTTTTGTTTCCTGGGAAAGGGCAGTTCATAAAGGTGAAAGGCAATGAGTGGTAACTCCACCAACCCACTACTGTTTGAGGTACTTTTAAAAATATATTAAAAGGATGTAAGCATAAACTGTATATTTATGGCAATGACATGTGTGTTCGGTGACGACTCTTATTCCTCCACAAGACAACAAAAAGAGAGGAAATCATCTTTTTTTCCCTCATGAATACAAAGATGACTTTTTTGCCTCATCATATCTGAAATGTGTCACGCCTAAAGGATTTTATTGTTGTTCATTCACACAGTCAATTCTGACCCTTTGCAACCCTATGGACCACTGTGCACCAGACACCTCTGTCCTCCACCATCTTCCTCAGCCTGCCCAGCTCTGTGCCCATTGTGTCTACAATACCACCTAGCCATCTCATTTTTGGCCACCCCCTTCTTCTTTTGCCCTCCACCTTTCCCAGCATCAAAGCTTTCTCAAGCGAATCCTCTCTTATCATTTGATGTCCAAAGTACTTTAGCTTCATCTTTACTATTTGACCTTCTAATGAGCAGTCAGGGTTGATTTCTTTTGGATCAACTTATTTGTTATCCTCACTGTATAACATAGTATAATATAGTATAATACGAACTATACCTAATAAATGATTCAAGTCTTTAGATTTTAAGTAGCAACTGTGAAGGGGGGGGACTTTAAGTCCCCCATCATAAATTTGAAATAGTTACTTCTTTGGGTGCATTTCAGGGTGCTGTTTGTCACCTTTAAAGCCCTTAATGGTAGCGGACCAGGATACCTCAGGGGCCGCATCGTCCGTAGGACATCGACCTCATATACCATTTGTTGGGGAGGCCTGCCTCTCCAGCATGAGAAAAAGGGCCTTCTCAGATGTAGCCCCCACATTATGGAACCACCTCCTGGTAGAAATACGCCTCCAGGCCCAGTTGCTACCATTTAGGAAAGAGCTGAGGATATGGTTGGCAAATGGGTCTGGGGGCTGGGATTGTCAACAAGCTCCCCCTTCTGACTTGTCTAAGGCTCCCTCCTCCTGTAACTAATGTTAATGTTATGTTGATTTTATATTTGTTTTTAGCCTGCACAGCAGGGGGAATATTGCCAAATGTTTTTAAGGGCTTTTTAATTGTTTTTATATTGGTTTTAACCTGTTGTATTGTAAGGTGCTCACTGGCTTATGTACACCACCCAGAGTCCACTAGATTAGGGTGATATATGAATTTATTAAAATAAATAAATAATCTCAAAAAGTTCAGCTGGAGATTCTGGATTTGTAGCCCAAAAATGTAACTTTTCTGAGGTTCCAATGAAAATCCTTAGACTCTAAATGCTAAGGATGAGGGAACATTCTGGCAATATCTGTGTTAGGCAAAAAGCAGTCTTGCAGAAGTGAAGCAATTTTCACTGGCATATGAGACAAAAAAAACCAAAACAAAAGTCAAAACAATAATAGAGAAGACAAAATGTTGTGGCACCTACCATATGTTGTGGTTACATTTTAATATGACCTTTTGTTGATCAAATCCACTCCCTCAGACATAAGAGTGAGATTACATGACAATTGTTTATACAAGATCTCAAGATAAAGAGACAGTGAATGGTTAGACATAGGTTACAAATTGTATGAGACAATGTGGCTTTTCCCACCTTATGATGACTGAAGACCCATTTGATATTCAGTTCTTTTCTAATGGAGATTAGTGTACAGAGTAACAGAGTTACTACTTTGAAAACTTTGACTAGGACTCCCATGGAACTGGACTAAACTCATCTATTTGTACACCCCAGTTCAAATCTCAACTCCTAGGGAAAATGAAAAATTCAAAATCTTATTTATTAGTCATACAATTTACAGTGATGGGCAGCAACAGGTTCGCACCAGTTCACCAGAACCGGTAGTAACTTTCCCCAGTGACCCGGATAATCGGTAGCGGCTTTGGTGGGGAACCACCTCGGGGGCTTACCTTTTCATCAGTTCCCCCACTGTGCATGCGTGCCAAGTGATTGGTGTGTATGCATGCATGCAGCACTTGGCACGCATGCGCGGCCTCCTTGCTGCCCTCCAAAACAGGGAGGAGGAAGAGAAGCTGCTAGCCTGAAGCTCCCTATAGCCTGCTCCCCAGGGTAAGTGACTCACCTTTGGGTGGATGTATTTTAATGTGTATTTAATTTATATTTATTTTAATGTGTATTTTTATGTGTTTTATGTGTATTTAATTTGTATTTTTATGTGTTTTTATGTCTATTTAATTTGTATTTTTATGTGTTATGTCTATTTAATGTGTATTTATTTTAATGTGTATTTTATGTGTTTTATGTGTATTTATATGTCTATTTAATTTGTATTTTTATGTGTAGTTATTTTTATGGATTTTTTACATTGGCTCCACCCACATCATTGGCTCCGCCCATGACATCATGACATTGGCTCCACCCATGACATCATGATGTTGGCTCCGCCCACAGTGTGGTAGTAAATTTTTTGGCTGCCCACCACTGAATTAATATCATACTTTGTTTAGCTTTAAGACCCCATGGCTTTCATATCCAGTGACATCATATCAGACTGTACATTCTGCATGTTGTAGCCCAAGTTTGTTTTTCACCCCATATCTTTTGCAGGATATTCAGCTTTTAAAAATATAGATGTTTAAGGCTGCCATTATATAATTAGCTTCATGTTTATTCTGGCCATTATTTATCACCACCAAACAGCAACAAACATGCCAAAATGACTACAAAAGCAGCCCCCTGAGATGAATGAACAAAAATCAGTTACCCCTCAGCACCTTTATTTTGACTCATAAGGAAGGCTGTTAAAAGAACATGGGATGGAGGATTCTCATGGTCTTTTGACTAAGTCTTGATGAATGACCCATGAAGGCTCTGATATCTGTGTTTACAAATGTTGACACCAAAGTGGAAGTGATTATGGATTAATTCATATGTAATACAACAAGGGTGTTACTGTGGGAAGGGGTGATGGTACTGCCTGAATGAATAATCAATGAGCTGTGAAAGATGTTCCCTGCAGAAGATGAGCTCTGAGGGTGTGTATGTAAAATGATGTCACAAGGATTCAACTCTTATTCACACCCATTAATCTGCCTACATTATTTACAGTCAAGATAATTGAGCATAATAAATATGTTTGCTTTTTCCCTTATTTTCTGCCACCCCTTGCTTCCACGTTCAAATGAAGAATAATGAGAAAAAAGGAAATTGACTCTTGTATTCATGGCTAGTCATTGCACTGTGCAGAAGCTTAAGATTATTGTCACCTGGTACATAGACCTGTGTCACAGTGTCTTTGAACTAATCACTGCTCCTCTGACTAACTCACCTCACAGGACTTGAAAGAGTAGAAATGAAGGAATTAGAAAAGATCATCAAGTGTAAGGATGTTTCACTGGAGATCACAGACCCAAGACAATTCATTCTGTTGTGTTCCCAACCACCATGTATTGATGGGAAATTTGGACAATAAAGAAAGCTTACCCTGGTGGGGGGGGTGGGGTGTTTGTTCGAAATATAGTGCTAGAGGAAAGCTCTGTGGATATTCTGAATTGCCAGAAAGATGAACTTGGGGGCCCTAGAACAAATCAAGTATGAACTGTTTCTGAAGGCAAACATGATAAAGCTCAGGCTGTCCTACTTTGGGAACATCACGAGAAGGCAAGTCTCTCTGGAAAGGACAATAGTGTTGTGGAAGGCAGCAGGAAAAGATGAAGGTCAAACATGAGATGGTTTGAGTCCATGAAGAAAGCCACAAGCAATAATTTGCAGGATTTCACCAGGAGTGCTGAGGACAGGGCATTTTGGACAGCTCTCATTTACAGGGTCACCATAGGTTGGAGATGACTGGATGGCACAAAACAACATGCTCTCCAAGAGATCAGTTTTGACACACTACCCACAACTCTAGTATTATGAGGAGGAATAAAGTAACTCATTATCTAATTTCTCAAAATTATGCACAATTTAATAGACTCTATCAAAGGGGTGGGGGAAAATTTGACCTGAATCTAGATGTTTCAGACTTCAGCCCCCCCACCCCCCGCAGTCTTTTAGAGCAATCCATGTAAAAGGGGACACCAGCAGCCTCAGTGCTCCATCCATGGGTCTTTTTCACTCCCTTCCTCCAGAAAAGGAGGTTTCCTTTCCTCTTTGGGGATTTGGTACAGCAAGGTCTCAATGGCTCGAGTTGCCTTTGGCTTTCTCCAATTGTACAGCACTGTTTAAAAACACTCATACGAGACAGGATATGAAAATGAAGAATTATGAAAAATATGTCGGTTAGAGTTAAAAGAAAACTTTTGCAAGACAATTTACCCAGTCTGGCCAGGTTTCCTGCTATAGTAATAGAGTAGACCATACTGCTAGTGACTCAATGCCGAGTTTCAGGCAGTGGTTAACTAACCTGACAACCCTGAGGACTAACAGCGTTGGTGAAGTCCACCAGGAAGGGTGATGTTCTCCAAGTGGATTCAATCCCACCTGAATGGAGGGCAGCAGCTTCATCAATACTGGCCTGGGCTGAGGAGGACTTTTGCATGCCAAAAGGGTTCAGAACCAGAAAGTAACTCCTGGAACTAGTACAGTGGTATGGGTGTCACACTGTGATATGGAAGGCAAATACATTACTGTATAATATTGTTCCCAGGACAAGCTTCAGGGCTGATCGCCATGATGATAGCTGATACAGTATTCAGAATCAGATATGGCACTTGAAGATGATGATGACAATTTGGAGATGGTATATGACCCCAATACAATTAAGCTACTTTGATTTTAAAAATAAGAAGGATTGTTGGGAGATGCAAAAAATAAATCAGGACATATATTCATTTTGATGGGATTGTAAATTTGTAAAGAGAATTTGGAAGGAAGGTTTTGAAGAGATTAATCAAAAGTTGTCTTTTAAACTAGGACAGAGGTGCCTGGTGGGCATTGGTCCATAGGGATGCAAAGGGTCAGAATCGACTGTGCGACTGAACAACAAAAACTAGAAATATGTCCTATTATAGCATTGTTAATGGTACTTATTTGAAAATTAGAAGATATAAAAAAACAAGAAAGATTTTATTATTGTAACAGTAACAACAATTAGATTGTTAATTTTTTAAAACTGGAAAACATTTTGTGATTTGGACTTGTGTGATTAGTACAAAGAATTATAGAATATAGCAGTAAATGATAGACTGACATGTGAATTAAAATTAAAGGGAATAACAACAAAAATGATTTTAACGAGATTTGGGGAGAGTTTATTGAGTATGTATTAGTTAAATTAAAATGGAAAAAATGTTTGGCTTTTTGCAGTCAGGGGACAATTATATATATCAATTGTTGAAATACATCCTGTCCCATGGGGGGGGGGGGGTTTGCACTTATTAGTTATGTAATTTTGTTATTATTATTTTTAAAATGTTTGGGTTATAGCTGTGACTGATGTTAGATGTATGGGTAGTATGTTTGTTATATGTTGTAATTTTGCTGTTTTAGATTTAATTTTAAAAATTATTTTAAAAAACCCCACACACCAAAACGGAGGTGCCCAGCATCCTGTCTGTCCGCCCCATAGGCAGAAGAGTTGCGGCGCCGTCCCAGTTCTGGAAGGAAAAGCAACAGGGGCGTAGTTACCGCCGTATCTGCCGTATCAATTATACGGGGGCCCCCAACGTGCGTAAGCAAAAATTAATAAAAACTTCCCAATATTTTTTTTATTTCACAAATGACAAAAGTCAAAAAAAAGCAATTTCTTTCCCCCCCGCGTAAAGCATGCATTCAAAAGTTGGCAACACCCTACATCGGTTATCGCGGGCTGCAGGATTTCCCCGTTTAAGTCATTTACTTCAGCGGGGGAATCCCACAGAACTCATTGAATTATTGCTGATGAAATTCAATAGTCTTGCCTCCAGTTTTCCCGAGGTAATAACAGCATGCTTTTTATTCTTGACCCTTCCAGTTACAAGAAGTTTTTCAAAATTAAAACTGATAACAAATTACCTAAGAACTTCGATGGGACAGGAACGCCTGTCAGACCTGTCACTATTGTCCATAGAGGCAGGAACTTTAGAAAAACTAAAGCCATCATCAGCTATAAATGATTTAATAAATCAGTTTGCCAGAAAAAAAGGCAAGGAGAGTGTATATTTAATTTGAATTGTTTGTAAAAATTTTGGAAAAAGTGACAGATAGATAATTATGATGAATAAATATTTTCTTTTAATTTTATGCAACTTTTTTTTTCTTTTGTGAGAAATCTTTACCCTTCCTAAGGGCCTTCAAACAAATTTTTATACGGGGCCCCGCCAAGGCACGCTACGCTTCTGAAAAGCGAGCCATCCTCCAGCGCGAGGAGGGGGCCCAGAGGCGTAGCTACCGCCGTATCTGCCGTATCAATTATACGGGGGCCACGGGGGCCCCCAACGTGCGTAAGCAAAACAAATCTTTACCCTTCCTAGGGCCCCCAAACAAATTTTTATACAGGCCCCCGCCAAGGCACACTACGCTTCTGAGGGGGCCCCTCATGCCAGGCAGTGCCAGCCACTGGGTGCTGGGGTTTCCCTCCTCGCCTCCGCCCTCTGGCCCGCCCTCTGGCCTGCGGGGCTGGGTGCCTGGGGAGGCCCGCCGTGCTCCTGAGCGTGGCCTCACCTCGGGCAGGACAAGGGGGCGTGGCCGCAGCACCGGTACCTGAGCGGGCGTGGCGGGGATGGGGCGGGGAGCCCTGGGTTGCCTTCTGGCCTCCCGCCCGCGGATGCGGCGGCCAGAGCGGGCCATGGCCCTCGCCAGCTACCGGCGCTGCGCCGTCTTCCTAGTGCTGGCGCTGGCGCTGGACGCGCTGGGGCTGGTGCTGGTGCTGGTGGGCGCGGTGGGCCAGCCGGCGCTGGACGGGCAGCCCTACGAAGATTTCCTGGTGCTGACCGGCTCGCTCCTGCTCTTCCTGTCGCTGCTCTGCTGGCTCCTCTGGTACTCGGGCAACCTGAGCGGGGTGCCGGCCGAGGAGCTGCCGCTCAAGGCGCGCCCCGACGCCCGCCGGACCCCGGCCCGGGGCAGCCTCCTCCGCCTGGCAGCCAAGCTCTCCGAGCGCCTCTCGCAGCGCCGACGGCCCGCGCCGGCGCTCTTCTCGCCCCCGGACCTCGGCCTCCCGGCGAAGACGTGGCCCGCGGCGGCCGCTCCCCGGCCCGGGGGTCCCTTGGAGCTTGGCAGCCTCCCGCGGGCGGCCTCCGCGGGGCAGCAGGCGACGGGCGAGCGGCTGGTGTAGAGACGCCCGGACTCCGCCAGGTAAGCGGCAAGACCCTTCCCTCCTCCGCAGGGCCGAACCCTCCCCTGCTAACAGCCCACCCACCCAACCAGGGATGCCAATGTTATATATGCGTTTGTGACATTGTTGCCCCTCCTGAAAATCCCCCCCCCCCTCTAGAATCCTGGCTAGGGTCCTGCTCCTCCGCGTGGCGTGGCAGGCAAGGGTTCCAGGTAGGCTGAGCATGTGCAGAGTGCTTTCTTCCTCCTGCTGCCGCAGCTGCCTCTGGGTGAGATCAAAGCAAAGCAATCACATCTCTATACCACCCCTTCATAGCGCTTAGTGCCCTCTCTGGGCTGTCCACAAGTTAATTAGCATTATGTCCCAAACATGCTGGGGACTCATTTTACCGACTTCAGAAGGATGGAAGGCTGAGTCAACCTTGAGCCCTGGTCAAATCAAACTCACAACTTTTTGGTTGCAGTACAGCAGCTTTTAACCACTGCACCACTAGGCACTTTCCTCCGTGACCCTTTCTTCCCTTTCCCGACCATCTTGAGCAGGGATTCTCACCCTGTGGCCCATTGGCTGGATGCGGCCCATGGCACCGTTTCATGTGGGCCCCCCACCGCTTCCACCACACCCGGAAGTGCCATGTGGCGGAGGAAGGGCAAAATGGCCATCTGCCCCCGCCCCCCAAGCTGTCTGAGGGAGCATGATCTGGCCCCCGGCTTTAAAAGGTTGAGAACTCCTGATCTTGAACCGCCACACTTCCTTTGACCAAAGAGATCAACTATCTTACCTACGATCTGTGCCTGTTGCCCTTGTCTCTGCTCAATACCATAAAGTTATATTGTCCTGCTGGCTTGGACTCAGCAGGGTTTAAGTGTGAGCTGAAAGCTCAGAAAACAAAACAGGAAATGCCCGCAGAGCATGTGCCAAGCGTCATTCCTTCCAACAGCATAACTGGGATTTTGCCCTTGTTCATTCTTACAGAGGTTTTGAGGAAGGAGGAGGAAGAACATTATTCTCTGAGGATAGCCTGAAGGCATAAAAAGTCAAGCACCTCTTTTACAGAGGTGGAGTCTGAGCCCCATGAAAGGGAAAATAGCTTGGATCTCAAATCTCTAGGCTCAGAATTTGCTCATTTGGACTCGTTTTTTACGCTGTCCAAATTGTCAGCTGAATCTGCTTCAGCAGCAACCTTCAATGTTTGGAAGCAGCATCTTGCTTTGTCTTGGCATGACTTACTACAACTACAAAACCCCATACAGTACAAATCAAATGTAATACAGTATAAAAGTCCCAGAAACAATAAAACTTTAAACCATAGGCAATGCTAACAACAACCACCATCATGTGACATACCAAGGCGACGATAGGTATAATATTACTTAAACTTATTGATCAGCAGTTGCCAGGGTGTGTGTGTGTCAAAATCTTTAAATGACTCCTTACAAATGAATGATTTCAGTTGTTTTTAAAATACCATCCTAGAAGGGGCCTGGTGTAATTCCACAGGAAGCGTATTCCAGAGAGTTGATACCACTACTGAGAGTGTTCTCCTCCTCCTCAAGGTCTTTATTTTTTAACTAACAAACTTCTATCCAGCTTTTCTTCCAAGGAGTTCAAGCCAGCATAGATGGTTCCTCTCAGCCTGGTTTAATTTCCCAGGGCCACTCTGTGAGGCATTTTTTAAACTTTACTTTTACAGCCCTCATGCCAGCCTGTAGACAATCTATGTTCATTAATCACTCTGCCTATTGCCAGAATGTTTAGGTAATCCATACTTTGAAAGTTCAAAACCACTGTTATAAATGCTGCTGTCACTTTTTCAAGTACTTTACCCCTGCCTGTATCCTACTTCACTCAGTCTCCCACAACCAAGGGCTGAATATTGTACTTTATGGCTGAAACGTAGTTGCTTATTGATTCAGTGGGCCTAATAGTTGTAATTCATTACTTTTGGTTTTGTTGTTCAGTCGCACAGTCAATTCCAACCCTTTGCAACCCCATGGACCACTGTCCGCCAGGCACTCCTGTCCTCCACCATCCCCCATTATGCTAAGTAACAAAACACTAGTCTAAGTCTCTGAAGAAGCTCAAACAGAAATAAATCTGTTGATCTTAAAGATGCTGCTCAAGTCTGTTCTTGTTTTTGTTTTTATGATACCATCTGTGAGGTAGGTTTGGACTGTGACACTGTTCATCATATTAGTGACCTTCATAACTTTGTGGGAATTTGCACTGAGTTTCCCCAGTCTTAGTGCAACAATATGAACATCACACTACTTTCTTCTTGATGGCCCTTCACGGCTTTTTTCCTGTTTCTTTTGCTCTGTCATTCCTCCCATTGATGTTTTTCTTATCCCTACAAACTTTGAAGTGTAAAGAAACAAACATGGTTGAACTACATGCAGACACTGGGAAGCACCTGACTTATATTTGTCCCGAATATAAGTCAAGGTACCTGATTTGGATCTCTAAAACTAGGAAAATAGATTCACCTGAGTATAAGTGGGGTGGAAAATGCAGCAGCTGCTAGTGAGTTTCGGTAACTAAAATACATGAAAATGTGGTACAATTAATTTATTCAGACATTTGTGTGGGTATGTTTTCAATTTTTTATGGTAGTATTGTTACTTTTTAAAAAATGTATGTTTGAATTTGCACCACCGTGATTATGGGACCCTCAGGGTCATTGACCTAAGTATAAGTTGAGTCCCCTTTTTGGAACTCATTTTGGAGGCTATAAAAAGACTAATACCTGTACTCAAGTATATACAGTAGTAATTTATTTCCTTATTTTTTTAATTCCATGCCTGATGATTATGAGGTGATTATGAGATATTTTTAACCTGATAATCCAAAATAACTTTCATGGCTTTGGGACATTGTGGACTACGTTCAGTTGTTCATGCTATCAGGAACAGCCTCGTTGAATGAATGGGGCCTACTAAGTCAACAATTACATAAATCCCATTGAGACCATGAGTCTTTCAAAGCTGGGACTAACAGTTGGGTTTAGCTCCTTATGAGTTAGATATTTAGCTGCACAGTCAGAGGTTGGGAGTTCGATTTCACACTGTGCCTCCAAGGAGAACCAGTCTTTGTAGTTATGGGCAAGCTATGTATTTATGTAGTTATGTAGTTATGTATTTCATTCTTTGTTTCTGTTGTCTTTTCTTTCAGTTGACAAAAAACTATTCTATATAAAGTTTTGGTATAGGGCATTATCCAAGAAACTGAATGTCCATCCAGTGTTACCCTGCCTTTTATTGATGATTGTTTATTTTTATTATTGTTTAGCCGCCCTGAGTCATTCGTGAGGAGGGCGGCATAGAAATATGATAGATAAATAAATAAAGATGCACAGTTTCAGGGAGCTCCTCCCTGGTGAAGAAAGTGGTAAACCACTTCTAAGTATCCTCTACCTAGAAAACCCTGACAAGGGTTGCCATAAGTGGGAATGGACTTGATGGTACATAATTAATTATAAATCTTGACTGGCTTCACTCTAGGGTATCCAGTGTAGGTGTTGTGGAAAGAGTGATGGATTAAGACTCTGGAGATCTGGGTTTGAATCCCCACTTAGCCATAGAAACCTGCTGGGGAAGTGGAAATGATTTAACAAAACACTCCTTAAACATCTCATTTAACTTTGAAAGCCATCCTAGAGTTGCTATAAGTCAGTTCTGACTTGATAGCACATAACAACAAAAAGCTACTGGTCTTAAACAGTAGGAATGTGATCTGCTCAGGCAGCAAAAAAGTATTTGGCTCCATGCCAGGGGTTCCTAACCTAAGCCCTGTGGACCGTATCTAGCCTGCAGCACAATTTCATGTGGCCTCACATCCCTCCAAGGGCACTGGAGAAACAAAATGGCCAACCCTTTGAAGCTTTTGGGACAAAATGGCCAGCCCCATCGTGCAGGCAGGGCAAAATGGCCGTACAGCCCAAAGCTGACTGAGAGAGGATGACCCAGGCCCTGGCTTGAAAAGGTTGGGAACCCCTGCCCTATACTAAAGTTACCTGCTTTATCCATCTTACTACTGGCATTGCTCCAAAGGAAAGCATAGCTTCTGCTTACCTGAAGCAACCTCACCCTCTCATTTTGTCTATGAAAGATTCCATTGCCTCTGGAAAGAACAGACTAAGGGCTCTTAGCTGTACATTGTACAAGTGCACATTGTAAATCCCCCCCCCCCTTTCTGTCTTCTTGACTTGCCTGTTTCTCAGCTAGGTGTTGACTGGCATGATTGATGTCATCAGTCAGACGTTTCCTTCAGACAAATAACATGTTATTGACCCCCGGTCTTTGGAGGCATTTCCTCAGCCTCAAGAAGTGCCTGTGGGTAGCTGACGCAGAAGCCCTGAAGCCTAATTTGAGAATCTGATATAGGGAAACGAGAAGCCAGGCAAACCAACTAAGAACTATCCTTTAACAATGTCTAATTCTACATATTTTTAATGGCAAGGAAAACTTAAGATACAGTTTTGTTGCAATCATGCTTCCAATACCAGGCACACACTTGCAAAAAAAAGAAATCACCAAAGTATATTCTTCATACTTTACATTCTTTTTCTTCTGATGTTGATTTAATATTTGTTTATATTTCTTAATTATGTGGTTATCTTGGATTTTGATTTGGTGTTGCCAGTTATGCTTTGGGTTGTTGACAGTTATGCTTTGACTATGATATTTTCTTGTCTTGTTTTTATTTGATGGATACACATTGTTAACTCCCCAGAACAGTGTCCACACTAAGTTGGTCAGTATAAAACTGTCAATAATAATTAGATAAATACCTACTTACCTACAGACGGACAGACAAGAAGCAAATTGCTACTCATTAACAAAGTGCTGGCTGTGTTCCTGGATATGTGCCCTTTTGTGTGATTATGTATATGGCCAGCCCAGGAACACAGCCAGCACCTCTCTAATGAGTGGTAATTGGCTGTCAGGATGCACACAATTTCCCCTACACAGGCATAGATTGGTAACAAACTTCTGGGTGTTCTGTTTTTGAGGACATCTTAATGGGCTTTGATGTTATCCATATGCAATTCCTTTTGCTAGTTCTTCTTCTGTGAAACTGCCAAAATGAAGCCACCTTTTGGTGAATTAATTCTTAATTCATTTTGCCTGACCTAGTGTGAGAAAGATTAGCCAGCACAAGGTTCCCATTGCCCGCGCTACATCCGATTGTGGTTTTAAAAATACCACAATCTTCAAGTAGGCTCTTTCTGTGTACTGTACCCTCTTTTGCTAGTATCAGCCCAGCATTCACCCACCAAATACACAATCTTTGGTTGAA
Organism: Furcifer pardalis; assembly: GCA_030440675.1. Classification (NCBI taxonomy): domain Eukaryota; kingdom Metazoa; phylum Chordata; class Lepidosauria; order Squamata; family Chamaeleonidae; genus Furcifer; species Furcifer pardalis. Next base: position 63,113,876 of record CP126893.1, on the reverse strand, counting down.
GCTCTAATGCAGAGATTTTCAACCTGTGGCCTGTGGGCTGAATGTGGCCCACAGCACCATTTCATGTGGTTCCCCACTGTCTACATCACACCAGGAAATGCCATGAGGTGGAGGAATGGCAAAATGGCCATTCGGCCCCTGAATAGGGTTGCCATATGTCTCGGAAAATCGGGATTGTCCTGGATTCATAGTCAGAAACATTGTTCCGGCTGGTTAACTAAAAACCATGTTAAAAGTCCCAGAAGCCCTTAGTAGAGGCAGAGAGAAAGAGCTTTTCTCTGTATTTCTCTGACTTTCGTAGCTCTGTGGAAATCCTTGCTCTCCAGGTGTGATGTCATGCTGGCCTGTTACCCCCTCCTCGGCCATGGAGCTATTGGGCAAAGCAGCCCTTTGAGACTCGCAGTAGCAGCTTCCAGAGGGTTTCTGGGTGGCTGCAAACGTCTGGCTGGAGAAGCCTCAAGTCTCAAAGGTGACTGAGAATCATAGAATCACTTAGGTTGTAAAGGGACTTTTAGGCTATTGTGTCCAACCCCCTGTTCAATGTCCTGGATTTGTGGGAGAGAATTATGGCAACCCTAACCCTGAAGCTATCTGAGGGAGCATGACCCAACCCCCAGCTTAAAAGGGTTGAGAACTCCTGCCCTAATACAATTATGTACAGTACTGTAATTTCATTTGGTTTTCTTCTTTCACTTTCTGTCTTACAGTGTTTGTTCTAGATTCTAGAGGTTTACATGCTGATGAAATAAAAGGTCAATTGTTGCATGATTCTTTTTTTGTTGTTCACGATACATACATAGTCTCCATCCCAGAAATAAAACATTAACTATTTTACAAGGGAGTCGGTTTTGCTGGGTTCTCTTTTCCCCCTCTCTGGTCTTCTGTCTTCCTTCTCTCCCTTTCTACCAGGATTTCCTGGTACAGAAAGGTTAAGAATATGATTTTGATAGTAAATGGCATTGGGGAGATTTTCAGTGGAAAGTAGTATAGAATTTCTTAATACATCAAAAAGTTTCCTCCATTTCAGGGACATATTCCATTTCCCAGGATCTTTTCAGGCCTGTATAGTATGCTCTCAGTATTAACAGTAAAAGGGGAAAAAGGAAAAGGAAAGTAAGATATCTGAGATAAAGTAGTCATTAAGCATTCGTTCAGGAACGAAATGATCTCTTGACTTACGGCTTTTTCATCTCAGCCTAAGTAGTGGTTTCACATGACATATCTTTTGTATAATGTTATGATTATTAAATGAAATGCATTACTATAAAATTCTCTTGTTCAGCTCTCTATTCTGGGAAAGGCAGGCTCCTACTGTAACAAAGAAGAAAATCACAGAATATTCTTGATTTTAAGCACCCTCCTTTTTTTCCTACAATCTACACCCCCTTTTCTCTTTTTCTTTGTTACATTCAAGCTCCCAGAGGGTGGCTTCCAAAATCATTCTCCCTTCGCCATTTTAGAAACCCATCTTGAGACATGCACAGAAACAGTGCAACTTGATCTGTGCCCCCTGCTTATATTGTGACCCACTTCATTTGCTAGTTTTTTTAGGCTTAATGAAAAACTCACCTTTTCGCAACCTAGTCCTCTCTTTCTGCCCCACCCCAGTTCTTCTGAAGGGTATCAGGTTGGGGAAGAAAAAGCTGCATTCTACACTTTAGGATGGAAATATCTCTGCCGTGGAAGACACATGTCAGGAGGCAGTAGTACATGTGATACTTTGGGTTTCCTGGAGGAAAAAATACATTTTCAAAAATCTAATAAGAAAGTGCTTTATAGAATAATCTTCTAAGGGGAGAGAGTGTGGTGTAGTAATAGATTGTGTCAAACTAGGAATCTGGAGACTTGAGTCCAAATCTTCACTGAAACTGTGGGAAATCAAGGAAGGGAGAGGGTACTGAAAGAATAATTCTTTAAATAGCTCACCCTGGAAACCCTTTTGGATCACCATAATGGCATGTAACATAACACACACTTAACGCCAACATGCGGCATGGTTTTATAATTGTTGACAGATGCATCCCAGTAATAAATAAATAAATAAATAAATTGTACGATTCTCTTATTAAAAAAATAAAATCCAGTTTCCATCTTTTTCTTACACAGTATTGCTACTTTAATTATACCCACCCACCCCCACCCACCCCTAGCATCCAAAACATATTCCTGTGCGTTTTCTGGCTCTAGACTGATATTGTTTTGTTCTAGACATTTAAAAGTAGCTCCCTTTTTCCCCTTCAAAAGTACACATCATGCCCTCCTCCCAGAGTTCTCTGAGGGGAAAATTTGCAGTGTATGCCATGGCACAACACTTGGGGCTTTTGGTGCTGCTTTGGGAAGGCGTAGGACAATTGAGCTGTAGAGCATGTGCAGCTCTCCAAGGTCGTAGTCTTCTTGTGCCGTATCCAATTCCAAATATTGGCTATCATCACGGTGATGAAGATTGTCCTGGGAACAATATAAGGCAAGGCTTTCCATTTCCCTTCCACATCACAATGTGATACCCATATCACTGATCCAGTTCCACGAGTCACTTTCTGGTCCTGGCACACAAAGTCCTGAGGCCAGTATTGATGAAGCTGCTGCCCTCCACCAAGATGGATTTAAGTGGGATTTAATCCACTTGGGCGCCATCACTCTTCTTTATGGATTTTTCCACCCAAAGCCATTAGTCCTCAACCTTGTCAGGTTAGTTAACCGCCTGATGATCAGCGATGAGTTGCTGGCAGTATGATCTACTCTGTTACCATAGTAGGATAACCTGGCCAGACGCAGTCTCCAAGGTCTGGATGAGGGCAAAATTGCCCACAGACCCTTTTTCATTTATGTTGGTTATGACAACATAGACACTATTATAGAGAATGGGTCATGTGGAGCTCCAGATGTAGATAGATTGGGATACCCATAGCTCCTCACCTTTGATTAACACTACAAGTGTTAAGAATTGGTCCAAATATATGAAAGGACATACAGAAACCACTCCTTGTTTTAGTGATAATTTCTAATATCAATTTCCAGTAGTCCTTTATAATTTTGTGGTCTCACCAGCAGTGCTTCAGGTTCACACCTCTGACAGTCCAGTGCACAAAAATATCTGAAGTTGTGTAGTGCTGAAATTAAATCCTATGTAGCATACAATGCCATCTTTATAATAGGGGATTCTTAGGTCTCTATACTATATATCCCCTGTGATATAGTGGACAGAGTGCCATGCTAAGACTAAGGAGACCTGATTTCAAACTCATGGGGAGATGGCACAGGTAAACTCGCCCCTTAAATATCTCACTTACCTTGAAAACCCTTTTAGGGCCACTGTAAGTGTGAGGACACATAACAACATACTGTATATTGCATTTTTCATTCTAACATATTAATGTCTGTGTTGTGCTATCCAGACCTGATATTCTAGCTGTAGTTATGCATCTTTTGATGTGACATGTAAGAATCCTCTTTCAAACTGTCCTCTTGGTTTGATGGATTTCAGTGATAAATTTCAGTGATTTGATGCAGGCACTGTAGTACTTTATGCAGTTTACTGCTGATGCTTATTTTGTGTCTAGGTCAGACATTAAACTGCTAAAATGAAGCCACCTTTTTTGTGAATTCATTCTGCAGTTCCCAGTGTCAGAAAGATTAGCCAGCACCAGAGGGTTGCCTTTGTCCTTAAGCTGTAATTTAGTATAAACTTTTAATCTTTAATCTTTAAATTTGTTTTAACTAGTTTTAAACTTTTGATTCATAACTTTTTAGATTGGTTTCAACTGTTATTGATGCTTTTTGTTGTAACTTGCCCTGGGTCACTTTGTGAGAAAGGCAATGAATAAATTTGATAAATAAATATAAATATGCCCAATTCTGGTTCAAAAATCCCCCAGTCTTCGAGGAGGCTGTTTCTGTGTACCCCAGTTCACTGCTAATACAGTGGGGGATGAGCGAGGTAGTCATAAATCTTTCAAAATGTCTGCAGAAACATGGGAGGAAAGTTCTGTGCGAAAAATTGCTATTCAAAATAGTAGGAAAATGTCAATAGCCATCTAAACCTGCCCCCTCTCCTTTTGAGATGAATAAAACCGTGTGCTCTTGTGACCCATCTCCAAAGTGGGTGGAAAGTGTAAGGAAAGGTTGCTTATCTCCAAACTAGTAGTCATCATTGTGACAGATATCTAAGACTTATGTTGATGCCAAATACTTATCAAGCAGGCTGAGGATGACTCAAAAATCAGCATGGGCGGCATGAGAGAGTGAACTTTGGTGTACTTCCAGCTGCCTGAACCTTTTTCCGTCACCTATTTCTCTTTCAGGGGAGCACAAAAAAACTCTCCACACTGATAATTCCCATCTTCTTTGTGAAAATGAAGGTTCAGCAACACTTTTATAATTCAGAGGATTAGAACAAACTATGGATCTTCAGAACCAGAGTAACAGGAAGCCCAGTTGTTGTCTTGTTTACTTCTTACCTATTAAAATACTATTAGGAAAGTCCCGCCCCTCACTTATGCCATAGAATGACATTCACGCAGAAGCACCAAGGCACCTCCCTCAGAGGAAAGGTACATAATGCTGATAAGCTGATATGCCTTTTGTCAAGCTGTGGAGTAAATTAAATGCCCACATTGCTGCGATTGCCTTATCCTGTATGCTTTAAACTCCTCCTGTGATACCAGTTGATATTCCACAGCAAAGTCCTGGACTTGCTATATGCCTGCTTTGGGGGTCATTTTAACATTTCTTTAAGACATTTATAACAGAGGCTGATAAGAAAGTTAGCAAATTGTATGGTTTTGCTGCCTACCTGAGGCAAAAGTCAATATGTGAAGACGGTACAAATATTTGGAGTCCTTCATCTAAATAAGGTAAAGGTCTCCCTTGCTCAAAATCAAGTTGTGTCTGACTATAGGGCAGCATTTCCCAGATGCATAAGTCAATTCCTCAAAGCACTGATCAGCCAAAGTACTGATTTAGGCTTCTGGGAATTGAAGTCTACCAGTGTTCCACGGAACATAGTTTGGGGAACTATGGGAAAAGGGAGGAATCTGTATGGCCAGTAATTCTCATCTCCTAGAGACGCTGGTCCACACTCTGCTCGTGCTTGAAATGTGCCTTAGAAATGTCTAGGCATGGACATACTATTAATCAGTGATGTTTTCTTCTTCCCTCTAGGTCAACATGAAATTGCCACTCCTATGCCAATCCACGTTGTGCCATGGCATTCTTGATTGCTGGAGTTTCTTCCCCTGCACCACAACCACTGGAAAAACCTGGTGTTAGGTGGGCCAGGGTTTGCTTTCTTTTTGGCCAAAGACTGTTTTGCCAAAATGTCATACTGAGCCACATTGAATGCCATTTGCACAGAAACTGCGTACGTGTGACTTGAGGACTTGCCTGCACAATGGAGTTGTTCGCTCTGCGAGCTGCTGAATGACTTTTGCTGAATTTCCATACAGAATTGTCATGGATTTGGTTACTGTGTTTTCCATAGCACTTTGTGGTGGTTTCTCTGCCCAACACAGTTTGACTGTTGTTAAAAACCTGTGGAAGAATCTGCTGATATGTCACTTTTAGCTTGTTAAATTAGCCTTTCAATACCTCTTCAGTCCAAACCTGTGCTTGTGCACATGTGTCCCTGTTTACAAGAGAAATGAAGAATGTAATTTTTTTTATATAATAAAATATGGTGTTTATTTTTTTAAAGAAAAAGGTGTCTTCTGATTCCCTTTGCATGGTCTGTTTGGCTTACATTGTAATAATTTAGATAAATACATGCAATCACACTTCTATACCGCCCCCATAGCACTTAATACACTCTCTGGGCGGTTCACAAGTTAATTATCATTTTGCCCCAAACATGCTGGACACTGACCTTGGAAGGATGAAAAGCTCAGTCCACCTTGAGACCTGGTCAAGATCTAACTCATGTCCTTTTGGTTGCAGTACAGCAATTTAATCACTGCACCACCAGTGCTTTATCATATGAACATTAATTTCCTGATCTTAGACGGAGATACCTCAGCACAGTCAGTTTCCTGGTCCTGTTTCTTTCCTTACTCTTGTCTAATTACCCTTGTAACTCTATATGTTTTAGTTTGAGTCTGGCCAGGTGCTTAGTAACTATTGGAGCCCACCTTTTGCTCCGGTTGATCCACAATATAAACACTGCTTGGAATGCTCATTTGACTTCGAAAATTGTTGTTTTTCAGAGTTTTATCTCACTTTATCAATATGTTGCAAAATGGCACATAATATGAGAAGATAAAAGGCATCTCCTCAGTTTATAGGAGAAAAATGACATGTTCCTGAAATTCACAGCATGGTACACTTGACATGATTGACTCTTGGATTCACTTTTTAAAAACTGAAATCGAGCCTTAGAGGTGGGGCAACAAAGCAACAAAGGAAGGGCATCCTTAATCATTTACTCTCTGATAGTTTCCCCTATCAAAATTACATTCCCTGGGAGTAGGCAGGGGGAAAGAGATTCCTCTGGATATAGACAGCATTGGGATACAGAGGATTTTTATTTGGAAAACAGATGGAGATTACACAATTTGTCACAATCCTCAAAGTCTTGGTCAAATAGACTGTCTTTCAGGCATTTTTCATTAAAGAAAAAGTTAGCGATCAGCTTGGATCATGGATCTGCACCATAATGGTGAAAAGACCCTCCCAAAGGTGTTTATTCAGCAAGCATGTTTTTAGGTCAAAACTAATGAAATTTGATTTAAGTCCCTCTGCTATCTTCATCCTGAGATACTCCGTGACACTTTTCAAATCTGCCCGCTCACTATACTTCTGAAGCTGCAAGGACAGAAGGCTGACTGTTACACCAGTGTACCTCACCCAACACACATCTGATTTCCTTGCTTCCTGAGTATAAAATGTCTGATCAGCCTGTCGTTAAAGTCAGTTTAAAAAAAAATGTACCCTACTGACAAGGGAAAGTGCTTCTAGGTCAACAAACATTCAGCTATTGCATCTTTTCTCACCTTAACATATTTTTTCATTGTAAAAAAAAGATGGCAGAGGAGGTGGCAGAACATGGATGAAATTAAATATGAAAGACTGTGCCATTTAGAATCTCCACAAATTTAACTGAATGTGGCTGAATGATTGCATAATAAAAACTTGGTTTGGTAGCCATTTAAAACTTTGACTGAAAACTTGTGCAATTACATAATTTTCCCTTACTCACCCATCTCTCTTTTTCTCCCACTATTCTCTCTAAAAGTAGTGGTGTAGTGCTACCACCTCATGTGGGGTCAGAGCACCAGCACTTCTCCTACAGCCAAGAACCCACACAATACCAGCCCCATTGATTCTGTCAGATCAAATTCTTCATCCCTTCCCTCGAGTAACTGTTGGTTTGTCTTTTCAGACAGGCCCCTTCTTTAAAACCATCATTCTTTCTCATCTTGTAGTGGTTTTTTTTCTTCACCTCAAACCACTTTCCCTTTGGGTGGAGGAGGCATCTTGTACTGTTGCACCCTCTGTTCATGTTGGTAAGAGCCAGTTTGTCTTCTCACTTGCCATCCTGTTTGCCTGATTAGGACAGCTTGGGTACTGCTTGACTTTCTGAACCCCAATCTTTGTCAGCATGCATAAAGAATATGTTGGCTAAAACCAAGGAAACAAGCCCTGGGCTCACTACTTTTCAGGTTGCTTTTGGTAGAGGAAGGGGCCAAGTAACTTTTAGCCCCCTGTCCACACACCCCAAGTGACCAGGGGATATTCACGGTGTAGGAGGAGGAAGGTAATGAAGGGAGAAGTGGGCCAACTGAACAGGCAATAAAGCAGAGAAAGAGAGAGGAAGTCTCCATTTGCAGCCCTGTTGAGATGCATTTACGACACATTCATGTTCAGAGCAAAACACTAACTCAGCTCCTCTGCAGAGGGCCAGGGAAGGTGTGGCTATTTCTCCGCTACTAGCCAATCATTGTAGCACCTAGATCAGTGATGGCAAACCCTGGCAGGTGTTCTTGGAGTTCAATTCCCAGAAGCCCAAGTCAGTACACTTGCTGATCAGGGCTTCTGGGAATTGAAGTTCAAGAACATCTGGAATCCCAAGGTTGGCCATCACTGACACAGATCATTTAGGAGGATAAATGTTTTTTGTCTGTGTTTCTCTTTTATTGCTGATCAAAAACTGCTCACATGGTTTAAATTTGTGATAAAAAGCAAAAAATTGAGAGAGAAAATCTGCTAGAAGTGGGGAAGTAATTACACTTTTCCTGCCTCTCTGAAGAGGAGCAGAGAAAGTGTTTAATTCAAACAACCAATATACTGAAGAGTCTTGTTAGCCCCTTCACAATATATCATATATTTACCCCAGAATCAGTTTTCAATAGCTGCAAGTCTTCCTTATACACTGTTCTTGGTATCTACAGGTGCTATGAACATAAGAGACTGCTGTAAAACAAAAAGTAGAACTCCCCTGAGAGGGTTCATAAAGAAGCAGTGGGTGGGTGGGAGGAATTGCAGTGCTCCAGCATCCAAAAAATGTAGACTCACGGAGCCTGGAACAGTCCCTAAGAGATCTACACTACTGCATAAACATGAATATTTCCAGGTGTGTTGTAGCACATGGGCAGATTTTAGCCACAACAAAGCCATTTTAAACCTTACTGCTTTTAATGAAGTACTGTATGTGTTTCAATCTCTATCAATTTAAATCAAAAGTACATAGTTTTGGCTGTTTCATCATTTCCCCTGAATGCAGACGAACCTTTCCCACTCACCCAGGAAGAGTATCACATGCAAGAACTAAGATGTCTCCTGCTGTTACATGTCTGACTTGCAAAAGTACATAGAATGTGCAGTTATATTTCATAAAACATATTTCTTCCTTTTGCATCATTTGCAGCTGAGATGACACTGTGGCATAAGGAAGAAATGTCATAGCATTTACTCATCTTAACTGGGATATTTTTAAAGACGGGAGCTACAGCTAACAGGTACCACGTTATGCTGTTATTTTGCTTCCACTGTTGTTTTTAAATGATTGAACATGCCAGGATTATCAAAATCCTTCCCCTTTATGCTATATTATCCCAGAACTTCACAGCTCCTGCAGCCTTGGTGCCCAAATGCTAGAAGAGAACTTAAATCCACACTCACTTCTGTTTGAGAACAACATTTAATGGAATTTTCCCCCAGCCTAAAAGAATTCAGCAAGAGGAAAGGAAACTGCCTATGGCCATGCACCTAATCTATAAATGAGAAGATTGAGTGGACAAATATTTGTCAGCTCATCTTCAGCAGAAACATGTGAGGTTTCTTTTCTAGATTTACCAGACTAAAGTGCAAGCAGAACAAGAAATAAATGGTTTTGCTTTTGAGAAGGCTGGTATTGTTGGCAAAGTTGTTTGTATATATTCGTTGGCATAAAAGTGGCTTTGCACATGGCAATACACACACATAAAATTTTCTCCATAAAATATTGACCTAAGGAGGTAGAATATTACATAACATGCTTATGCTACTCAAAGCAAGTCTGGTAATTTGAATTGTTTAAAATATCTAGAACTTGATTTCTGATGTATATAAATTTATTCAGATTGAGATCACTCATTTTTGTCATGGTTTCTCAGCTCCAGTTTAGGCTGGTAATTTGGAAATGGTGCATGCACCACAACAATCCTCTACCAGTATTGCAAAGCAATGAAACATATGAGTTCTGAAGTTCAAGTCGTGGTTGAAAGCCAATGTCCATTCTCAGCATGCTAGACAAGATATCCTTGTTGGTTTAACATGGAGATCTTCATATTGGCCAGTCTAATTTCTGTGTGAGTACTGTACATTTCTGTGTGAATACTGTATTGGTGTCTCAACTTAAACTTGAAGTCTGTTGGTGTGGCCTTTAACAAATCTCAACATTACAAATTATTTCAATTGTTTTTAAAACCAGGCATTGTCTCGTAATTCACAAGGTGATGAGAGATGGAATGACTGTAATGTGTTTTGAAGGTTAGTGTTTCAAATACAAACCTTTCATCAGGTGTATATTTCACAGAATATATGAGGAGCTTCATAGTGTTTCAACACCGTGAACAGGTAATATATTTATTCATTCAGAATTTTTACTCTGTTAATCAGTTTGTATGACTCTTCAAACTAGAGGATAATAATGTACACACAAACACACTCACAAAAACAATATGCAGTAGAACCCCACATAACAAAAAAGCTCTGTTCCATGGAGCTCTTCTCTATGTGATTTTTTTCGTTATGCAGTTCCCTATGGGAGATACACTGCATAACGGGGAAAAATGTTTGTTAACCAGGATTCCCATTGCACTTTGTTATGTGAATGTTTCACTATGTGATGCGTTCATTATCCGAGGTACCACTGTATCATAATTAACATTACCACAGCAAATCTGTGTCACCTATAATGCTAAAGTATCACAGGTAAGAGCCCACTGCTTGCTTTTCATCCCAACTGTATGCCATATTTTCCTGATTCTAGAGATTTTGGAAGGTTGCCTTTGTAACATTTCATTGAGCCAATAAAGATATTCCTCAACAGAGAAGTTGTTTTTTATGTACAGGTCACATGGCTCTTTTTTACTTTTTGGCTAAATGGCACTAACTTCCAGTTGCCTGTGGAAAATGACCCAGTTCAGAATTCCATGTTTTAAACATCAGCGTGGGATGGAGGAGGAGAGAGACAGAGAGACTTGTTGTTTTGTTGTTGAGTCTTCTTTCCAATTAAGTGTGAAATCCAGAACAAAAATTAATTACTAGATTTCAAGTTGCAGAAGTTATATGAGGAAGGATCCATCAGGCATTCTTGCACCATGGCTATGAATGACCAGTTTGTTTAATAAGTCACAGAATCTCTTAGAAGCAGATCTTTGCAAAGCATCTGGTTTTGTTTTGTTTTGTTTTGTTTTGTTTTGTTTTGTTTTGTTTTGTTTTGTTTTGTTTTGTTTTGTTTTGTTTTGTTTTGTTTTGTTTTGTTTTGTTTTGTTTTGTTTTGTTTTGTTTGACTACAGCACTTAGAAAATCCTACTCAGCATGCCTAGGCTGACTGGGCAATTCTGGGAGTTAACACTCCACAGAATTCACTTTTCTATGTCTGAGGATCTTCTGGCAATATCGATGTTATATGCTCTTACTGTCTTACTCCACCGTTCCAATGGTTGTCACTTGCTGAGATAATGAAACTTGTTAGAACGTCTTCTCCCTCTAGACCAGTGTTTCCCAACTTTTGATTTTTGGACTTCAATTCCCAAAATCCTAAGTCAATTCCGCAAAGCTCTTTTCTGGGAATTGAAATCACCCTGTGGGGCCTGGGCCCCAAGGTGGGAACCACTGCTCTAAACCAAAGCAATATGAGGTCCAAATATTGCATGTACTGACATGCAGTTTAGAAACTGAATGGAATCATTCTACAAACATGCTACGGAAATCGTTCTCCAGGATGTAGAAAAGGAACAGAAAGGAAGTGGTTCCATAGTCAAACTTCTTGAGAAACTAGTCTCGCTGGGAGTTTTCCCTTCTCTACTGAGCCATGCTACCAGGGTGAGGAATCTCATATGAATGTGTAATTGCATGCTCAGGGTTCCGCCCCCCCCCTTTGTGTTGTGACTTGAAGGTTAAGCATGGAGGCCATGATAGTCCTGTTTTCTTTTTATGTAAGCCCTGCTATCTTTGGTAGATCTTTCTGGTAACTGGTGCATGATGACTTCCCACCTTGCTTGGCTGTAGACCTATTGTTATTTGTATGAAGATAAATGAATTGTGTGGATGATCATGTTCTAAAGATCTACTCCATATAAGATTCGTATCCATGTACCACAGCAATGCTGGGTTAGCATTTTGAGGAAGCAGCTCCAAAGAGGGTGTGAAGGAAGGAGCTCTAGGTGTCTTAGCCAGCTAACAAGAAAAGGAAGCAATCTGTCACCTTTTTGGCTTCCACCCTGGTTTTTGTTTGCTATGAAGGCTTAATCACCACTTCCACTATTTTGTGTATTACTGCCTACAGCTTTTAGATGCATCACGGAGGACATAATGTGCTCCAGCACAGGCTGACTTGCCAACCAGTCATCTCAGAGACTGTTGGCTATAATGATGCAAGGGAGGGGAGGGCAAAAGTTGATTCTGGGAGGCACAGCTGTGGTATATAAATAGCTACAGGAGAGGCTACATCATTCAAATATGTTTTTGGAGCTGCTAGGCTCTGGGTCTATAGTGAGTAGTGTAGTTTTATAAAATCGAGGAGTGTAGAATTGTAGCCACAGCCATGGGAGACAAAAATGAATAGGTGGCACAGGGCAGAGCAAACTGGATTGGGGCTAGCATTTTCTACCTGAGGACCTGCTACAGTACTTGTAAATGTAGTAGGGAGGAGGAGAAGGAAAAGGTGATTCCCCCTGTCAAGGGATCCACCTGTCCAAATGTTTGTGTGCCTCATGTCCTGCCTGCCTGACAAGATTCATCCCCTGATATAAGGAGCAAATATGGTCTTCATCACACAAGATGCATAGCAGGCAGGGGACAAGAGAGGCAGTTTAATAAACTAAGAAAATGAAACACAGAAGATATTTCTGAATACAGTACAAGCTTTCCATAAAAAGAATATGTTTTTGGAGCTGCTAGGCTCTGGGTCCATAGTGAGTAGTGTAGTTTTATAAAATCGAGGAGTGTAGAATTGTAGCCACAGCCATGGGAGACAAAAATGAATAGGTGGCACAGGGCAGAGCAAACTGGATTGGGGCTAGCATTTTCTACCTGAGGACCTGCTACAGTACTTGTAAATGTAGTAGGGAGGAGGAGAAGGAAAAGCAAAACTTAAGTAGCTCAAAACAAAATGAGGTATTTTATCTGTATCATGCTGTATCCTGGGGGTGGGGGAGTGGGGGTGGATGATGAAATATAAAAAATAAAATGAGGTGTGCAGAACAGAAGAGATTTGAAGAGTTTGCAAAGAGCTCAACAGAGAAAATGAAGGAAGTGGATATGGATTATTTTTTCACAGTACTGTACAGGATTACTGAGCTTTCTTTAGTGGCTCACTTAAAATGGGTGCACATTTCTTCTTTACCAGGTGCACATTTTCCTGCACAGTGATGCAGTGCAGTTCACCTGTTGAATGACTACCTTGTCAAGACAGACTACCCTTGCCAGAAATGAAAAATGAACGAACACTCCCAAATTTAGTGTTTTCATTTTATAGGGAGAGTATTTTTAAAATGGTTTTAATAGTTTTTAAAGTTTTATGTGTTTTTTAACTTTTTGTATGATGGGGGTTATTTTATATTTTGCATTTTTGATGTCAAATGTGAGCCAGCCAGGGTCGTTTTGGTGAGGGAGGCAGCAATATAAATACAGTAAGTAAGTAAGTAAGTAAGTAAGTAAGTAAGTAAGTAAGTAAGTAAATAAATAAATAAATAAATAAATAAATAAATAAATAAATAAATAAATAAATAAAAATAGTCCATAGCCTCCCTGGGAAGGAGTGTGTTGTATGCATGTTCTGCACCTGTTCAGTTGTGAAGTTAAGTCCATTTATTTGGTAGAAACATTAACCAATTTTATCTGGAGATTCAATGGATAGGAAGAGGAACATACACTAACTATTTGCACAAGAGCAGGGAAAGGGATGTAGCTCAGTGGAAGAGTGCATGATTAGAAAGCAGAAGGTTCCAAGTTGAAACTCTGACTGATCCAGAGGCAGCTGTAGCAAGTTCCCATGCCAGACCAGAGGTCTGGCTCTCAGCACCAGTCTTCTCTGGCTCTCAGCACCAGTCTTCTCTGGCTCTCAGCACCAGTCTTCTCTGGCCATTGAGCTTACTGGCTGGGGTTTCTAGGAACTGATGTCAAAAACAGAAACAAAACAAACTGGAGGGCTGAAAACCATGTTATGATGATGATGAGGATGATGGAGAATATGAATGGCAAGGGCCAATAGCCTGGCCCTGCAAAGCAGCTTTTCAGGGTCCTATCATTAATCAAGTCAGATTAAAATAAAAGTTCTGCAGTTTTTAAAAGCAAAGGACCACTCCCAGCTGTATTATCAAAATACATTTCACTGCCGCATAGTTAAATATTGATTTTCAACGTTATGTCTTTAAACAACCAGAACCCAGAACAGTTGCTAGACACTGTGAAACTGAAAACAAATGTTGCTCCTCTATGTTATTGTTCCGTGATTACATTATGCAGTAAGGTTGCCAACTTGACCAAGGAAAAGGGTAACTTTCTAGCCTGCTCTTTTGCCTTTAGCAGCAACTTGATTTGTAAAAAATCAGCATGGTGAAGATTTCCGTGGCGTACAGAGATCTGCTAACTTCGTTATGCAATGTGAAATAGCAGCAGGAGCAAAGTAGCAGTGGATGTTGAGAGAGCTAAGGAAGGGAATGACTCTTATCACCCTCTGAATGGATATGAGCCTCAAGTCTGCCGGCTCAGATCCAGGAAGAGTTTTATGGCAAGAACAAGCATTCTTGAGGTACACAAGAGCAAAACCAAATAACAATATGGAGGAAGATGCTCACTGAACAGGGACAACATTAAAGGAGGATATAGCTAAGGATCTCAGCCTCCCCTATGTCACTTGAAGGAATCTGAATAGGCTGAGGGTTGGAGTGGCAGACAACAATATGCTGTGTGAATGTGGAGATATACATTTACTCATTTACTGGGCTGCCAATTACTGCCAGAAACATGCACTAATGAGGACTTAACTTTGGCCAATGACAAAACCAAGAATGTGGCTTCATTTTGGCAGTCCAGGGTTTGATCGGAACATGAAAGAAGAAGAATTCTGCAATGTACTTTCAGATCTAACAAATGCAGCATTTTACACAACTTACTTTCTAAAATGTTAATAAAAAGTGCTGACTGGGCTCTTATGTTTTGAAAAAGAGGTCAAAATATCAGATTTAAATATACAGTACATAATATATACAGTATAAACATGTCTTACATATAACCTAACTAACAGCCTATCCAGTTTGGATAATTTGGAGCAGTCCGGTTCACACTTAAAAGGTTGCTGTGTGATTTGTTTTATCATTCATTAGAGCAATCCTTCCATTTACACTGATCAATGTTTTTTCTCTTGTAAGAAGATTCCAGCAATGTCTTTGGATTGCTCCAGTTTATCTCCCTTTAGATTAATGGCACTCCCCTTCCCATCTTCTTCCTCACCTTTTTCCATGGCTGTAATTGAACAAGCTACTCCCCCCCCCAAAAAAAAACAACAACAGTAAGTCATATGCCAAAACAGCAATCCACCTACCAACTGCAAAAGTATCCCACTTATCTAGAATAGCACTGTATCAGAAGGAACTTTTAAAAAATTAAAACAGTAGAAAAGATGAAAATAGTGGAAGGAAATTATCTGCCATCCCTTTCACTGCCACAACCCACCATATATGCCATAGAGATGTTGCTGCCCATAGCTCTATTCTTGTAAAAAATAATCATCCACACCAACCACAGAATGGATAATTAGGAACACTCAACGTGATGCCAAAATGGAACACGGATGTTTTAAAAGGGGGCAGAATGGAGCCATCTCTTAACTTTGGAGTTCTCAACCTTTTTAAAGCCAGGGGCTGGGTCACGCTCCCTCAGACAGCTTCAGGGGCTGGACGGCCATTTTTCCCTTCCTCCACCACATGGCACTTCCTAGTGTGATGGAGGTGGTAGTAGGGGCACATGAAATGGCACTATGGCCTGCAAGTTGAAAATCTCTGTCTTAACTAGTACCTTCTGTTTAAAAACAAAAAGCTTCTCAAAGAGGATTGAACCCTGACTAGATCATATAGTGAGATTTTCTGTCACAGGTTACAGAAAAGGTGTGCCGCTCCTTCTATGACCACACTGGAGATGAAGGAGTTAAAGACTTCCCTTGCCTGTCTGTCTGTTGTTCTCATGTTTGCTTAGAGTAGACATTCATACTTCCTTTTAGCAGTAAAAGTGCCTGAATGTTTCGTGGCTGGTATGAGAAGAGTTAGGATGTCAAAGCACGAACGTTGCCTTTGCTGATGGTCCCCAAAGGAAATCGTTTGCTATGTTCCTCTCTTTTTACCTAGGTCGATGCCTTCTGATCTTGGTTCTGGCCCTTCTATGTGATGTGGCTGGATTAGCCTTCCTCTTTGTAGGGCTTTGGGGCCTCCTGAGCTCATGGGATTTCTTTGTGTACTCTGGAGTTCTTCTATTGGCCTTTAGCCTGCTATTCTGGACTTTTTGGTATACACTGAACATTGAGGTCCCCTTAAAGGAACTAGTTATTGGTTGATCTACAACTGGACCAGACCAATGATGGTACCATCAAACAAGAAAGCAGAACATTTAACCTTCTGGAGACAAACCAACTTTTCTCTGGTAGTGGAAGGGGACTCGGGCAAGAACGGCTAATGCTCCCTCTTCCCAAAAGTAAGGTGCGTACCAATGTTGAGGCTTTGGTAGATAAACATTGTGCATTTAGCAGCACTTGTACCTTGAGACCAGTGGTGGTGGTTGTCCAGTGAGGCCCATGGGGTAGAGGCTGGTATCACCAGACCTGGGGTGGGGGACCTACATCCAGTTTGCTACCTAGCCATGTCTTGTGGAAAATTTTAATGAGAAGGCAGTTAAGGAAGCATTAACTGCCTAAACCATAGGGCTTTTGAAGTGAAACATTAAATTACGACACGTAATTTAATGAATTTTAAATGGGAATGGACGAGGGCAGGAGGGCCTATAGAATTCCATAGGATAAATGGTTTATCTAATACGCTTGCATACATGGGGCCTGAGAGAAAGAATAAGATGGCATCCTGTCCTGTCACATGTGAAAATGAGTTCTTTTTTTAACCTAAGTTGAAACGAGAGCATAACCAGGGAGGATACTAAGCTATTTGCAGTTGCAATTAGTAGAAAAGTTTATTTTAAGTTATTATAAGGAATAGAGAGTAAGTTCCCATTGTACTTAACAGCATGTGCCTCTGAGTAGACTTGCATAGCAATGCACAGCATATTATCATATACATTATCATATCTACTGGTCAGTCAGTCATTTCATTGTTTCCGTGCAACCTAGAGACGGGGCAGGGTGCAAAAGACAGGAGTTACTGTAATGCTAAACACTCTCAGTAATGTGTTTTCCCATTATGGATTATTTACCAAGCCCCATGGTATCCAATTCCCATGTTTTAGATACAAAATGTTATCTTTTTGCCCAGAATGTTAGCACATCTTCCTACTTGTTAATGCATGGGTTTTGTTTTGTTTTTATTGTTTATTGATACTTTATTTGGCACATCTGTTGAGAATTTCATGGTCTTTTAAGAACCCCCTCTATTTTCGTACAAAAGGGCAAAAATTAGACCTTTAAATTTTCAAACGCAGGTGGCAGTCGTGGCCAGGAGAGCTTTTGCACAACTCCGTGTTATATGCCAGTTACACCCTAGATTGGGACTCCTTGCTCATAATCACACACACTTTGGTCACCTCCAGACTTGATTATTGTAATGTGCTCTACATGAGGCTGCCTTTGGTGGCCATTTGGAGGCTCCAACTGGTCCAGAATGCAGCTGTTAGAGATGTGATGGGGTGCGGCGTTATGCTCAAGCCTCACCATTGCACCGGGAGCTGCACTGACTGCCAGGTTGCCTCCAATTGCAATTCAAGGTGCTGGTTATGACCTTTAAAGCTCTACATGGTAGTGGGCCAGGATACTTAAGAGACCGCATCACCCAAAAACATCTGTCCATCCCACCAGAGTGGACTGGAGAGGCTCTCTGGCCATATCATCAGCTGGAGAGGTGCATCTCTCTAGCACCAGAAGGAGGGCCTTCTCTATGTCCACTCCAGCTCTATGGAACCTCCTGCCAACCAAGCTGCATCTCCAGACAGAGTTGCTGTCCTTCAGAAAGGGTGTGAAAATCTGGCTGGTGGGGCAGATGTGGGGTATGGGCCAGTCGGTTATCCAGCTCTGTTGGCTCATTTGACCTCCCCTCTTTCTTGTAAATTTTTTAATCTGTGGATTTTTAAATCCTTTTTCTCTTTTTAACCTTTTAATCTTTAAATTTTAACTTTTTTCTTGAGATGAGTGGGTATGTTATTGTTGGTTTTATTGATGATTATGTTTTAACTGTTGTTAGCCACCCTGAGTCATTCGTGACGAGGGCAGTATAGAAATATGATTAAATAAATAGATAAATAAATATGAACCAGTGTAGATTGTAGAGCTCTGGGGTGGTGTTTTCAAAATGCCCAATTCCAGTGAGCAACTTTGCAGCTTTCTTTTGCCCCAAGTGAAGTTGCAAAATCATTTTTAAAAAGGGCAACCTCTCACATCCAACACACTGTAATAATTCAGGGAAAATATTACTGCTGGAAGAATAACTGAAGCCAGGCAATCCCCGTGCAGGGAAAGGAGCAGTTGGTCCACCAGCTAAAACTGACAAAAGCTCTCAGTACTCTCTTGAAGACTTTTGGGGACAGGGCACAAGTTACAGAGTCAGATTAAGGAGTATATCCAGGGTACAAATGTGTTCCTTCCAGGTAATCCACTTTTGAGCAGAGCCAACACCATTTATCCAGATAGGTGAACTACCTACTAATACAGCCTCTTCTTGACTTGACTTTCACTTCCTAAAGTCCAAGCAATTTACATCACATCCTCTCCACTGTAGATGCCGCCTACAAGTTAAAGGCATTTTTAAATAAATAATTGTGTGCTATCAAGTCAGTTCTGAGTTATGACAACCCTTTCTAGAGTTTTCTAGGTAGAGAATACATAGGTGGTTTATCATTCCCTTCTTCTGAGGGGTGCTGTGGGACTGTGCAGCTTGCCCATGGTTACACAGGCTGCTTCTTCTCCCAGGAGACACAGTGGAGAATTGAACTCTCAACCTCTGGGTCTGCAGCTAGATATGTAAACAACTGAACTTTTAGCAAAAAAAAAAACCCCACTCGGCCAGATATCTACTAGAAAGAAAAAGGTTATTAAATGCTATCAACAGCCATTGGATTTATAACTGTTTTCTTCAGACAAGGGCAGAAATCGATCCACATTTTGAATATGCTATGTGGAACATACTTGAGCTTAGTACTGAATCTATAGACAGTGGTACCTCATACAACAATTTTAATCCGTTCCACGGGGCTCGTTGTTGTACAAAACAATTGCTATACGATGCATGCATCGTATAGCCATTTTCCCTATGGGATGCATCGTACAACAACAAAAAAAATTATTTATTTTGCTAAGTAGTTTTTCCCATTAAAAATCGTTGAACAATTTTTTCCATAGGGAAAATTGTTATGCGGGATGCCATTCCCCCCCCCCCAAAAAAAAAACACAACCTGACTGTTATATGATTTTGTTGCTATACGGGGCGATTGTTGTATGAGGTTCCACTGTATATAGGGTTAACTACTAGTGCACAGTTTTATACATGCCTCCATAAAGGGAATGTTTTGTTAATTTCAAAGGAATAAACTTGGCCATCACATCATGATTAACTTTAATCCAATGTCCCATTGCTAAAAACATCCTTGACCCTCCCCTAAACATAAGCCTTTCCCTACAATTATGTATTAAAATAAAAGCAAAGTCAAAGGAAACAACCATCATTCACCATATATGTATATATGGTGCAACTGAACAACAAAAAACATATGGATGGTACCAGCAGCCGATCTGTCATCTGCAAAGGTCTCCATGGACTCCAGGCTATCTGAACTAGACTTATTGCAATGAGGTCACTAGCCCAAGTTCTAGTCTTTTGTCTCTGTTGACTTGGGGGCTAGGTCATGGTGGTCTCTATGGGGTCAGTGATGGTGGCAGACTGAAATGGGAGTGCTTCTCCCACAACCTTTCCTTTTAGTTACCAGAGTCTCTATTTTGTGCTGTGTTCAAGCATCCTGAACATATGCGTATTCCACACAGGCCTAGATCCATGTCCTTTATCCTACTCTTTGCAGCCTAAATATGATGAGTCTCCCATGAGTCTCCCTTTCTTTTGCCTCTTCCTTTTCTTTTGTCCTTAACCACCCTTTCTCAAACCCAACTTCCACCCCCTTGGTCAGCTGTGCTGTATCTCTTCTCTCCTCCTCACTTCCACCTGTCAGATGTTCTCCTCTATCTGCACCCTTTTGAGGCCCAGGGGCTAAGGCACTGATGGGCAGCCAATTTTTTTACTACCACACTGTGGGCGGAGCTGACATCATGGGTGGAGCCAATGTCATGATGTCATGGGCGGAGCCAACGACGTGGGTAAAGCCAAAGTAAAGAAAACTATAAAAATAAGTACACATAAAAATACAAATTAAGTAGACATAAAAACACATAAAAACACATAAAAATAAATACACATTAAATACACATTAAATAGACATAAAAACACATAAAAATATACATTAAATACACATAAAACACATAACAGTACGCATTAAAAATAAATACACATTAAATGTACATTAAAATATACCCACCCACCCCATACCCAAAGGCGAGTCACTTATCCTGGGGAGCAGGCTGTAGGGAGCTTCAGGCTAGCAGCTGCTCTTCCTCCTCCCCACTTGGGAGGACAGCAAGGAGGCCGCTGAGGGCCTCAGCAGCAGCCACTGGTTCCTCCGTGGTTGTGTGTGGCCACCCAATGCTCTGCACTGCCACAGTCCAAGAAACGAATGGCTGCTTGGCTCGGCAGGCAGAGCGCTGTAGGCATGCATGCCAAGCGCTGTAGGTGTGCCTGCGCACTGAGCACTGTAGGCACACATGCGCAGTGGGGGAACCGGTGAAAAGGTAAGCCCCTGAGGTGGTTTCCCCCCCCCAAAAAAAAAAAAAAAAGCTACTACCGGTTCTCAGGGAAACTGGAAAAAGCTACTACCGGTTTGGGCGAACTGGCTGCTGCCCATCACTGGGTTGAGGTCTCCTCTGGGTCTTTCCACAGGCATGGAGCAAAAGCGGATGGACCTCATTGGGACCCATCACAATTCCCCAGAGATTTTGTCTTCTTTAAGACAAAGCCCAAGGGGACAAAATCCAAAGCAGGGTTTGATACCAGACAAGTCATGGATTTACTAGACTAAATGTTGTCTGAAAAGGAAAGCTTCAATTGTGTGCATCCACAGACGACCGGAGGACTTTGGCAACATAATCCTATGACTGTTTACTCAGAAGTAAATCCTACTCACTCCAGCAAGATTATCTCCCAGGGAAGTGTACCTAGGGCTGCAGCCTTGACAACTTATTTATTTTTAGTCTCCAAAGTAACAAAGCACTTGTCTCAGCTACAATATCTGAAATATCTGGAATGTTCATGTTAAAACTATCCCATTTCATTTTAGGTTGCCTCATTTCCCCATTTTCCCTCACTACCCTGACACTGGTAACCAGTGTCTGTTTGTTCAGGATTTTTGTTTTTTCTGTGCCAATCTTTTTATGTGTTTTTTAAGTGGTAGCCATATCTTTGGATGTCACTAATCCGGCATTCTTTCTGAAATGGCAAATGAGCATATAACTCTCTGGAAAAGGATGAAGAAACAGAACAAACTATTAAATCATGCAACCCAAAGCTCTCTCTGGCACTAGGGTCTGTTGTTTAATCATTTACCCTGTGCCATAAACTTTCCGGAACTGTTGTCAACAGTTCCTCCTTGGAGTAGCTGCCTGCTTGATAAGTGGTTCATAATGTTTTTTATTGGACATTCTCTATAAGGTGCAAGAGTTTTGGCCAAGTGCATAATAGTTTATCAGAGTATACCAGTATGCATACTGTATTTCACACTTGTCCCAGTTGCTCCTCACTCATGGTTTACACAGAATGGAAGACACCCAAGAGAGTGTGACAACCTGAAACAAAGATTTAATGGAGACAGCTTTAGTGCTTTCAAACTTATATTGGCTGTACAGTGAAATGGTGGTTAGGCTTGTGAATGGTTTCCATATTTTCTTCCAGAATAATATATCAGATTTTCATTGCAAAACACCTTCAGTACTTAAATGTTTGTAACAAAAAAAGGCATTAAGCAAGTGGGCGTTTCAAAGGTACAAAATGAAATTTTAAAAAACACAGCTATACAGAATCCTATTGAGTTTGCACAGCATAAACCCCAAATAATGTAACTGGTTTGTAAATGTTCTCTCTGGCTATCATGTACTTGGACATATCCAGCAGACCCACTTGGTGGGATACATTTTTGTGTACCCAGGTGCACAACAGACAGAAAACTGTGAAAACTACTGCAGTAGTTCCTTGTTGTTGTTGTTTAGTCGCAATCTAGTACCCTCCAAAAGTGTTGAACCACAGTTCCCACTTTCATGATAGGAACTGTAGCCCAACAAATCTGGAGGACACTAGGTTGAAGAAGCAGAGCATTATATACAGCAGAGGACTTAATGCAACTTTATTTATTTATTTATTTATTTATTTATTTATTTATTTGTTTGTTTGTTTGTTTGTTTGTTTGTTTGTTTGTTTGTTTGTTTGTTTGTTTGTTTGTTTGTTTGTTCCCAGTGCATTCAATGGTGGATAAAAAGAGACCAACAAGAAGGCTTAGGAACAAAGAAGATTTCTTCATGGAATTTGCAGGATCTCTCAGAGAGAGAGAGAGATATGTATTCTTCACAGCCACCTGTCTGAAGACTGAGACAAATACAGCTGGATTGTTTTGTTAAAGCAGTGATGGCAAACCTCTGTGCCACAGAGGGACGGAGCAAACTCTGTGCTGAGGGAAGGGAGGAAGTGCTCCCATTGGGCTGCTAGGCAGAGGGGTGGATGAATTCTGTGCTGGGGAGCGGGAGGAACCACTCCCACTGGGCTGCTGGGCAGAGGGGAGGAGCAAACTCTGTGCTGGGGTGACGGCACATGTGTCCAAAGAGAGGGATCTGAGTATCCCCTCTGGTGCATGCCATAGGTTTGCCACCACTGGGTTAAAGTCTCTGTCCCTGCCACCTGCCTCTACTTAGCTTGATCACTATGTGTTTTTTTAAAAAACAATAACAATTACTTCCTCTCCAGCCATGGTGGGGCTGAGCCCAAAGAAGAAGCACTGTGTAGCAAGGGTATGCAAATACCATCTGATATAATTTGTATCAAAATATCTGCTCTACAGATTGGAACCAACATAGTCTAAGCCCGTGATGGCAAACTTTGGCACTCCAGATGTTCTTGGACTTCAATTCCCAGAAGTCCAAGCCCCCATGAATCCACACAAATGGGTTTGCTGTGATTCATCCGGCCCGCACCACACACCCTCCTCACTCCATATGGGCACATTTTACTTCCACTTCCAGGAGCGATGATGGCTGCATAGCGCGGGCCAGATGAATTGCAGCAAATCCATTCGTGTGGATTCATGGAGGCTTGGGCCTCTGGGAATTGAAGTCCAAGAACATCTGGAGTGCCAAGGTTTGCCATCATGGGCCTAAGGTGATTTGAGGTGGCCTTAAATGATTAGTTCTGGGTTTGTACAGCTTTTTACATGTTTTTGTATGTTTCTAGATAGCAGAAAACACTGCAAATGGGGAAAAACAAAGGGCTATGGCCAGTGATGTATGGTGTTACACAGTGTTATTAATTTGGGGGGATGTTGTGGACCATTAGCATGTAGGAACAATTCCTACCAGTTTTCTTCCATCTCACTTCCTGGGAGGTATGTACTCTATTATTTCCCTACCTTCCACCCACCCATGAATGTACACCGTCTCAGGCAGCAGAGACATTTACATATAAAATAAAGTAGAAAATGATGAAGGGGAAAAGGAATGGATGGAGGAGATAGTCCTTAGCATGACTGTGACCTATACAACCTAAATCTTCACAAGAATCATCCATCTATCTAACATTCTCTCTTTGTACACAGTCTTTGGCTAAAATCCTATTATGGAATTTTTTGGAATAGTAGCCGTGTTACTCTGTGGTTCAGGCATATCAGAAAACAAAACAAAATAAATAAAACAAAAGAAAAAACACTGTAGCACTTTAAAGACTAACTGCTATATTTTTATTGTTAGCTTTCGTGGATCAAGTCCACTTCTTCAGACAAAGAGTGAAAGCTAACAATAAAAATATAGCAGTTATTCTTTAAAGTGCTACAGTGTTTTTTATTTAGTTTATTTTATTTTGTTTTCTGATAATCCTGTTATTGAGTTATAAAAAAGGTGTAAATGTTGAGAGTTTAGAAGATAATTGCCATAAATTAAGAAATCCCTGTGGACATAATTTGTTGCATGCAGCAGACAATGTCAACAGAAATGGCATGTTTATGGCAGTTCTCCTCTAAAAGTTACATCATTTGCATAATGACACATAATCCAGCCAATGAATATTAAGCGTGATCAAGACATAGTGTGGAACCAAAAAGCAAAAGCAAAACAAATCTTGAATGTAGCCAGTCTAGTAAGCAATGTAGCACCGTCCCTGTGTTGTGGCTTGATACAAAATGGCTTCTTTGGTGGGGTGGAAGGAGCATACTGGTATACACTCCAGCAAGGTCACTCTGAGCTTTCCCCAAGGCTCAGTCGCTGCGCCCCCCACTCCCAGGAAGATTCGGCTTTCATTGGGACTTAACTGTCAATCACTTTCTACTTCAATGTGTTCTTTTGCTTCTTCCAAAATTCCATATATTCTAGCACCCTAAAATCCTGAGCAATTTGTACAGACATGTAAAACAACCCAGCTGTGATGGGGAGCTCTTTGAATCACCCTACAAGTGTTCTGGAAATGTACAAACATCCTCGGTTTACCTCATTCAAACACTGTTCTGCAAAACTAATGCACCTCCCTAGTATATAGCGTCAATATGTACCTTTGATATAAAACATAGCTCAGAATTGTGGAGAAACAAAATATGATTATGCCAAATAGGTGAATATTGTTTCCTTACTTGTTTCTCTTGTGTGGACCTAAAAGTGTTCTTTCTAATGAAGTTGAGTAAGATGCTTGGGCCATAGAGACCCTGATTCCCACCAATCTCTCTGAAGCTTCCTCCAAATCATTTCTCTACTGTCTGGTTCCCTTTCTAGCTGAGAGTGGTGACCTTTGAACGGAGGCTTTTCCTTGTTTGTCTTCCTGCCCTCCAGACATTCAAAAGAAAATGAAGCAAAACAGGGCATTCCAGCATCTTGTACATTCTTGGTTTGGTAGTTGAATAACCAGCCTCACCAGATTCACTGTTCTGCCTGGTCATCATAATTGGTGAAACCATGCATCAAAATAACTCAGCCAACCTGAGGAATTAGAAGAACAGATCACTCAGAACAGCCGGAGGGCAGTTCAGCACAAAGTATTTTCTGGGTGACCTAAGATACTTTTCCTCTATAAGGAAGAGTGGTAAGTGACAACCACATGCTCAAATCAAGGCACAATTCAAGTTGGGTTCCTATGATGATGATGATGATGATGATGATGATGATGATGATGATGATGATGATGATGATGATGATGACAGCAGGGCTGTAACCGGGGGGTGGCCAGGGGGGGGGGTCAGCCCACCCACCCATCCTGCCCTAGGAAACGTTCCAATGTGTGTGTGTGTGTGTGTGTGTGTGTGTGTGTGTGTGTGTGTGTGTGTGTGTGTGTGTGTGTGTGTGTGTGTGTGTGTGTGTGTGTGTGTGTGTGTGTGTGTGTGTGTGAGAGAGAGAGAGAGAGAGAGAGAGTGACTTTGAATCCTAGAATCCTGGCTCTGGCCCTGGGTGGCAGATAAGATTTTAGTTGAATGGAAGGTAACAAAGCTTGTGATGGCAAGCTTCATCCATATCCTTGCTCCAAGTAAAAATGTCTGCCTTCATGAAAAGTGAGAGTTTGTTGAGTGATTGGAATGATACAATTATCTTAGCACAGCTGGCAAGCAACTAGTTGTAAGTAATTTAGTTACTTGTAATTAGTTGGTTCAGCAAATGATAGTTGAACTGAGCTTCATTTCAAAACAGACTGGCTGAAGTTCTGTTGTGCAGTTTTATGGCATAAAAGGTTGAGAACAGCCTTTTCCCATGAATTTTTTTTTTACCCATCCAAAGGTTCTAAGCCTGACTTGGGATCCTGTTCATCCCGTGGAAGCCCTTAGCTGGGCAGTGGGATGGAGGATCTGAAAACAACCACCACCAGGTCTGGAAAGACCACAAGTAACAGTTGTAATTTTCAGATATTAAAGACTCTTCCAAATGGAGTCTTGGGGCTTATGGGTAAAAAGAGTCAGAAACTTTTAAGTTGCTAAAAAAAACTACCACTGATGATATCATCAGAGTTGCACAGCATAAATTTTGCACAACAGGATATTAAGAAGAAACAAATAAGAAGAAACAAAGTAGTTTTGGTGATTTATGCAAGTTTTGAACATTCCCCTCTTAATAGCACTCAGCAGCAGAATTTAAGAAGTATTTCAGCTTCCTACTATGCCTCCAATATAAGATTGTTTCAAAGATTAAAGAAGCTCAGGTATCAGGGCCAACATGGCTAGGTCTAGCCAATAGATCCATTTGCTGATTTTAGTTTGGTAGTGCCTAGAGCTAGGATCGCCAACCTTTTTAAGTCAGGGCTGGGTCATACTCCCTCAGACAGTTGAGGGGACTGGATTGGTGGTTCCCCTGCCATTTATGGCTGCCATAAATGCATCTGTGGCTTTCATAAATGCATTTACAGCAGCCGTAAATGAGTCCGTGGCTGATTCCAGTGGGAGCAGCAGGGGCTGTGGCAGTTGGAATGAGGGTGGGGGCAGATTATTTGGCACCGCAGGCCATTGGTTGCCTACCTCTGGCCTAGAGGTTTGATTCAAGCAGTGATGGGATGTTACCGGGTTGACCCGGGCCAGCCGACCCAGTAGCTCCACGATTGGAGGTGACCTGGTTCGGAAAAAGAAAAAGAAATAGAAATAGAACTGCACATGCATCAAATAGAGGTTTGACGCATGCGCAGTAACGGGCAGCCAGTTTGGCTGCCATGGGGGAAAAAATTTTAAGCGGCAGCGGTGGCCTTTCCTTGGTGCAGAGCCAGGCTGCTGCGCCAATTTGTTGCAGTGCCAGCCGCGCCACTGCTCCGCCGCCTCTTCTGCTCCCGGACGAGGGCAAGTGACCAAGGGTTTGTGTTTGGGGTGGGTAGGTGGGTGTTTGGGTGTGTGTGTGTATTTTTATTTAATTTTTATTTTTTTATTTATTTTATTTCTTTAATTTATTTATGGGTTTGTGTTGTGGTTGTTTGGTTGTTTGGGTGGGTTGAGGTGTGTGTGTGTGTGTGAGAGAGAGAGAGAGAGAGAGAGTGTGTGTGAGTGAGTGTATTTATTTTAATTTAATTTATTTTTTTATTTTTAAACCCCTGCCCACGACGTCATGACGTCATGATGTCGGCTCCGCCCATGACATCATGACATTGGCCACACCCATGATGTCCTTAGTAAAAATTTTGTCATCCCATTACTGGATACAAGGTCCCTCTAGCATGAAAGAAGGGTCTACACCAGAAATGGACATCTTATGGTTCTTCAAACTGTGTTGGACCACAACTAATGTCATTCACAGACAGCATTTCAAATGGTAAGGGAAGATGAGAACATGAATCTAATGATTTTACTTCCTAATGATGTAAACAATTTTCCAGGTAGTGAACCATAAAATTGATCAGAAAGGCACGACTTAGGCAGAATGTCTCTGTTCCTAGAGATTCATGCAAGCATATGGGACTGAAGGATCTTCACGGCAAGCTGCCTTGCTACCACACTCAAACCTTTGCATATCACATCTGGTGCAAATACATTTATGTTTTCATTGTGTGTCAGGCCAGCTGTGTCTTATGGTCTTGTACAATGGCTACTTTCCTTTTTGATCATATCTGAGAAGTAAATATTAGCTTTTCATGGGAGTGGAAAGAAGCCCTGAAAGCAAAAAAAGGGGAGTAACAGAAGGTCTTACACCCATTGTTCATGAATTAGCCCCTGTCCAGTAGGCTGAATATTCATTTAAGCTGTTGGCTGTCTTACCCGCTACGGTAAGAAGCACTGCATTTCTATTTCTAGCATTTCTCCCTTAATTTACTCCTATACATACAAATCAACAGATCTGAACTGTCATGTGCATTGTTGTATTGTTTTATTTCCTTTAAAGTTATAAACAATGAAATAGGTCTTCAGGACCTATCTTATTAGAGAAATTGGTTGTGGGTTTAATGAACACCACATCTCCTGGTGTGACAGTACATTATGCAACTAAGATTGTTCCAGGGAGGACAGTGCATGCAGGTAACCATTCCCACACACACTCTGACTTCTCCCTTAAACCATATTCCTGCCAGGCTGTCAGGCAAGCACAATTCAAGGTTATAGTCATGGGTTATTGCACGTTTATGATTTTGTAAGCATGATAAAGATCCACCTTTGGCATTCCCTCCCCCTCATCTGAGGGCCAAAGTAGACATGGTGATGTGGACTATCTGCGATCAGGTTCTCTCACATTACACTGGCAGCAAGGATGGAGTTGACTTAGAATGAGGCGTCGATTCAGGGAGAGGAATCCTTGCCTTTACACCATCTCTGCAGTCCAAATATCTCCCTACCTACCCACCTCTTCATTGCCAAAGTGACACATAGGGAGGGAACAGGTCCCAGAATGGAGCAGGTAGCAACTCAGGATGGTATTAGTGTATCATTTTAATGTCCCACATCATAAAACATGGATTATAAAAGAGATTCTGAGATATTTTCAAAGCTGCACCTGGTTCTCCTCATTTTCCACTGGGACCATGTGCTCTGTAGCTCTCTGGCCAGGTGGACTAGTCTCTCTTGTGAAAGGTAGGTGTGTATGTACGATGATCAGGTAGGGACTCGTTTACATATGCATGTTGCTTTATTCAGTGATTGGATGACAAAAAATTTACTACCCCACCCTGATGTCATCACAGTGGTGGCGGAGCTAACGTCATGACATCATGGGTGGAGCCAACATCATGATGTCATGATGTTGTAGGTGGGGCCAAAAAATTAAAAATTAAAAAAAAATAAAAATTAAAAAATTAATTTTTAAAAATTAAATTAAAATGAAACACACACACACACACACACACACACACACACACACACCTCAACCCACCCACCCACCCAAACAACCACAATACAAAACCGTAAATAAATAAAATAAAGAAATAAATAAAACTTACAAGTCGAACAATATAACAATACAATACTTACCCTTGGAAGCAGCGGCTCCGAGGCCCACCCGCCGCTGCTGCCAAGCTCCCCCGGGGCTGATGAGCCCCCACGGGCACTTGGAGGGCCACCCACTGCCAATGAGCCCCCATGGGGACCGTTGGAGGAAACAAGCCCCCCCTGGCTGCGGCCTCCTCTTCCTCTGGGCCACCAAAGGTTGTGGCTGCTGAGGCCTGGGGCCGCCTGGCTAGGCGTGATGCCACCACCTGCAGCCTCCTCCTCCGCCGGGCGCTGAGGCCCAGGGCCGCCCGCTGAGGGTTGTGGCCGCTGAGACCCGGGGCTGCCCAGCTAAGCATGCCACCACCTGTGGTCTCCTACTCTGCCAGGCACCGAGGCCTGTGGCCGCCCGCTAAGGTTTGCAGCCGCTGATGCCCGGGGCCGCCCAGCTAGGCGCGCTGCTGCCTGAGCCCTCCTCCTCCTCTGGGTGCTGAGGCCCGGGGGCCCCCACCGACGGTTGCGGCCACTGCCTGCAGCCTCCTCCTCTGCCAGGCACTGAGGCCTGGGGCCACCTGCCGAGGGTTGCAGCCGCTGAGGCCCAGGACCGCCCGGCTAAGCATGCCGCCGCCTGCGGCCTCCTCCTCTGCCGGCACCTGTTGAGGGTTGCGGCCGCTGAGGCCCAGGGCCGCTGCCCCCGGAGCTGCTCCAAAAAGTTCCAGCTCCAGCAAAAACTAGCGCGCATGCACAGAAACTCAATCTGACACACGTGTGATTCACAATTGCAGCGCGCATGCGTCAGAATGACTTCTGCACATGTGCACTAAATTGGAGCCATTTTGGCTCCAATTTTTTTTTAAAAAAAAATTATGTTGGTGAGGCGTCAAAAAAAAAGGACTACCCTCCCAGAGAACCCTCCGGAATTGCTCCTACTGGTTCTGGGGAACCTGTTGGAACTGGCAACATGCCATCACTGGCTTTATTCGATAGTCCCATTCCAGGAACACACACCTCAGCCATGGAGACTTTTTACAATTCTTATTAACTAGCCTGGTGGAATCAAAAGTGACCAGACCCACCTGAAATCGTCCAGGAGTCCCCCTCTCATGTAAATAGCTGTCTGTTTGTTTACATTTTATTTAAGGAGTTATTTCAACCTCAGGGTGCTGTAATCTCCCTTCACCCTGGCTTTGCCATGAGAGGAGGAAATTCAGGCCATGGTGCTGCAGTGGCTTTTAGAAATGTTGTCTGTCTGCCTTCAGTAAGAATTAGAAAGAAAATTCATGCCAATATTTGCCACTGTGAAAGCTACAGGCAAAGCTGCAGTATCAGATCTTGTTGGCAACCTGGAAAAATGTCTAACAAAGTGGACTTGATCCACGAAAGTTAACGGTAAAATATAACAGTCAGTTTTCAAAGTGCTACAGCGTTTTTGTTTTGTTTATTCTCTGAGAAAATGTAGTTATTGAAGACATGACTTCAAAAGATTCTTGGGTGCCTTTAAAAAAAACTAGTTGCTTAGCTTGCAAACAATAAGGAGTGTATAGGTGCAAAGTTTGATTCAGAGTGTTTTGATTATGTTATGTTGATAAGGGACAGATGGAAAGATAGTAGGAGCAACTATCACTATAATGCTTTTTATAAGTACCAAAGGATTAGCTCTACTGGTCTGCTGCAGGACTTTTAAAGTCACTTTGGAAACATTTTTTTAAAATGTCTGAACTTTCACTAACTGTTACCCAGAATTTGTATGTGTATACATACAAATACCTCCCCCCACTCAATTCTTTTTGGCTGCATGTCCTCCATTGGGGACAACAGTCTTCCAATTGAAAGACCACCCAAAGAATATCCTTTTAAAACTGTCCTCCATTGGAAGGACAGGACAGGATGGTCCTCCGAGACGACATTTCTCTACCCAGCCATTCCCAGCAGATCCACTGTGTTCAAACATGCCTTCCCTTTCTGTCCAAAACAAACATCAAAACTACAACAGTAAGAGTGAAAAGAAACTAGACCTCCCTCAATTTCTGAACCACTCCTAACCAGCTATCATCTGCATGGCAAAAGTATCTTTTCAAAGCCTGGAAGAGGGTAGGGTCCAGCCCTAGACAAACGAACTTTTCTTGGCTTATAATTTTTCTCTTGGTTCTCACAACACAGATGAAGGGTGCCATAGAAACTGAGCCTGTTGAAGAAGCAGTGTCTATCTTCTTTTAAAAAATAGTAGCCTTGTTAGTCTGTGGTTCAGGAATATCAGAAAACAAAACAAAACAAACAAAATAAAATAAAAATAAAATAAAAAACACTGTAGCACTTTAAAGACTAACTGCTGTATTTTTATTGTTACCTTTTGTGGATCAAGTCCACTTCTTCAGAAAGCTAACAATAAAAATATAGCAGTTAGTCTTTAAAGTGCTACAGTGTTTTTAATTTTATTTTTATTTTATTTTGTTATTTTATTTTGTTTTGTTTTCTGATATATCTTTTTTTCCCCTCATTCAAGGGGAATGGGCCCCTTCTCACTTCTTTTCTTCAGGCATCAAAGTCCTATAGAGGCTGGATGTGCCACTGGATTCAGCATCTATAGAGCCACAGGATAGCAGCAATATTCTAATATCTAATATCTACACCAACTGCCAGGGGAAGGAGAGGCCGGGGCAGGTTGAGGACCTTGCTGCCCTGTGCCCACCCCAACATATTGCATTGTATTGTAATGTAATGTATTGTCTGTAAGCTGCCCTGAGTCACCACGGCGAGTGGGCGGCAATATAAATTTGAACTAATAAATAAATAAATAATAAATAAATAATCCAAAGCATGGTGGCATTGGCTTGAATATCAACCAGCTACGGTTAACACAAACTGTTTTCAGTTTGAATCCAGTGGGGCACTTCTGTTCACGCTTTGATGGTATGCCTAGTCTTACTCTCCAATCTGTGTCTGGTTCTCTAAAGTAGGGGTGCCCAAACATTTTGGGCTGTGGGCCGGTTACATATGGTGTGTCTTACTTCCACTTCCAGGAGTGACAAGGGCTTTGTGAGCTGATCAATTGGTGTCAGGGGCCGGATCCAGCCCATGGGCTGTAGTTTGGGCATCCCTGTTCTAAAGCTTCATCAGATTTATGGCACTCTCCGGTTTTCAAAACTGGGGAGCAGCAGCAGTATATTCTCAAATGATAAAGAAAAAGAAGAAACCAGTTCTAATTTTGAGAATCTTTCCCCCTGTTGTCAGCTTTGTGGTGCCTTTTTATATACCCATAGAGGATCATTGAGCTGATGACTAAGTAACACCAGAGCAACTGCGTACCATCACGGCATACACTGACTGTATCTCAATTAGCATCAGTCTTCTAGCTGTAATCACTGCTCTTTCGCAGTGCTCATGCATCTTTCATCACCAGACAGAGCCCCTAGGGATGGGTGGCCTGCTTCTCTGCAAGGGAAACAAAAAGCAAGAGCCCTCATCTTGGTAGGGATCCAAATGGGTGCTTAGGCAATAATGCCAATAGCTAATTGCTGTTCATTTGCAAACAATATGTTAGGGCTCGTCACTGGACTGCAGGGAAGCGCAGCAGATACCATGATGACTGCCAAGCTTTTCACAATCAGGGAGTGACTGAAAGAGTGATAAGATTGGTACGCATGTGGCTCCAGTTCAAACAAGGAAGGAAGGAAGAAAAAAGAAGGCCCCATACAACAAAAACGTATAAAATACACCACTCTGGCCAGAACAAGACCTGCAAGTTTGTGCCACACCCTGAATGTTTTCCTATATTGATTTGAAAAGAAGAAGGGACTGTGAACCCTTGAGCAGGATTGTACCTAATTTGTGCCGTACTAAGAGAGTAGGTACAGACATGGTGTTTTGTTTTGGTTTCAAGTACCCACGTGTCTTTCCTGAGTGACTCTGGTAGAATTATTGGCATCTCAATGACTCAGATTATGATCCTCCATTTTGCAAGCAGTGAGTTTTATATAACTCTCTTATTTCAGTATTGCACAGTGATTGGAAAGCCAATATAAAATGTACCCTTCGGTTAAAAAGTAGACCCCCTCTCCAACCCAGCCCACCCCAGATGATTTCACAGAAAAGAGATTTTAGAAAGAGTTGCCTGCTTTCCGTTCCTTTCCATCAAAGTCCTGAATCCAGTAAAAGATTTTACACAGCACAGCACAGAGGGATTGTTTCTGATGACAGCCTATCGTTGAGTCACAAAATGTTTAGATTCCTTCCTCCATCAATGGCCATGGCACTTTTCTAACCTCGGTGGGGTTCTTCAGGAAGCATCTCATCAGGCAGACAGGCAATAAAGGATGTCTTTATAAAAGTACACACTTACTGTGTGGTTGGGCCAGAGGGTCTTCTGAGCTCTTGCTAAATTATTAAACAGCAAAGCTGTTGGGTCGAGCAAGCCAAGGGATTCTGGTTGAGTCTCTTCAGGGCATCTCTTGACATTGCCAGGAGGCAACAAAGTTCTCCTGGGCTTTGTGCCATCTTCAGACCTTCATGCAATTCTCAAACAAAGCAACCCCTCTCCCTCTTTTCTTCTTCCAGTTACATTCCTATTTTGGAATCAAGCCCTGGTCTGAAGCCGCTGGCGATAAATTTGTTGATTTGTGCTTTATATGTGTGTACAGTATATGTATACTGTCCCTACAACTGGAGTCTGTGGGCTTGAATATTTCAACATACAAAACTCTAGCCTTCCTCTATTTAGCTGCTGAGAATCAGAAGACTATGAGAAAATGTTGGACTGCCAACAAGCAAAAAATAAGAACAAACAAACAGGGGAAGGGGGTCCTGGGGCTTATACATTTATTTATTTACATTAATGGGCCACACAGAGAAATCAGAAAACAGTTTTCCTCTCTAGAACTATCATAATACTAGTGAAGCAGAATAGTGGCTAGTTCAGAACAGATGTAAGGAAAGACTTCTTCATATTCCTTGGAATTAAAGCATGGGATTTGCTACCCCAGAATGGCATGACTGCCAGCAATAGCTTTGATGGGAGCTCAAAGAAATGCATGGAAAATAGAGCTACAGTATTAGTACTTGCTAGTGGAGAGCCCATCTGCTGTAGAATTAAAAGTGTTGGATTAGGCTACATATCACCCCTCCCCCATCGTTTGGCCATGAAACTAATTTGCAACCTTGGGCTAGTCGCATTCTCTTAGCTTGACCTATCTCACTGAGTTGTTGGAGAAGACAACCATGGACCTGGCTTTGAAGTTCTTGGAAGGAAGATGGGTTTTAACTATTCTAACTATGCAGAACAACAACACTAATAAGTAGCTATTAGGGCTAAATATTACCTCAAAAGTAGAGCTCTGCCTCTGTATACCAGCCGTTTGGAGATCCAGCTGCAGGGATACAGCTGTTGTTGTACTCATGTAATAATTTCCAAGGTTTTTGTGTTGGCCTGGGCCGGATTCCTTCCGCTTTTTCTCTCTCTCCTACATAGCATGCTTGTTATGTCCATCCCTTCTCTCACCTCTCCCTCTCTCTCTGATCTGATACATACTCATTCCCCCACCCACCCTCTTATCAGTGAATTTCCCCCTTTTCCACAATGCCTCTCTTTTCCACAAGAACAATACAATATAGGTGGCTGGTTTCTTACAGGCCCTAGTACAGATGTGAGCAGCATGCAACCCTCTAGCTGATTGTGGTTCAAAATCAGCTAGATTGTGCTACAATCTTCAAGGATATCAAAGAATAAACAAAACAAAAATGCTGCAGCACTTTAAAGACTAACTGTTATACTTCCATGTCAGCTTTCATGGATCAAAAAGGGAAGGGGGCAGTGGTGGGATGTCAAAATTTTTAATATCCCACCATGACATCATCACAGTGTGGGCGGAGCTAACATCATGACATCATGGGCGGAGCCAACATCATGACGTTATGGGGAGGGACAAAGAAAAAATTAAAAAAGTAATAAAAAATAAAATAAAAATAAGTGCACGCTCCATCGCACACGCGCACACACACACACACACACCTCAACCCACCCACCCACAACACAAACCTGTAAATAAATAAATAAATAAATAAAATTAAAATACATTAAAATGCACCCACCCACAACACAAATCAACCAGAGCTTTTAAACCAGAGCTTAAAGCTTATTCTGGCTAATCTTTCTCACACTAGGTCAGATGGAAGGAACTACAGAATGAACTCACCACAAGATGGCTTCATTTTGGCACTTTTCAACTTTTCAACAGTTAAAGAAGTTAGGTACTAAGTCTTTGCCTAACCAGTTCTCTAGGATATCTAGGGGAGCAGGCTATAGGGAGCTTCAGGCTAGCAGCTTCTCTTCCTCCTCCCCACTTGGGAGGATAGCAAGGAGGGCGTCCATACGCACCAAGCACTGTAGGCGTGCATGCACACCAAGTGCTTGGCGCGCATGAGCAGTGGGGGAACCAGTGAAAAGGTAAGCCCCGAAGGTTGTTCCCCCCAAAAGCTGCAACCGGTTCTCCGGGACACTGGGGAAAGTTGCTACCAGTTCTGGAGAACTGGTGAGAACCTGTTACATCCCATCACTGGAAGGGGGAAAGAGTCCTATCTATGGGAAACGAGGGTCCTGGGAGGGTTCCTTCCCTTCAGCCCCAATCTTAGGGGCATCAGGAAGGGAAAGACAAATAGTGGGGGGAGACCCCCATGAGGCCTGAAAGAGATTATATGGGGTGGGAAGAGCACCCCACCCCCGGGGTCCTATCTTGACCACCCTAAGATTGGGGCTGAAGAGAAAGAACCCACCCCCAAGGACCCCCATTTCCTATACATATGACTCCATTACCCCCAGCTGCTTCTTTTTCCCCAGCCATGAGGGGATAACTTTAGGACAGGCGGAGGTTCAACAGGTGGGGACTGGGAGCCTTAATTAAACCTCTGACTTCACTTGTCTTTCCTCCTCTTCCTCTCCCCCCCCCCTCTGAAGTTAGCTGATAAGTGCCTCAGTTGTTTCTCCTGCCTGAGGCCTGGCCATCAACCTCCCCTCAGAGCTCTTCCCCTCCTCCCTCCCCACAACCAAAGGGAAGTGCTTTACAAGTCTCTTCTATGGGGCTCTCTTTGGGGGCATTCATACTCGTCTTACACAGGGTGGGGTGAATGGGGAGAGGGAATCCTCCCCTCCCACCCCTGGGAGTCTCCAGGGAATCCCTTCTCTCCCTCTGAGAAAACCTCTTGTCTAGCTGACCTTGCAAGGGGCGTGTTTAGTGCAAGGGGGGGGGGATCCAATTGCGCACCTCATGAGGAAGGAAGACTCTGCCACCACCACCCGGGAATGATTTGCCCCATCTTTTCCTCCTCCAGCAACAATTTCTGAGCCCCTTTCAGGTGTGTGTGTGGCGGGGGAGGGAGAGAGAGAGAAAGCTATTCCACTCCTTCCTAGCTCTTCCCTCTACCCCCATATTTTTCCTTCCTTGGGAAGAAACTTTTTCGTCCAGTACTCAGGTATCGATCTCCATTTCCAACCTTCCAGGCTTCAAGTCCACCATCTTAACCCCTAAGCCACCATTGCTATATCAAGCCGCCGCCACCCAGGGTCTCCTCCCCCACAGGCCCATGTGGCTCCCTGAATCCGAAGGCACGGGGTTTCCTCTGTTTGCAGTTGGGAGCCAATAAGCCACCAAGGGATGATCGGAGGTGGCCGGGCTGATGCCTGAGGAACGGCAAGAGCATACGCACAGATGAGCTCAGCTCCTGGTGCCACCTCCTGCTGCCTTCTCTGGTCCTCAAACTTCAGGCTTAGCTCCCCATGTGGAGGAGCATGCACAGAGGCAGCAGGCACAGAAGGGCACCATTTGATTTTATATGATTTTATACGTAAACAGTGGTCCATGTGATCCAATGTCTAGTCATGCCTGCCACATGGCCATGGAAACATCTGCAGAAGCAGACAGCGCTGGCTCTTTGGCTTTGAAACAGATATGAGCACTGAAGCATAGAGTCAGATACAAGTGGCTTTCGAACAAGGAAAACCTTTACTTTTACCTATACATAGGGATGCACCGGGATAACTCCCAGTGTCCCACACTGCCAGTATGGCCCTGCTGAGTCACCACAGCTCCTGACTGCAATTGATGAGAAGTGCTGTCCAACAATGTAGGTCCGTTCTTTCCCATCTTCACTGTAATTGATTCTGGGGGTTCTGTTTTCTGTTTGTCTCTGTATTGCTCCACATGAATCTACTCTGCCTATCACTAGGAGTTAAAGAATAACAACTCTCTCATTTCCACATGAAGGTAACCCACAGGATATGGACACCAGGGTTATACTGCCTCTGGTAGACACTGTTGCCTATCCTTATGCCAGTTTGCCAAGTATGGACTATGTCTGTCTGAGCAGAAGATTTCTGAAGAGACTGGAGTGTGCATCAGCTGAGAAAAGAGTGAATCAGTCCCCCACCCACATTTCACATTAAGGCAGATAATCCAATCAGCCTGTCTGGGAAAGGCAATTACCAAAAGGTTAATGACTTTACCTTACTTTGGTATATAAGCTAGTGTTTCATCAATTGTGTTATATTATACGAATGGGCCCTAAATAAACCCCAGGTCATTTCCTGGGATTAATGAGCTGCTGTCAGGGCTAGAACTCTAATGATACCCATGCTTTGTCACATAGCAAAGCACATGCCTGCATTCGCACACATGCTTTGGCTTGTTGGCCCTCTGTCAGAAGATGCAGCACTAGAGTGATAGAAGGCAGAGGTGGAGAGTGGGATTTGCAATGACGTCAAAGCAAATGAGCAAGGGTTCCCAACCTTTTCAAGCTGGGGGCCAGGTCACATTCTCTCAGTCAGCTTCGAGGGCCAGACAGCCATTTTGCCCTGCCTGCCCAATGGTGTGGCCATTTTCTCCCAACAGCTTTTTGAATGACCTTGGAGGCGTGGGGCCCACATGGGAATCCCTGATTTAGAGTGCTTGACTGGGACTTAAGAGATTGCCAAGTCATGCAACTCATGGGTGACCTTTGACCTGCCAGCCTCAGCCTAACTTCACAAGGAAGTCATGAGGATAAAATGAGGCAGAAGAGAGACAGATACACTAAAGTCAATTTATTGGGAGGGGAGCAGGAAACAAATATAACTAGCATGATAACTGAGGAAAAATATGTGCATGGGCTCAGTTCTCCAATTCTTCTTGCAGGGAGGGCTACCATGAGGCCCATTGCATCCAGTTTTCCTATGGCAAGTCAGACCTTTCTTATTGCTTCTCTGCAACAAAGGGTCCCCTTCATTTGTTCACCTCCGAGCACCAGTTCTCCAAGATCTCAGGGTCAGTCATACTAGTCCTGAGCAGGCTGCAACTTTCCTTAGTGGGGGAAGCTCTTAAAAATGCCATCCTGGTCAGTGATGGGATGTCAAAAATTCTACTACCACGCCATGACGTCATGGACGTCATGGGCGTGGCCAATGTCATGACGTCACGACATCATGGGCGGAGCCAACGTCATGACATCATGACGTTGTGGGCAAGGCAAAAATAAAATAAAAATAAAAATAAATAAACACGCACACAGACCCGTAAATAACTTAAAGAAATAAAATAAAGAAATAAATAAAATAAAAATTAAATAAAAGTACAACCACCCACCCAAAACACAAATAAATCACCCACCCACCCTAAATATAAAAGCCTCACTTACCTTCCTTGGCGCCGACGAACCTCCATGTGGCCCGGGGCCACCCGGCAAGACACGCTGCCCCCGACTGCGGCTGTTTCCTCCTACGAAGGCCGCGGCCGGCCCTGCAGCCGCCAGCCACGGCCGCCAGAGCCGCCTGCAGCCTCTGGCCAGCCACCGAGCTCCCACGGGCACGTTGGTGTCTGCGCGGGCCATCCGCCGCCGCCGCGCCCTCCTAGGGACTGGGGCCCGACAAACCCCCATGCCCTGGGTAAGCCCGGCGGGGCTCGCCACCGCCGCATCCTCCTCCGCCGGGCGCCTGCATCTTCTTCGGGGCGGAGCCTTTTCGGCCCGGCTCTGGCGGCGGCCACGGGCGGCCAGGGCCTGCGGGGAGCAGTGGGTATGGTGGCGGCTGCCGTCCCCATGCCGCACCGCCTCCAGCTTTTTCCTCCGCCAGGCGCCGCAGCCGGGCTAAAAAGGGACCGGCCCAAGGAGGAGGCTACAGGGATGCAGGCAGGTCCGCCAGCGGCGGCGTGGGGCGGCAGCTGCAGGCACCCAGTCCACAGGCACCCGGCAGAGGAGGAGGCAGCAGTGGTGCGCCGCGCGTCTCCAGGGCATGGGGCTTGTCGGCAGCGGACGGCCCAGGCAGCTCTCAACGTGCCGCGGGGGAGGTGCCCTCCTCAGAGGGCTGGTGCCGCCGCCGCCGCCGCCGTCCTGAAAGCAGTAAAACAATTT
This sequence comes from Furcifer pardalis, assembly GCA_030440675.1. Classification (NCBI taxonomy): domain Eukaryota; kingdom Metazoa; phylum Chordata; class Lepidosauria; order Squamata; family Chamaeleonidae; genus Furcifer; species Furcifer pardalis. The sequence continues at coordinate 63,074,441 of CP126893.1, read as the reverse complement.
TTTTTAAATTGGAGCTAAAATGGCTCCAATTGACTGCGCATGCACAGAAACTCAATCTGACACATGCGCAATGCGTCAGATTGAGTTTCTGCACATGCGCAGTCAATTGGAGCCATTTTAGCTCCGATTTAAAAAAAAATTTCTTTCGGTGAGGCGTCCGGAACCGGACGCCTCAAAAGTGGACTCCCCTCACGGAGAACCCTCCGGAATTGGTCCTACCGGTTCCAGGGATCCGTCTGGAACCGGGGACATCCCATCACTGATCCTGGTCTTCCTAAATCTCCCTCCACTCTTAAGTCACCACAGCACATTCCTTTTAGGTTAAGAACATTAGCTGAACCTGCGGGGCCCATTGCCAATGTTTGCATCACTTACATCTGTAGTAGTGGCCAGGAAGATGGTTGTGTTTTGAGAAACTTTAAGCTGGCTATCCCAAAATAAGTAGCATCTATTATAGGAATTTAGGTTATCCTAAAATATACAGTGATATTGGTGATAAACAAGAGTTGTCCGAGCAAAACCAGCCTAAAGAGTAAGTACAGCAAATTCTAGCCAACGAAAAGCCACTGGACTGGACGATATTCTTATTGAGGAGTTACGTAAAACATTTTGGGCTAAAAGCTCATCAACAGCTATTAGAAATGTTCAACTGATGTTTGGAAAAGAGTGAGATCCCTGGCATCCAGTGGAAAGCGAAGGTTATAGCAGTCCTAAAACCAGGAAATGAAGCTAATTATCCTAAGAGTTATCACCCAATTTCTCTCTTGTGTCATGCCTATAAAATCTTTGAAAGAATGATACAAAATTGCCTCACAATAGCTGTAGAGCCCTGCACCAAAGAAATACACAATAGAAGAAAAAAATAGTTGATAAACATTTGGTGAATTTCTTGGACAATGTATACAGCACAGGGTGAGTTGTTTTTCTTTTCACATATTTTCTTTTTATATATTTTTATCATTAAAAAGGGGGGGGTGGAATACACATACAGTATAATTTAGAGATGAGACCTACAGAAAGACACAAGAGATTATAGAGGTTTCTGACTATGTATGACTAAAGGTCAGTGAAAGAAATAACGTTTGTTTTTGTTTTTTGAAATTAATGAGTTTCACTGAGGGAACCCCTGACTAGAGATGCGCTAAATAAATGGGGATATTTGATGATGTCAGCCCTCTGTGGTTGCGGAGAGGTGAAGACAACCACACATAGGTACACCTACTCTTTGCCCCCTGCTCAATGTACACTAGAGGACCTTGTGACAGCACAACAGAATGCAATCAGTGTTACCCACTTTGGGGCAATAACTGTCTAATTCAGATTCTTAAATAATGTAAATGCTATATTTTAAATTTAAATCTTATGTTTTAATGTTTATTTTAATTGTGATGCATCTGACATGAATAAAGAAAGAAAGCAAACTTCATAGACTACTATTTTCCTGTGATCATGGCAGCTGTCCTATCTGCACCAAGCTACTACCGGTAGGAGAATTGGTAGACTTATCAAAGTCATGCTTTGCCGCTCTCTTGTGGCTATGACGGGTATAGGCAGACATTCATTGCAAAGAGCTGGTAAAATAAGGTTGGATAGGAAGGACAGAGTAAGAGTGGAAAACAACTATCACTTCTATTAGGTTATCAGGAGATTAAAATTTGAGACCTTACTTTAAGAAGGAGTCACTCCTAATTGAGCAGTGGTATCTATTAAAACTATAAGTGGAGAACTCAACCATCCACACTGCGCACATCAGCTTTGGCCCATGAGCCTCAAGTCCACCAGCTCAGATCCAGGAAGAGCTTTATGGCAAGAACAAACATTCTTGAGGGTACACAAGAGCAAAACCAAATTAGAAGATGGAGGAAGGAGCTCACTGGAAAAGGATCATCATTAAAGATGGATATAGCTGAAGATCTCAATTTCCACTACATCATTTGGAGGACCCTGAATAGGCTGAGAGTTGCAGTCCCTAAATGCAAGACCAACATGCTCAAGTGGGGGCTGCTGGCAGACAACAACACATAGTGTAAATGTGGAGAGACATAGAGTCCGGCCCATTTGATGGCCTGCCGATTGCTCCCAGAGACATGCACCGATGAGGACTTGGGTTTGGGCAATGACAAAGTGAAGAAAGTGGCTTCATTTTTTCAGTCCAGAGTCTGATCAGGACATGAAAGGAAAAAAGTGGTATTGTAATGTGTGGGGTTCTGGAGTATCTTCCTCCCATTGCTGTTATGGATGGATTTAGTATCCATGTTCTCTCTTCTTATAAGTAACTTTCCAAGGTTGAAACAATTATGCTGAAAACATCATATCACTATTTAATCTGACGATCAAATCAGGGACTTTGACCTGCACTTGGAAGACAAGATAGGTTACAGCAATTAGAAGATGGCCGATATGTTATTATCCTCCATGGGGTGCAATTCTGGGGGCTAATTTAGCATTGGCTGCATGCCAATATGCAGTGCATTCCAGGGCCATAGCCAGAGGGTGGCTGGGGGGAGCTTGGCCCACCCTGAGTTAGCAGTTTGCCCACCCTGGCAAGGTGTGGTTTCCCATAGGAATGCACTGAAAAGAAGCTTTGTTGCCTGCCCTGAAAAATATTTAACCCCCACGCCCAGAATCCTGGCTATGGCTCTGGTGGATTCATATGATTTGCCTACCAGACCATAGTTATCATCCTGCACTGTACTTTCAGAGATAACAGTGTTCATTACAGTCTTCCATTTCTCATTGTCTTTTGTTAGAGTAATGACAGCAGGAGACAGGTTCCATGCTTAGCTGTCAAAGCAATCACATTTATATACTGCTCCATAGCACTTACTGCATTCTCTGGGCACTTCACTAGTTATTTAGCATTTCCCCCACAACATGATGGGTACTAATTTTACTGACCTCAGAAAGATGGAAGCCTGAGCCAACCTTAATTCCTGGTCAGGATTGAACTCACAACCTTTTGATTGCAGTACAGCAGTTTAACCATTGCGCCACCAGGGTGCATACCTGCTTCTTTTCAGAGCAGCCAAATTCCTGACCCTAAACCACAGAAGTGCCTCCGAAATGTACCACAAGCAGATAATAAGGGTGCACCATGCAAGAAGCTGCCTGATACCAGGTTAGAGCACCTGTCCTTCTAGCTCAGTATTATTGTCTCATCCACCTGGCGGTGGATCATGAAGTATTTCTCCACCACTAAGCTTTCATCTGCCAAAGTGTGCCACACCAAAGCAGCACCTCTGGAGACAGCTGACTGAGCTAGAGTATGAATGCTCAGTCCCTTTTTTTACTCACTCATTGCCTACAAGCCAAATGTTTACCCTCTAGTTAGAGGCAGTCCTTTTTCTAAGCAGGTGAAAGTTGTGATTTGAGTGCAGCAAAATACAAATATGAGGTGCCTGTTTCTGTCCACTTGTACAGTAATACCTCGGATAACGACTGCATCGGATAACGCTAAAATCAGATAACGATGCAAAATTTCCGAATAAATTTTGCATCAGATAACGATCTGTTAGCATTATCCGATGCAGCCGTTTCGTAGCAGCAGGGTGGCTGAAAAGCTGAACAGGGTTCTCTGTTCAGCTTCCCAGCCACCCTGCAGCTACGGAGGCAGGGGCGGGGTGGCTGGAAAGCTGCGGGGGCTCCCCCGTCGGCTTCCCCAGCCAGCCCACAGCTGCGGAGGCAAGGGCGGGTGGCTAGGGAAGCCGACAAGGAGTCCCCGTCAGCTTCCCCAGCCACCCTGCAGCTGTAGATTGGGTCCTCTGATCTCCCTGGAGCAGGCGGGGGATCAGAGAGCCCGAAATGGGTAAAAAAAGTCCATTGTTTTACCCATTTCAGGCTCTCTGACCCCGCTGCCTGCTCTAGGGAGATCAGAGGACCCGATCCAAGCTGTTTCTGGGCTTCCCTGACGTCCCTGGCCAGTGAAGCAAGCCAAAACATCAGGGTTCGAACCCTGGGCTCCCCCACCTCCCTGGAGGCTGTAACAAGCCAAAACGTCAGGATTCGAATCCTGATGTTTTGGCTTGTTGCAGCCTCTAGGAGGGTGGGGAGGACTTCAAAATTAGCGCACATCGGGTCTCCCGACCTCCCTAGAGCTGATGTGCACTAATTTTGAAGTTCCCCCACCCTCCTGGAGGCTGGAACAAGCCAAAACATCAGGATTCGAATCCTGACGTTTTGGCTTATTACAGCCTCCAGGAGGGTGGGGGAACTTTGGAAACAGCTTGGATCGGGTCTTCCGACCTCCCTGGAGCTGGCAGGGGGGTCAGAGAGCCCGAAACGGGGAAAAAGACCTCCCTGCCTGCTCCAGGGAGGTCGGAAGACCCAATCCCAGCTGTTTCCAAAGTTCCCCCACCTCCCTGGAGGCTGCAACAAGCCAAAACGTCAGGATTCAAGTCCTGACGTTCTGGCTTGCTGCAGCCTCCAGGGAAACAGGGCTTTTTTTAATGTTGTGTGATCAATGCATCGCACAACGTTAAAAACCGGATAACGACGAGACTTCTGGAACCAAGTCTCATCGTTATCCAATGTACTAGTGTATTAGGAACTTTAGCTATTTGAAGAATGTGATTCTTCCCCTGCTTGAGCTTAGAATCATGTGGCTCTGAACCAGGTAAGTGTCACAGAGGCAGGTTTTGGGCCAGGGCCATAGCCAGGATTTTGGGTGTGTTTTTTTTGGGGGGGGTGTGTGTGTGAATTTTTTTTCAGATGGGCAAAAAAAATTCAGGAGGGGCAACAATGTCACACTCACATATATAACATTGGCACCGTGGGGTGGGGGGTGGATGCAGGCTGTTAGCTCAGGAGAGTTTTTGCCCCCCCTGCCCCCCACCCCAGCTACGGCCCTGTTTTGGGCTATCGTTTTTAAGAAGCTTTTTTAAAAAACCACAAATAGTTCCTCATATCAGAGAACTCAGATTGCACTCATATTCTATGTTCAAAAACCAGGTGTCTGCCTCCCATACTCTGCCAAACAGTTTCAGTAACAGTAGTAACCAGTGGTGGGCATTAGCAGGTTAACACCAGTTCACCAGAACCGGTAGCAGGAATTCTGGCTGGCCGCTCTGCCCATCCAATTTTTGAAATAAAGTAGTCCTAATTTGGGTGCAACACAGGGCTTTCTCGCTGGCCACGCCCACTATACCACGCCCACAGAGTAGGTAGTAAAAAAAATTGGAACCCACCACTGGTAGTAACTATTACTAATACTGTATATCATGTTATGTTCTTTCAATTTGCTGCAAAGCCAGAGGCTGGGAATTTGATTTGCTACTGTGCCTCCAGGAAGAAGAGCCAGCCTGTGGAGTCATGGGCAAGCTTCACTGTTCCAGGGCACCCCTCAGAAGACGAGATTGGTAAACCACTTCTGAGTACTATCTACCTAGAATACCCTGGAAAAGATCAACATAATCAGAAGTGACTGATAACACACAATTATTATTACTATATCACTTACAGTATTTATAGTAGTAATTTAAAGCAGTGTATTAAAGAAGTAGAAAGGGAGGGGGTCCACTGAAATACATAACATTCAATTGTAACATTTAGATGTAAATCCAACAGGTACTTCCAGCTAGAGTCAGCCTGATATCTATCCCAGGGAAAATTCTGAACCAGAGCCTGATATCTATCCCAGGGAAAATTCTGAACCAGACTCTGCAAACACCTTGAAAACAATGCAGTAGTAACCAGAAGCCATCCATGAGTTTGTGAAGAATAAATCCTACCAGACAAATCTTACTTCATTTTTTGACTGAGTACCTTCCTAGGTAGACGATGGGAAATATTGTACATGTAAAACTAGCCAAAACACCCCATGATATTCTGAGTGGAAAGCTAACTAGGTGTACATTGGGTAGCACAAGTGTCAGGTGGATACATGGTTATAGAATCATGCTCAGAGAGTGCTTATTAAAAAGCTCTTTCTCAAACTCAGGGCTGTAGCCAGGATTCTAGAGGGGGGAAGATTTTTCAGGAGGGGCAACTATGTCACACTCACATATATAACATTGGCACCACAGGTTGGGGGTTGGGGGGGGCTGTTAGTTCAAGAGGGTTTTTGCCCCCTCTGGCTACGGCCCTGCTCAAACTGGAAGAGGGTAACAATTGGGGTCAGTCCTGGGCTCAGTGCTCTTCAATATTTTCATTAATGATTTAATGAAGGGAACATTTATCAAATTTGCAGATGAGACAAAACTGAGTGGAATAGCTATTATGTTGAAAGCCAGGAACAAAATTCAAAAAGGTTTTGGTAGGTTTGAGCACTGGACTAAAAACTACAGAATGAAATATAAGAGGAATAAGTGCAAAGTTCTACACCTAAAGAGAGAGAAAACAAATACACGCAGTGGTGGGCAGCCAAAAAATTTACTACCACACTGTGGGTGGAGCCAATGTCATGATGTCATGGGCAGAGACAATGATGTGGGTGGAGCCAACATAAAAAAACCATAAAATAAGTACACACAAAAATACAAATTAAATAGACATAAAAACACATAAAATACACATTAAAATAAATACACATTAAATAGACATAAAACACATAAAAATACAAATTAAATAGACATAAAACACATAAAAATACACATTAAAAATAAATACACATTAAATACACATTAAATAGACATAAAAACACATAAAAATACAAATTAAATACACATAAAACACATAAAAATACATATTAAAAATAAATACACATTAAATACCCATTAAAATACACACACACACCCCACACCTGGGGAGCAGGCTATAGGGAGCTTCAGACTAGCAGCTTCTCTTCCTCCTCCCCACTTGAGAGGACAGCAAGGAGGCTATGCATATGCGCCAAGCAGTGGGGGAACCAGTGAAAAGGTAAGCTCCCGAGGTGGTTCCCCCCAAAAGCCGCTACTGGTTCTTCGGGACACCGGGAAAAGTTACTACCGATTCTGGCGAACTGGTGCGAACCTGTTGCTGCCCATCACTGAATGCACAGTTAAAAGATGGGGGAATACTTGGTTCAGTAATACTACACGTGAGAAGGATCTTGGAATTATTACAGATTGCAAGCTAAATATAAGCCAACAGTATGGATAAAAAAAGGCTAATGCTATTTTAGGCTGCATAAACAGAATTATAGTCTTCAAACCCCATGAGGTACTAGTTCCCCTCTATATGACACAAGTCAGACCACATGTAGAGTACTGTGTCCTGTTCTGGGTACCAGACTTTAAGAAAAATGCTAACAATCTGGAACAAGTTCAGAGAAGGGTAACAAGGGTGACTGGAAACCAAGCCCTATGAGGAAAGTCTGAAAGAACTGGGAATTTCAAGTCTTGAGAAAAGGAGAATGAGAGAGGATATTATAGCATTTTTCAAGTACAGTAATTGAAAGATAGTCATAAAAGGGAGGGGCACAATTTGTTTTCAGTCATCCTAGAGTGTAGGACACGTAATACCTGGGTCAAGCTACAGGAAATATGATATAGGCTGAATATCAGGAAAAACTTCTTAACTGTTAAAGCAGCACAATAATGGTACCAATCACTAGAGGTGGTGGGTCCTCCAACATTGAAGGTATTCAGATGGACCACCATCCAGGGGTGTGCAGAGCACCATGGGAAGGCACTGGAGGGGAAGTGGTGGGGGTGCCTATTTGTGGGGGAAGTTGGAGGGAATCCCATATATTGCTATTGGTGCCCCAGGGTACCAGAGGTGAGGGAAGGGTGGGACAAAGCCCAATTGCCTGATATACCAGCATGCACCTGCCACCATCTGTCAGATCTGCTCTGATTTGGATTCCTCCATCGAGCAGAGGATTGGACTCAATCGTCTTATAGGCATCTTCTAATTTAGTTATTCCATAACTCTACAATCAACCACTGAATGGTAAGCCAATGCATGTATCAATCTCACACATTCACTGGGGCGTCTCTAATTTGGACCAGCTGATGGAATTAGACCTTTAAAGTAAAGGTTTATTACACAACTATCAGACTGTGGAATTCTTACTTTCATGCTTGGCCTATGTACAGGGGGGAAATGCTTTAGAGCAGGGGTTCCCAACCTAAGACCCATGGGGCCATTTCATGTGCCCCACCCACCCCTCCAAGGGCATTTGAGAAACAAAATGGCCATTCCTTTGATGTTGTTGGGACAAAATGGCCACCCCCATCATGCAGGCAGGGCAAAATGGCCATCTGGCTCTCGAAGCTGACTGAGAGAGCGTGACCTGGTCCTTGGTTTGAAAAGGTTGGGAACCCCTATTTTAGAGCAAAATGAAGGCAAATTGTAGATCATCCACTATGTGCTTGGGAGTCACCTACTCAAACAACAAAACATGAAACTTGGCCATAAGTAGACAATGTAAACATTTTTACAAGAAACCTTTATGGACAGAAAAGGAAATTCTCTGGAAGAAAGGGAAATCTGGATTTAGCAGAACTGAGGTCTAGCCTTGCATAGAAGGGGTGGTATTCCGCTGGACAGCTCCATGTTTCCAGTGTGAAACTGAGGAACCAGAATTGAAACTTGTAGCACGTGGAAGTGCTGTTCACTAACCTCTTCCACGTGTGTGTTGCAAAACCAATTGCACAACTAAATTGCACAGTCCTCTTTTCCTGGGCATAAGGCCCAGCACAAGCATGTTATGATGAAGAGGATTTCAACTCTTAATTTGAAAACCTTTAAATCTGTAGAGGGTGGGCTTTGCTGTGCTCTTGTTCAAGGTATGATCAAATAAATATCTTGCATCTGATAGAAGCCTCTGGTTTATTGATTCTCTAAGAACTGACACATTTTAAAAATATGTTCCAGAACAATAGAGAAAAGAAAAATTCTCCTTTTGAATTGACTTTAAAGGGAACAGGAGAGACGGCAATCCAGCTAAAGCTTCTACAATTCTGTTCCTGTGTCCTTTTTCTTTCTTTCTTTCTTTCTTTCTATCTATCTATCTATCTATCTATCTATCTATCTATCTATCTATCTATCTATCTATCTATCTATCTATCTATCTATCTATCTGTCTGTCTGTCTGTCTGTCTGTCTGTCTGTCTGTCTGTCTGTCTGTCTGTCTATCTATCTATCTATCTATCTATCTATCTATCTATCTATCTATCTATCTATCTATCTGTCTGTCTGTCTGTCTGCCTGTCTGTCTGCCTGTCTATCTATCTATCTATCTATCTATCTATCTATCTATCTATCTATCTATCTATCTATCTATCTATCTATCTATCTATCTATCTATCTATCTACATTTATACCCCACTCTTTTGTTGCAAGCACCACTCAGGGCAGCTTACAATACAGTAAATATAGAATACAACAATGGTTTGTGCTCTGTAAGAACATATGCAGGTCATTCCTAAATTAAATTTGTAAATTATAGGAGCTTTTATAAAAAAAACACCATATTTCTTTCATTTTAAAAAAAATAGCATGTGTTGTCCTGGAAAGTTCCCCGGGAAATTTCTCCACCATACAACCATGCACAAGGGCAGTGACTGAGTTACATGAAACCTCTGGGTGAGATCATCCGTTCCCATGGCGTGAAGTATCATCAATATGTTGACAATACTCAATTGTACATCTCAGCCCGTGGTGATCCTAGTGATTCAGTTGGATTCCCCTGGATGGGGAACAACAGGCTACAACTGAATCCTGGCAAAACTGAGTGACTGTGGGTCAGGAGCCCTGCACTATCCGGGGAGTTACCATCTTTAGTTCTGGATGGGACTCTTTTGCCTCAGACAGACGTGGTGCATAATTTGGGGGTCCTCCTAGACTCACAACTCCTGCTTGATGAGCAGGTAGCAGTCATGGCCAGGAGGGCTTTCGCACAACTTCGTGTCAGCTGCCAATTATGCCCACTCCTGGGCTAGGACTCCTTACTTATGGTCACACATGCTCTGGTCACCTCCAGACTAGATTATTACAATGCGCTCCACATGGGGGTGCCCCTGATGACCATTCAGAGGCTGCAACTGGTCAAAAATGCAGCTGCCCATGTGGTGATGGGCTGTGGGCATTATGCCCATGCCTCGTCCCTGTTGCGGGAGTTGCATTGGTTGCCAGTGTGCCTCCAGGTGCAACTCAAGGTGCTGGTGATGACCTTTAAAGCCCTACATGGTAGTGGGCCAGGATACTTAAGAGACCGCATTACCTTGAGGACATCTCTCCATCTCACTAGAGCAGACCAGAGAGGCTCCTTTAAAGTGCCATCTGCTAGAGAGGCTCATCCATCTGACACAAGAAGGAGGGTCTTTTTGGTATCTGCTTCAGCCCTATGGAACCTCCTGCCAATGGAATTACATCTCCAGACAGAGCTGCTGCCCTTCAGAAAAGACCTAAAAATATGGTGTGGGGCACTGGTGATACGGTAACACACACACACACCCTCACTGGCTCATACAATGATGGCCGCTTGTACTTTAAGGTTTAATCTTAATTTTTAATTAGTGGGGGTATTTTTAGCAATAGATTTTAATGGTTTTAAGCTCTAACGATTTCTTTAATTTTTAAAGTTTTAAGAGTTTGTAATTTTCTGAGTGTTGGGATGTTAGCATTGTGAGCCGCCCAGAGTCATTCCGGCAAGCAAGGCAGCTATATAAGTTTGAGCAAATAAATAAATAATATGGCAGGCCAGCCGTCAGTTTCAGCATTTTGGAAATGTTGAGGTCTTTCTACCAGAAGCCAGAATTCTGGAGAGTTTAAAAACCACACAGAACATTTTGCCCGTTGTTTCTCTCCCTGCTTTTCTCTTTCTTTTTACAGATGTTCACTATCAGTTTCTTTGTCTCTTCCCACAGGCCCATGTGTATTTGATTGATTTTCAAAGATAAAAGAAGATAATCAGAGGAAAGCATCAAATACTTTCTCTCAGCATGCTGCTGCTTCATCTTCAGTCAGACCCATGTGATACTGCTGATTAGTTTTAAGTATATGTTAAGTATATGTTTCTAAACACCCAAAGGAGATCTGAATTGCTGACTTCCTGCATCAGGTCTAGTTTGGCTTTCCATGAAAGGTCAACTGCAACACTAAGTACTGCATGCAGATTTCTCAAGCCAACCCTTGTCAGCTATCTCATAAATTTATTTAATAACACATTGTGCTTGGTTACAAACTGAAGCAAACTAGAAACTTACAACATATTACAGTGGCGTTGCTCGGGCTTCCTCCACTCGGGGCGAAGACCAAACTCGCCGCCCTCTCCATCTAGGCTCGCTGCTGCCGCCCCCACCCAGTTAACCCTTTGCTACCTTTTCCAAGGCCCCCGGGGCTGGACCTTTCGTAGAGCCCCGCCTGCCCGCCGTTCCCCTGAGTGGCGACTGAGAAGGAGGGCATTTTGGGGTCTCGCCAAGGCCGCCAGATGAATCCAGAGCGACTCCAGAGCCAAAGTGACGGGCCGGAGGGACGAGAGGGAGGGAAGCCGAGGGGGCGGGACGGGGGAAGCAGGCAGGCAGGCAGGCAGCTAGCCTCGCCTTTCCCCCACCCTCTAGCTTCCCAGGCGGTTCCTCGCCTTCCTGTGCCGCGATCTCATCTCTTAAATTCCCCAACTCCATGCAAGTCCCGGTAGGGCACGGAGAGCCCCTGATGGCTAGCTGGGTGGGTGGGCGGGCGGAGGTGAGCAGCGAGTGCACGCAGGGCGCCCGTCAGAGGGAGGCGGCGGAGGAGGTAGAGCAAGGGCAGCCACGGCCGGCGGGAGGCAAAGAGGGGGCGGCCTGGACGCCGGCGCGGCAAAAGGGCCACCTTCTGCCTGGGAATCCTGCTCCCTAAGCCCAGGCACCTCAAGCTTTGGAGACCAAACGAGCCAAAGGGGGAAAGCGCAACCCCAAAAAGGGAGACCCGGAAAGGAACGGCCATACTTTCTGTCACCACTGCCCGGGGAAGAAGCGGGGCGGGGCGGGGTTTGTTTGCCACCCCCTGGAAAGGGCCGCCTGGGGCAGGTGCCCTCCTGCCTCCCCAAGCTACGCCACTGACATGTTATGATTCCTGAAAGGACTTTCCAGAATATCTGTAAATAAAACTCAAACCAAATACGTAGGAAATCAGAATTATCTCCTATTTGATTCACACTTCTTACACAGAACTATCTTTTTAAAAAATCATAATCTTTTTTCTTTTTCTTATACAGTACTTTTCTTTCTTTTTCTTTCTTTCTTTCTTTTTTGGTATCACACTCATCTGTGTGAATTGCTTCCATTGAAAAAAGTTGTCTTTAAAATGAACTAAAAGCCTGTGACCTGTGACATTTGACCTGCAATAACTGTTACTCACCTCCTAGTCATCTGTATGTCTGCCATATGACCTCATGTGGAAAAATAATGATGTTTCTACTCACATTTAGTTTAAGTACCCACTTATTCTTCACTGCCACTATATGTTGGCTATCCAACTGAGCATTTGCCTGTGTGCTGGACTACAAATTCAAGTACTGTATCTCTCAGCCAGCATCTGGAAGATATCAGAATGGTGGTTACTGCCCTTGGAGGCGACAACCTATATGTTCTCCTAACTGAACCAAGAAGCTACTTATCTGTACAGTCAACAGCAAGATGCTCGAATACCCCTTACAAAAGAAAGAAAGGCCAATTCTGAGAACTGTCAGGCTTGTGAATAGAAGAAAGAAGGTTGAGAAGAATTTGAGACAGACCATTTCTTAAGGGCTGCAATAACATGGCAATGTTTAATTCATTTTAATTGTAGGCTATAACAACAGTATTAAAAAGTAGAAAAAAGTACAGAAGATACAAAAAAATTAAGAACACTTCTAAAACAGCCCACCAGTAATAGATATTTTTGGCACAGGAAAAGATGACTCATTGAAGCATCTGATAGAGATCAATAACAATATAGAAAATGCTAGAGTTATAGAAACCAAACCTCCTCTCAGCTAGGCCTCAGTCCATGTCCATAGTGGAGAGGATGGCATTCCTGTGTTAGCCATGCAGAACAATGAAACAGAAAAGTTGGCATTAGCCTGGGTTGGCATTTCCATAGTGGTAAACCATCCAGACTACCATAGTCATCTCTCAAAGACTGTTGTTTAGTTTATTATTCTGAGCAGGGCAAGAAAAATGTCTTTATCAGCACCATTCTGTCTCCAGAAATACAGTTTCTCCTCTAGAGGTGGCTGGCTTTCCTCTCTCTGTTCACATTGACCTCTCAGGAGAGTTGTGGAATAATGACAACTGACAATGTTTTCCTGAGATCCTTGGAGGAAGGACAGATATTCCTGTAGCAAATAAATGGAATGAAATAATATCCTTACAAGAATGATTAGATTTTTTTTTTCCCCTTGAGGATCCTTTTTGATGCTCTGAATCATCCCTGTGGTTAAAGGAACAACTCTGGAATAAAGGAAGATTAATATGAAGATGATCTCCTGCAAGAGCCAGTTCTCTTCACAGTCCATTTGAACTCAGCAAATCCTTGGTCTTCTACTGTAATTGCAGAAGTAGCAAGGGACAACTTTATTCATGAGGTAGCACCACATGAGAGGCATCTTGGATATTAGGCCTGTAAAAACTGTCTACTATCTTCATATTAGGTCTCTAGAGAAGTTCATCATCCAAGCTTTTTGTAGAGGCAGTTCAGCAGTTGAAGACCCAAATACTGCACGATAGCATGAGCTCTCATTGTCCGTCCCAGCTCCTGCAAACCTAGTAGACCAAAAGCAAGAACTTGCAAGTAGATAAATAGGTAACACCTCAGTGGGAAAGGTAGCAGCATTCTGTGTGCTCCGGTGTCTAGTCATGGCTGCCACATGACCACGGAAATGTCTGCAGACACAGACAGTGCTGGCTCTTTGGCTGTAAACAGAGATGAGCACTGAGTTGGCCATGACTGGCTTTCAAGCAAGGGAGACTTTTAGAGAGCCCACAACATTTATTTATTCTCTCTCACAAGTAGCAGCCACGGAAGCACAGCCCCCAACAAAGCAACAGCGGAGACTAGGAAAATCGCCAGCATAATCGGTGAATGGAAACAGCTCTTTATTCCCAAAGACCTTGAAGATGCCACTGATCCTGGGTCTTCCACCTCATGGTTTTGAGTCTCCATGCTATAGCTCTCTTCTGTCAGTGGCATTCCACACTGCGTGATAATAAAAATGTGGGGTTCCCGATCAAAGCCACAAGTTTGCATCATGCTAGGGCAACCGTACACACTCTGCTGGTTCTCATAACTATGGAACGGCACGAAAAAATGGCTGGGCACCACTAAAGTGTTTGATGGCCCTAACGATACTCCACAGGGCAATGAGGAGGGTGATAATGGTAACTCCCGAGATGGAACATGTAGGGCTGGCTTGGATGGCCAGCAAGCCCTCGTCTTGCAGAGAAAGGTCACAAAGCGACAAATGGGGCATGTGAGGGTGTTCTGAAGCCGGCCTTCATCTTGTGAGGCCAGCAGGCACTTGACCAAACAATCATGGCAGAAAGTGTGCCCGCAGCTCAACTTCCGGCGTGAGACCTTTGGTGACTGAAATGCCTCATAACACACTGGGCATTCAGAGGAGGCCGCGGGATGGATTTCCTTGCCAGATTTGCTTTGAGACATCCCTGCCCTCTTGATCACATAGGTGGCAGCAAACTGGAATAAGAAAAAGAGAACGTAAGTATTCACAATAAGCCTATGGCTACAAAGCAAAGAAGAGAAAGTAAGAATCTTAGCAAGAACAGTTGAGATCTCAGCTTTCAGAGAGAGACTCCCACCACCCTCTCCAGAAAACACCTTGTTTTCTTAAGCATATCAGAGAATAAACAAAATTAAACAAAACCACCGTAGTACTTTGAAGACTAACTGTTATATGCAGACAGACAAGATGGACCATTTACATGAGATTGGTGGTAGCAGAACTAAAAACTCCATGTTAAAAAAACCAAAGACTTTGATGAGAGTTGATTATACAGTGGAACCCCAACATACAAACAATTCAACTTACAAAAAAATTCAACATTCAAATAGAAATCCTGGCTTTAAAAAAATATTCGACATACAATTTTTTAATAGGGAAAATTCGACATACAAAAATATATGGTGACATCTAGTGGCCTCTTCTGGTAATGCAATGTGTTTTCAAAATGCAAAATTTTCAACATACGAATAACCTTGTGGAACGGGGGGGGGGGGGAAATCGTATGCAGAGGTTTTATTGTAAGGAGATAGGAAGAGCCATGCTCTCATGCTTAGAAGAACAAAGAAAATCAAGATTAGCATTTTGTTCCCTTAGTGGCCAATTGACCATGCTGTTCCACAGTCTCTGTCTAATCCCCTTTAAAATCTGTTTGGTTGACAGACATTGCTGCACAAATTCCTTTGCACTTTAATTATGCATGCTGCATAATCACTGATTATGATCCCTTCTGCATTTCAGACTCTGATCCCTTCAGACTTTGATCCCTTTCAGATTAGAATGCCTTCTGAATTTCAGACTTTTTCAAACATACATTTTTCCACACTTAAAAGAAACCTTCCCTTCTCCAAGGGAAAACTCCTAAGAAGAGTGAATCCATCGTAACATTTTTACTTCAGCACATTTATATCCTTTAAAAAAAGATACCTTTCCCTCATGGAGTGGCTGATTATATATTTAGATTCATATACAAATACATATACTGTACTGTACATGTCTTTCTGGTTACAGATATGCAGATGGACAGATCACTGGGATTACCTAGCCTGTTTCAACCAGTATTTAGGGCATCTGACAATCCAAGGACACAACAATACTAGCACCTAGGAAGGTTCCTTTTGAGGGTCTACTACATTGGCCAATCAAGCTAAGGGATTAGAGGTTTTGTAGTCCAACAAAAGTAAGCTCTCAAACCTAGTCTTTCATTCCTCAAATTCTGAAAAATGCCAATACCTATACCTCTAGAAACAAAAGGAAAGCCATTTACAATAAAATTCAGATGTTTACTCCCTCCCACCCCAAACAATCACCCTTAATTGTATTGTCTAATCAAAATAGCAAGTGTTAAGCAGAGAGATACATACTGGCAGGGGATTGGAAGATACTCCTCATCCATTGAGGAAGTGTGATGCACACCTTCTTTTTCTTAGACTCCAGAGCTTTCCAAGATATGTTCTCCTAGCATCCAACCACTGTCCTTCCAAACACCACGCACCTTCCCTAATCCCATGGGCAATGGCTTGTTCTTGCACTCAACGTTTCTGGGTCTGACCTTCCTTCCTAGGCATGCTATCAACAAGCCCTGCCTATATAAGAAGGTGTGTTGGATGGGTGACACACAATGTCTCCGTGCCTTGTCATTGCGTCAAACCTCCAGAAATACCAACAGGCTGGAGGGCGGCTCCCAAGGAGTGAATGTGGAGAAACTTGTTTGTGAAATGAAGCCTTCTATCTCCTTCTAAATTTGGGACTTGGGGAGGAGGAGCTACCATGACAGAAAGTTTGAATTGTGTTGTCTCCAAGATACAGGAACCTTTTTGTGTGCCCATGTGATGGTCATCCATTGAAATTTGAAGGTCAGCAGATTGAGTAGTAAGATGTTGAAACTGAGAGGGAGATCCTTTTGAACTAAAAAAAATTCACATAACTCTTAGCAATAGCAGTTACACTTATACACTGCCCTATAGTTCACTCTCTGGGCAATTCACAAGGTAATTAGCATTTTGTCCCCAACATTTTACCAACCTTGGAAGTATGGAAGGCTGAGTCAACCTTGATCCCCATCAGGATCAAACTCACAATATTTTGTCTGCAGTATAGCAGTTTTAACCACTGCACCACCAGGGCAGATATTGGGGGCTGTGGTGGATTAGTGGTTAAGACACTGAACTGGATGACTGGAGGGTTGGCAGGTCAGCAGTTCGAGACACGAGTACCACATGACAAAGTGAGTTCCCATCTCTGTCCCAGCTCCTGCCAACCTAGCAGTTCAAAAGCAAGAAATTGCAAGTAGGAATATAGGAACCACTTTGATGGAAAGGTAACACCATCCTGTGTGCTCTGGTGTCTAGTCATGCCTGCCACATGACCATGGAAACATCTGCAGACAGTGGTGTGCTGGACCTGGTGTGCCCTGGGTCCGGGTGTACCGGTAGCGGAAATCCTGAGGGGCCTTAATGTAAATGTAAAACAGCTGTATCTCCTTTAGGGTTCTCCAATTGGAACAGCAATTGGAACAGCACAGGTGTAGCTTATTGATGAGGTAACCCCAAGACTTTCCATAAAAACCCCAAGTCAGGCCACCAGGCCTTTTTAGGAACTGTGGTAGTACGTCAATATAGGTAAAGGTATTAAATACACATTAAAATACACACAGAAACACCACATCCGAAGGTGAGTCACTTACCCTGGGGAGCAGGCTATAGGGAGCTTCAGGCTAGCAGCCTCTCTTCCTCCTCCCCACTTGGGAGACAGCAAAGAGGCTGTGCATATGCGCTAAGCTCTGTAGGTGTGCATGCACACCAAGTGCTTGGCACGCATGCGCAGTGGGGGAACCAGTGAAAAGGTAAGCCCTGAAGGTGGTTCCCCCCAAAGCTCCTACCAGTTCTCCAGGACACTGGGGAAAGTTACTACTGGTTCTGTTACATCCCATCACTGTTCACATCCCATAAATATGGTGGGTAGGAAGAAGCATACTGCAAAGGCCACCATGTTCTTCTTTGCGGATAGTAAATCTGAAAAATGACAGATGGGCTTCTTTCCATGCTAAGCAGTTAGCAGGGCATGCATGAGTTAAGTCATGTTAGAGACATGATTTGAGAACACAAGATTCTGTTTCCTCTAACCACACCCTGTGACCGAAGCATATGTCAGGTAGGAGATCCACTATGGCACTGCCTGACAGTTTTGGGTATTTATCTTGAAGGAATTACAGAATGAGATGGGCTATTAGTTTGATCTGATCAATAGTGACGATGGAAGAGATAGTTAGGCCTTTTTCTGTTCTATTTTGCCCATTCCCAAAGTTGTTTCAACCCTACTTGGATAAACACCCAAATATCTTGCATCATGTACTGGACTGTATGTAAAACTTGTGGAGGGATAGTCTACTACTGCAACAAAAACAACAAAGAGTCTTGTGGTATCTTAAAGACTAAGAGTTATATTACTTTATAAAGTATTCATAGGTTGTAATCCACTTCTCCAGATGCACCTGCTAAAGTGGGCAGCAAGCCACAACAGCTTGTGTGAAATAAAACTTGCTCATTTTTAAGGTGCCACATAATTCTTGGTCGATTTGGACATTATTACATCTGCAGAGCAACCCCTTCCTCTCTTCCAGTGATTGATCATTCTTCTAGGGTTTACTTACCCAACATACTCCATGGGAACACTTCCTAAGCTTCTATAGAACTTTTCTGTATCCTTTGCTCTGGGGAAAGGCCAGAATATGTTTTCCTGTGCCACAAGGGCATGGACAAAAACAAGTCTTCCTACTATGGATTCCTATACTGAGCAATCCATGTCCCTGTACAAAAGTTTCTACGTGTTCATAATAGGACATTATCCAGTTGTGGGCATTGACCGGTTCACACTGGATCCAGCCAGGTGGGGAGTAAAACTGGCGCATGGGCGACTTGAGTTTAGGACCCATGGTTGCAATGGAGCCTCTCCCTGGGCCTGTCCAACCACTAGGTGTGGCTACTGCCCACAGCTGCCTCTGCCCACCATGGCTCTGACAGTGTGCCTGAAGAGGGTCTCTCCACCTGTGAGGCGGAAGCAACTGCACTGCTAAAGTGGCCTTCAGAGGTACAACACCTCAGGTGGCACTGCAGGGTGGGGCAGCAGTGTTTGGGGGGCTTTGGCTCTCTGCACTGAGGGGGGGGGGGTGGCTCAAAAATTGGCCACCGCCCAAGCCTGACCCGGGACAGGGATTGGGGGGGGGGAGAGAAAGTCGCTTCCACCTCAGAAAGAAATGCTCCAAAGGCTTTGCCGTCTGAGAACTGTAGATGATTTTTAAAAGCACACAAAAAGGAAATACCCCCACCTCCCATCCCATCCAGGGATTCTCTGTTGTGGAGTCGGAGGAAGTGTATCTAATCCACCCGGCTTGCTTGCTTGTGACATCAGTGGCTTGTGCTCTTGGTGTCTGTGTCTTTGGCAATGCAGTGGTTAAACTGCTATACTGAAACCAGAAAGTTGTGAGTTCGATCCTGATGAAGTTCCACGATGACTCAGCCTTTCCCATCCCTTTGAGGTTGGTCAAATGAGTCTCCAGCATGTTGAGGGCAAAATGCTAATTAACTCATGGGGCTCTTCTTAGTGCTATGGGGGACAGTAAGGAAAAAGTCAAGGTCTCCCTTGCTCCAAAGCCAGTCGTAACCGAATCTAGGGTGCAGTGCTCATCTTCATTTACAGCCAAAGAGCCAGTGCTGTCTGTGTTTGCAGATGTTTTCATGGTCATGTGGCAGGCGTGACTAGATTACTTATGGAGTCACATGGCCACACCCAGCAAGTCACATGGCCAACATCTGGCCATGCCCACTGAGTCACATGGCCACGCCCACCCAGTCACCTGACTATGCCCACAGAGTAGGCCACACCCACAGTATGGTAGTAAAAATATTTGAAGCCCACCACTGACATTATCTTGACTGTGCTCTGATTCATCCTGATTCCAACTCCTGCATGGGCCAGCACCTACTGGAGAAGACACAGATGATCATGAAGTAACAAAGGTGAGCTAGGTACTGAGCATGTGTAACCTTGCACATGCTCAGAACCTTTAGAAGCCCCTTCCCCCGCCAATCCCACCACTGCTGACATCCAGGAGCCAGGGAAGGTGGGACTGGCAGGGAAAGAGGGCTCATTTGGAAGTTGACCTTCACCTAGTTCCAGACACTGATGATCAACAAGATAATTTTGATTACCAGCACACAAGACACACTCCACTTTCAATAGTATTTTAAGGGTGTGTGTGTGCATTTTATATGCTGGCAAATATGGTATGTCCTGAAGTAGATCACCAAGTGCCCTACCCCTCCTCTACCACCACCTGTGTCAAGCTGCATAATGGCTGAAGCCAGACACACTTCCCCCCACATGCCATTGAAAATCCCACAACACCACTCTCCATGCCCTGGTAGTGATAATAAAATAAAACAATGTGAAATAAATAAAAAAATTGCTGCCTTTTTATGACTGCTATGTTCTGCTTTGCCTTTTGTTTAGTCAGCTCCAGAGGTCTCTTATGTTTATAGATGGCCCCAGATTAAAAACCCGCATGGAAAACACAGACAGTCAAGGAGAACTGTTTCCCTTGGCCTGTTAACTTTCAAAATACAGACACATTTGTTCTACTGGCAGGCATTTACATTTTCCTCCGCAGCCTGAAGTTTGCTAGCTGGAAAGTGCTGTCCTTGAACTAAATTTATTAACAGGGCAATTTGTCTCTTACACTTCTACTTCCCGTGAGGTGCTGGAATGAGTGTAGTCTTCATCATTCTTGACCCCATTTACAGTTCAGGAAATCAAAACACAAGAGAAGAAAGAAGTGTGTCAGACTTCCTGCACTGCTCTCAGCACATTCGCATCTAAGAGAGTCAGTTCCACCATTAGGCAGCTTCCCAGGCAGGAAATTCTGGACGCTGTGAAATAAAACAAAATTATAACTAATTTAAATGGCTATTACAGTACTGTATTGTTGCTATTAGAGATGTGGAACACTACTTGAGGAATTCTATCTATCTATCTGCCTGCGTGCCTCTGCCTGCCTGCCTGCCAGTCCCAAAATCATCTGGCTTTGTGTACTAGGCACCTAGATTTTGTACAGGTATAATTTGTTAGCCTATTTCAGATAGCAAAATGTCTTGCTTAATCCACCACCAAAAGATCATTGAAGTTTTTAAATCATGTAGAAACTCACAGACGATGCAAAAGCAACCGATTCTGACCATGTAGCATATTTATGGATTTGAAATATTCCTTATTTCCTACTGTGAATTTGGGACTTGAGCAGCACTGTCTGTTCTCATAAGCAACATCGATTTCTTTCTCTCAATCAGTGTTTCCCAAACTTTGGTTTTTGGACTTGAATTCTCAGAAGCCTAAATCAATTCCCCAAAGTGCTAATCAGCCAATGTACTGACTTAAGCTTCTAGGAATTTAAGTCCCCCTGTGGGATGCCCCATGTTAAGAACCACTGCTCTAGATTATGGGCTACTTTTCACTGAAGCTTCAGACCTCTGTCTTAGCTAATTGGGAGTTTAAACAATGGGATGCTTCACCATGGGAAGGAGGATGGGATTTATACCTTGGGCCACAACACAAACCAGAGAAGACTGGGCAAGAGATCTCCTGATGTTATTTTGTTTGGCAACCACAGAGATGAACCATTTTGGACCAGAGCTAAGAGGGTTGGTGTGGTTAGTGTGCTGACCTAGTACTTGGGTGATCCAGGTGTGAGGCCCCATTGTGATATGAAATTCATGACTGATCATGGATTCATCTTTCTTTCTCAACCTGGCCTGCACCACAGGCTTGTTGTGAGAAAAAGTGGAGTGGAAGGAAGAGAACCATTGAGGTTCCCTTGAGTTCACTGAAGGAAGGACAGGATATAAAATTAGCTCATAAGTATAAGAACAGAAAAGGGAATTTAACCCTTGTGTCATCCTGTCATTTTTCCCTGTTAAAATGCTTCTGACTACTGTTTTTCACCCTACTTCAAACAACACAAACAATTAGGCACAGATGTTTCAAACCAACATAGAAATGGCAGGGAGTCCTAGTGGTGGCTTCCCACCCCATTTGGTCTCATGAAAAATAAGTGCAGTAGGAAAAAAAACTTGACAAGCCCCTTCCTCTCTTTTGTCAAGGTAGAAATGCTTTTCTTGCTGCTGCTGCTGCTGCTGCTGCTGCTATTGTTGCTGCCATTATTTTGGTTGACAGACATCATTAAATAGCATGGACTTCACCTGCATTTTGAAGTTCAATGAGAACTAGGCCACAGAAGAACAGTGAGCTCATCTTCGTTGCTATATATAGACACTGGCTGAGCAGGTAAGTCAGCTCCTGGGGCTCTGGTCACAATGGAAAATGAGATGCTTTGGTAGGTCAGTTGTTCATCTCCTTGCTTCATCTGACTCATCTGGGCGGTGTGTTCTCATTCACCTGTAATGTGTGTGAATGCCCTACCTCTTTTCTAGAACATAAATTTAAAGATCTGACTGATGCAATTAAATTAAGCAAGTAGAAAAGTTTGGGTGCAGAGAGAAAGCTCCAATAGAATTCAAGAGGGACTCCATCTTTTTTCTGAAATATTTTATGAAGTGCAACGTTTAGCATAGTCTTACATGCTGGATTGCAGGTATTCCACACAATGGATCTTGCCACTACAGCTCTTAAAGAGGAAACCCAGCCCAGTGCTACCTTAGAGGATTATTGTGGGGATAAGATGAAGAGAGCTAGAGCTCACTGGAGGAAAAGTGGGATATGAATGTCACTAATGAATAATTAATTATTGAATAGTTAAAGTAGTCAAAAATTTATACAGTTAAACCTCGCATAAAGAGCGCCTCACTTAGAGACTAACTTGCTTAAAGAGCAGAATTTTCTTTGAATGGTCACCTCACTTAACAACTAAAACCAACCAAAAACTTGCTTAACAACTAAATGGGGGTTCACAATCCCCCCCACACCAGAAGTCACAATTGGTCACTTACAATGGTGTTTCGCTTAAAGAGCACTTGTGTCAGACTTCAGGCGTCTCTGTAAGGGCCTTCCCACTCATGCTCCTGAGTATATGCTCATTCCTGGAACATATTTAACCCTTACCTTTCACCTTTGAGAGACCTGAGCCGCTTTTAAAAAGAACTTTCTGAGCTCTAGCAGTAGAGCAGAACAAGGGAGGCTTCTTCTTCAGGTAGCATGCAGCCAAGATTCCTTGTGTGTGTGTGTAAAAAGGAAAACAACAATCTTCAAAGAGAAACAGCTGTTTTATTCCTCAGGTGTCATTGATAGTAAAGTCCATAGAAAAACCGTGATTAAAAGGTCATAACAAAGAATCAGTCCAATAAGAACAGTCCAAGTATCTTTAGGTAATCATAGTGAAAAGAAGAGAAAATCCCATAAGCCAAACTGAGATCTTAGTCCATTGAGAAACAAAGACGAACTAACTAACTGTTCTCCAAAATGGAGAATTCCTGGTCAGGTGATTTAACCTTGGCCAATCAGGTAACAGAGAATAACTTTCTCAAAACAATGGATTGTTTTTACACCTGTGGAATCAGTGTTCTGGCATGTAGACAAAACATGGATCTCAGCTAGCTAGAAAGGTAAGAAATACTGGAAAACAGGCAATCTTGTGACATGAGTCTATGAGGCATACAGAGAGAAAAATTGATTTTTATGAGGCCTAGCTGAAAAAATAGCAATTTCAAGCCTTGGGAAGCATTAGGAAACAGGTCTTTTCCTGACAACGTGCTTAAAGAGCAATCCCATGGAACACATTATGCTCTTTAAGCAAGGTAGCACTGTAATAGTTTTATATAATAAAGCAAAAAGACTAAAAATGTGGCACCTTAAAGACTAACTGCTATATTTTAATGTTAGCTTTTGTGGATCAAGACTAACATAGCTACCATTTCAACAATAGTTTGTAAGAGACTCTCAAATTAGTTATCTTTTGAAACAGCTGGAGATCTCCTCATGCCAGTCTCAAGTGTCAGTGGAACTCTAAAGTATGTCACAGAATCCACTGCATTTTAAACAAAACTAAATGAAATAAAATATTTCCAATGCATCTAGGGAGCTTAATGTGTGCCCCTGGGGAATTAAAAATAATTGATGGTTCTGAAATTAGAGCAAATAAAAAAAGAAACTCTGTAAGTGTTGTTTACATGTGATTGTCACAGCAGGCGCTCTCCCCTCCTCTTGTAATTTGCAAATTAATTTGCTTTGCTTTGTGCTCTGTCTTGAGGCAATAACTACATTCTTTCTTCCCAAGTCTGGTTTCTCTGTCATGAAAAAACTGCCTAAGTCCTATCTCTTGAACACTAACATGATTTCAATTATAATGATGATTATCAGTCAAGAGTAGTTTGGCCTCAGACAGCAGCTGACAGCAGATAAGCTGAACACTGGCAGCTGTTGTTTTAGTTACCATATATACTCGAGTATAAGCCGACACAAATATAAGCCAAGGTACCTAATTTTGACTGGAGAAACCAGGAAAATAGATCGACCCGAATATAAGCCGAGGGTGGCAAATGCAGCAGCTGCTTAGTGAGTTTCAATAATCAAAATATGGTACATGAAAATAAGATGCAGCAGAAAGGAGTTTTCTCCATGCTGATTGAGATGCGGTGACAACAGGACGGGAGAAGTGAGTGGTGAAAGCTATTAGCTGCCAACACCTTTTTCCATTGCACTCAGTGACCCAAGTATAAGCCGTGTCCACTTTTTTGACCTCATTTTTAGGACTGAGAAACTAGGCTTATACTCATGTTTTACTTTCACTTCCAGGAGCAACAAGGGCAGCGTGGGCTGGATGAATCACAGTAAACCCATTTGTGTGGATTCACAGTGTTCTTGGGCTTCTGGGAATTGAAGTCCAAGAACATCTGGAGTGCCAAGGTTCACCATCACGGATATAGGTGATCCATTCCTAAACACTCCACACAGATCCATTCTGTCAGAAGTCAGATCTAGTCAGCCATCCAACTTCAATTTATGACATTCTGTAGCAGTAGAAGTAGTAGAAGCAGCAGCAGCAGCAGCAGGAGTGCACCATCAAGTTGATTTCGACTCATGGTGACCCTTTTCAGGATTTTCTAGGAGTACTCAGAAGTGGTTTACCATTTCCTTCTGCAGGACATCCTGGAACTGTGCAGCTTGCCCAAAGCCACAAAGGCTGGCTTTTATCTCTGTAGGTACAGTGGGGAATCAAACTTTCAATGTCTGTCTCCATAGCCAGATATCTAAATTACTGGACTATCCAGGCAGCTTATAACATTCTGTAGCAGGTATAATTTCAAAAAAGCCATCTGAGAAAAGTTAACAACAATGCAGCTGTGCTTCAAATTGTCCCCTAATCAGAGAAATATGATCAAGGGGTGAGGGGAGGGGCGGTGGCATTGCCATTGTGGCCAGAGAGTCATTGGGAGTCGCTAGAGCCACAGCTCCACAAGTTCCAGGTTGTGAGGCCCTGCTCCTGCGTTTGGGCCCTTAGGGTCAGTTGGGAATCTTGCTCTTGTACCTGGCTCCCTGCAGGGCAGAAGATTCCCTGCCTGAGATCCTTGAGGTTGTTACTATGTTGTTGTCGGATTTCCCCGGACTTATAGTCCTGGGGGACTTCAATTTGCCTTCATTGGTGGCTGCCTCTGAGGCAGCTCGGGAGTTCATGGCTTCCATGGCAACTATGGGCCTGACTCAGGTAATTCAGGGCCCAACCAGGAGTAGTGGCCATACCCCGGACTTAATTTTCTTGTTGGAGCGGTGGCAGAGTGATCTGATATTACAGCAATTAGATGTAACACCTGTGCCATGGTCGGAGCACTATCTGATGACTCTGGACTTTCTGGGGATGATGCTTCACTGCAGGGAGGCTGGGCCAGTTAAACTGGCCCACCTACGGAGACTGATGGATCTGGAAGGATTCCTGAGGGAACTGGGGTGTTTTCCTCTGGACCGGCAAAACGATTCCTCTGAGGCTCTTGTTGACCTCTGGAACAAGAGGGCAGCGGCAGCCTTGGATGTAATTGCACCACTATGGCCTCTCCACACTCGAGGACACCGCTCATCCCCATGGTTCACAGAGGATTTGAAGGAGCTCAAGAGGGCAAAGAGATGTCGAGAGTGCCACTGGGTAAAGACCCAGAGTGAATCTGACCGATCACTTGCTAGATCCTCTATTAAGGCCTATCTTGTGGCAATAGGGACAGTGAAGGGTCAATATTTCACCACCCTCATTGCCTCTGTGGATAATCACCCAGCAACCCTGTTCAGGGTGATCAGATCCCTCCTCGGTAGAGGGAGATCGGGCCCTGGCTGGCAAGGATCTGCTGAGGTCTTTGCAGATTATCTGATGGAGAAAATCGCTCAGATTCACTCGAAGTTTTACTCTAGAATGGAAAATTGTGTGGTCCTGGTTTTCCTCATTTCTGAAGGGCCAGACCCAGTCGGTGTGGTTAGAGTGAGAGTTCTAGCCCTAGGCTCCTCCAATATGGGGTGCCTCAGGGGTCAGGGCTCTCACCTCTCCTATTTAACATCTACATGAAGCCGTTGGGGGAAATGATCCATTCCCATGGGGTGAGGTATCATCAGTACGAAGATGATACCCAGCTATACATCTCAGCCCATGGTGATCCTAGCGATGCAGTCAGAGTCCTATCCAGGTGTCTGGAGGGGGACAATGGGCTACAGTGGAGGGGGACAATGGACTGAGTGGCTGTGGGTTGTGGGCCTTGCATTAGTCCAGGAGCTACCATCTTTGGTACTGGATGGGGCTACTTTGCCCCAAACAGACCCAGTGCATAATCTAGGGGTCCTCCTTGACTCATGGCAACTGCTCGAAGAGCAGGTGACAGCTGTGGCCAGAAGGGCTTTTGCACATCTTCATGTTATATTCCAGTTACGCCCGCTCCTAGACCGGGACTCCTTGCTCATGGTCACGAAAGCTCTGGTCACCTCCAGACTTGACTATTATAATGCACTCTACATGGGGCTGCCATTGAAGACCATTCAGCGGCTACAACTGGTCCAGAATGTGGCTGCTCGGGTGGTGTTGGGGTGCGGACGGCATGCCCATGCTTCACCACTGCTTCAGGATTATCCTCACCACTGCACTGATTATCGGGACTATGCCTCACCACTGCACTGAATTATCAGTAAAGCCCTACATGGTAGTGGGCCAGGATACCTAAGGGACCACATCACCCCAAGAACATTTGCCTGTCCCACCAGAGCGGACCAGAGAGGCTCTCTAAAGGTACCATCGACTAGAGAGGTGCGCCTCTCTAGCATGAGGAGGGCCTTCTCTGTGTCTGCTCTGACCCTTTGGAACTCTTGCCAATTGAGTTGCATCTTCAGATGGAGTTGCTGCCCTTTAGGAAAGGTCTAAAGACCTGGCTGGCAGAGCAGGTTTGGGGTGCCAGCAATAGAACAACCCTAACCTGCTGGTTAATCCAGTAACTCTTTGTAACTTTTTTCTTTGTAAGATTGTATAATGTTCCTATGGGTTTTGTAATATTTTTGTAACTTTATGATGTATATTGGGGTTTTATCTTACTGTACTGTATTTTATGATATTCTATTGTTTGAATTATTGATGTATGATATTTCATTGTGTTGTGACAGTTTATTGTTCTGTTGAATTGTTGCATTGTGTTTGATTGTGTTGTGAGCCGCCCTGAGTCGGTTTTCGCTGAGTAGGGCGGCATATAAGTTTAATAATAATAATAATAATAATAATAATAATAATAATAATAATAATAATAATAATAATAATAATAATAATAATAATAATAATAAAGTTTCTTCTCTCTCTTTTAATCTTTTAATCCAATTTAAATTTAAATTTAATTTTAGTCTTTAAAATTTTAAATTTTAACCTTGTATTTTATGATTGGGCAACTTTTTAATCTTTTAATCTATTGCTGGGGGTGGTTTTGAGAATGGTTGATTTATCTTTGTTCTTCTTGTGAGCCACCTGGAGGTCTCCAGAGTGGGGCGGCAATATAAATTTGAATAATAAATAAATAAATAAATTTGTTAACTTCCATTTTGTTTTAAATGGTTTTAAATTGTTTTTAGAGTTTTAACTGTGTGCTGTACGTTTGTTGATTGGTTGTAATCCGCCCTGAGTCGCCTGTGCGAGTAGGGTGGAATATAAATTCAAATAAATAAATAAATAAATTTTAGAAAAAATGTACCTCTATTCCAAGAGGGTGCCAAATCAACAACATCCCAGGTTTTATTCTGGAATCAAATTTCTCCTAGTTTTTATTACACGTTCACTAAAAGGGTTTTATTCAAACAGTAAAATATTTGTTGTAGTAGTTGTTGTAGTTGTGACTTACCTTTGGGGCCTTGAAACATCAGGAATTCCATCAATGCGGGGTGTCAGTGTTCAGCATCTCCATAAAACCACTGGGGTAGGTCATTCAGAGATTTTGAGTTCACTATCATCAGTACGCTGATATGCAGCTCTACCTCTTATTTTGTTGTTTATTTTAGTTTGTTTTTTGTTTAATTATGTTGATGTTGTTTATTTGTCTGTACAATGCTCAGAGTAGGAAATATCCCAGATGGGCAGTATACAAAATGAATGAATGAATGTCCTTTTCCAGCAAATGATATCCAGGTTCTGGAGCAATGCTTGGAAGCAATTAGAGTTCGGATAGGGGAAAATAAGCTGAAGTTGAAACCTGTCAAGACAGAGTGTGGGAAAAACCCCAACCACTGGATGGAAACCTCTCTAGACTGGATATAGCATCCTATCCTTCCTGGTCAAGCTTTAAGACAGAGCTTCAGATATCAGTTGTAATGGAGGCTGTTTTTCATCAGTTACATTGAACTGTACAGCTCCACCTATATCTAAATAGGAGATACCTGACCACTCTGGGCCATTCATTGGTAATCTCCAAGACTGATTACTGCAATGCTCTCTATGTGAGGCTACTCTTGAAGCTGATACAGAAATTGCAGCAGATTCAAAATGTATCTGCCAGGCTGATCATGGATACATGTAAATATGTTCATATAACCCTGGTTCTGTTGTGTTCTGTGTCAGGTTCAAGATGCTTGTACTAATATACAAAGCTCTTTTTGGTTTGGAACCTTGTTATATGGCAAAGTGATTTCTCCATAGGACTATGTGCTTTTTGTTGCTGGGTGGTGGTGGTGGTTTAATTGGGAGTCATCATTTTTGCTCTTCTTGATATTAATAATTTATTCAATTTGTTTAATTTTTAATTGTAAAGATTTTTTTAACATATTGTAAGCCACCCAGAGTGGTAAAATATCCCAGATGGGGAATAAATGAATGAATACCTCCTCATTGACAAGATGCTCACATACCGTGTTGTTGAAGGTAGCCATCCCCAGAGAGGCCAGAAGAAATAACACCTGGGAAAGGGCCTTCTCAGTTTCCCATCTGTTTTGCTATACAGTACTTGAATTAGTTAAGCAGCACCCATGACAAGAGCACAAAAGATTAAAATGTTCACATAACACTAGGAACTCTTGGTGAGGAGGGTGTTGGTAAAATTAAATACTAAATTCACTGTACTGTACATTGGATATGACTTGACAACACATAACAATTTGTTTTACTGTTGTTTTAATGAAGCTCTCCCCCCCCCCCCCCGGTTGTTCCTGAACACAAAAGTGAGAGAAATATCTTGGTATACATAGGAACCCAGTTAGTAAAAAAAGGATGCACATATGGGAAAGCATTCTTTATCCTTTTAATATCCACATAGACTAATGTAACAGCTAATGCACCAGGGGTGCTGTATGTGTGTGACGGCTATTGAAGCTGTTTCCTTTGTGACAAGGGGAGGTAGACAATGGTCAAAACATAATTTTTCCTACTCACTTGCTGCACATAAAATGTTTTTATGATGTCATTATTGCTGTTTATTTGAGCATTTGAACCTTGCCTTGTTCCATTATTCATATACTTAATGTGTACTTGCCATAGAAAGATGGATTGCAGTATCTTGTTAAACAAACAAATAAAAATAAATCTGCCCCAACACGTCAGGTTGATGTAGTGGGTCAAAGCATTGTCTCCCACTGTTTCTAATCCTGTGCCAGTTTCATCCAGGGTCTCAAGAACTTTGCCCTGAACTGGTCTTCCCATCTGGTTGCTGGCCCTCCTAGTTATGTCAAGTGGTATCCACTTTGTGATAGCTTTTGTCCCCCTGCCATCTTTGAAGCAGCACACATGCCTGGCCTACCAACGCCTTGCATACTCAATCAACATTGACATTTTTGTTTTGCACCTGATCTTATACACAGTTCTTAATTTGATATTTGATCAACCCATTATATGTGTAGCATCCTTCACTCAAATGCTCTTTGTGTGACATCGATTTTTGGGTGTCAGCTTTTGTAGGTGCCAATGTTTCACTGCAGTATAATAAAGCAGGCAGACTGGTGGTGTTAATAAGTTCAGCCCATATCATTTTTGCTTCACTAAGTACATCCTATATGCAGTTAAAACCTGCCCATGCTGCTTGCCTTCTCAAAATGTCTTTTGTTAGATTGTGCCTTAGTTTATTCTCTTACCCAAGATATACATATGAGTCAACGTCTTCTACTATCTCATTTCCACATCTCTTATCTATGGCATCTGTGGAGGTACTCTGTATATATTTTGTTCATTTTTGCAGCATTAGCTATCCCAAAATCCAACTTCAACTTGGTGGTTGTGGTGGTTGTTGTTCAGTCGCACAGTCGATTCCGACCCTTTGCGACCCCATAGACCACTGTCCTCCAGGGACTTCTGTCCTCCACCATCCTCTTCAACTTGCTCAGTTCTATGCCCATTGTGTCTACAATACCATCTAGCTATCTCATTTTTGGCCGCCCCCTTCTTCTTTTGCCCTTGACCTTTCCAAGCATCAAGGCTTTCTCAAGTGAATCTTCTCTTCTCATTAGATGTCCAAAGTACTTTAGCTTCATCTTTACTATTTGACCTTCTAAGGAGCAGTCAAGGTTGATTTCTTCTAAGATTGACCTATTTGTTCTCCTTGCTGTCCAGGGGACTCTCAAAACTCTCCTCCAACATCACATCTCAAAGGCATCTATTCTTCTGTGCTCAGCTTTCCTAATGATCCAGCTCTCACAACCATACATTGCCACCGGGAATACCATTGCTTTGACTATACAAATTTTTGTTTGCAATTTGATGTTTCTACTTTTCACTATCTTCCCCAGGTTTCTCATCGTTTGCCTCCCAAGAATCAGTTGCCTTTTTATTTCATGGCTGTAGTCTCCATCTGCAGTAAGCTTTGATCCTAAGAAAGTAAAATTTGTCACTGCTCTACTTCCCCCCCCCCCTTTTCCAAGGACTGATAAAGCATGGCCAGTTGTTTGGTATGAAATGAGCTTGCTATCTACCTGGACTGTATCAATTCAAGTTGCAACTGGCATTATTGATGAGAGAGGATGTGACTCAGGGACAGAGGGCATCCTTTGGTTGAAGAAAGCGTTAAATTCAATCCCTGGCATCTTCAATCAATGCTAGCAAAAGTCCTGCCTGAAAACTCTTTGCTGCCAGTCATTCTCGATCATGCCATACCAGAGAAACCAGAGTCATTTCTCCAAGGACTCACTTTCTAAATCATATTTGCAAAAGAAAGAATCTAAAGACAAAAAAACTTTAAACCTTCTGCTGATATGCTAATTTTCCTAGTGGAGGATTTTGATTTTGATTTTTTAATGTATAATAAGACACGTTCAGACACATGAACTCTCCCACAAAATACGGGAGTGGAATAACCCAGCCAGGTTTCCTCCTTTGATGAGAACAAGGTCTACAAATGCCCATATTTACAGGCCTTGATCTTGTGCTTTTTGAAGATAACCACACAGAGAGAAATTTAGTAGGTAAAGATTTGCCTGGGATGGAGGTCAGCAAAAGCTTCTTCTGCTAAGGTACAGTAATGTGGGCTATGGTTAATGCTGCAAATGATGCAGCAAAGGTTCAAATGAAAAATTGAAAATCTTATAATCCTCACCAATAAAACCAACCAAATTAATAGATTTCAAGTAGATTTAATACTGGAAAGGTAAAGAAGAAATCAAGCAGTTATGACTGAAACTGGATTTGTGCAAATCTTTGGAGTCAGCTTATTTGATGGAAGTCAATGAAAATAAAATATTTGTCATATTGTTGTCATCATTATTTTTAGTCTACTTTCTAAAGATCATTTGTTTCTGTTCTTTATGTTGTAATTTTAGCGAGACTGGAAAAATTACTCTTTTTGGACTATGTGCCACTGAATGCTCCAGTCATGACCACACTGGCTGCAGTCCAAAAAGTAACTTCTCTCATTTTTGCGATGTCATTGTACCTAGCTTTGAGGAGTATGATGGGCAGAAAACTAATTTATAAATAGTACACTATAAGCAAACAAATAAGCTGTTCTTCACCACCCTGTGGATAAATGGGCCTCACTTTGTTGCTGTCATGTGCTGTCAACCCACTTCCAACATATGGTGAATTTATGAATTAGTAAAGGTAAAAGATGCCCTTGCTCAAAAGCCAGTCATATCCTACTCTAGGGTTCATTGCTCATCTCTTTTTATAGCCAAAGAGCCAGCACTGTCTGGATATGCTGACATTTCTGTGGACATGACTAGGCATGACTAGACACTGGAGTGCACGGAATGCTGTTTATCTTCCTACCGAAGTGGTATCTATTTATCTACTTGCAATTTCTTGCTTTTGAACTGCTAGGTTGGCAGGAGCTGGGACAGAGACAGGAGCTCACTCCGTTGTGCAGTACTTGGGTATTGAGCCTTGACCTTCCAGTCTTAAAGCTCAGCATCTTAACCACTAGGCTCTGTCATGAACAGCCCCAGCTCAACAATTCCAAAATGAAAGTTGGGCCTTCCTTTATGGAGAGAACAAAATGTATATTTGGCCTTTCTCTTTCTCTGCTTTTTTCCACTTTATTCAGCATCACAGACTTTTCCTGTCTTCTCGTGATGGGCCCAAAGAACCACAATCGGGCATACTTGGTACAGTCAAACCTCGCATAAAGAGCACCCCACTTAAAGAGCACCTTGCTTAAAGAGCAGACTTTTCTCTGAATGTTCGCTTCACTTAACAAATAAAACCAACCAAAAACTTGCTGAACAAATAAATTGGGCTTTGCAATCCCCACCACCACCAGAAGTCATAACTGGTCACTTACAATGGTGTTTCACATAAAGAGCAAACTCGAAGACACTGCTGATGATGCGCCCTGCGCCCTCCCGGCCCTGCCACTGGCCGGGAGGATAAAGGAGCCTCCCGTGACCATGGGATCCTTGAAGATGCCGCCACTGATGCACCCTGCACCCTCCTGGCCCTGCCACCAGCCGGGAGGATAAAGGAGCTTCCCGTGGCCACAGGAGGCTCGAAGATGACAACGACGCCATGCCTCGCGCCCTCCCGGCCATCCCACCTTAACGAACTCCTTCTCTCACCCGGTCTGGCACAGGGAGAGGAGACACAGCTGTGGTAGGGGCTGGTGGCTATGAGACTTGCCGCCCCCCTCCCAACGGACTCCTTCTCTTGCCCGGTGGCCCAGGGAGTGGAGACACAGCTGGGCATCCTCCAGGTGGGAGGAGGAAGGGACACCAGCTACAGGAGGCAGCAGCTGACAAAATCTGTATCATCATTTTACTGGACTTCCGACCAACGTCCTTTGGCTGGGAAGAGGAATTGGACTATAGCTGCAGGTGGACGTTTTTGCATTATAATGTTTTCTACTATGATGTGTATTGTTCTACTGTATGATATTTATTGAACCTTATTGCTCTGTTGCACTACAGGCCATGGTATTTTGATAGTACTCTAATGTGTATTGATGTGTAATGTGTACTGACCTACTATATGATATTTACTGTACTTTACTGTTTTGTTATATTGTATGTTATTGTATTTTGTTTGCACTTTAATAGTGATATTAGGGGACTCTGTGAGCCACTCTGAGTCGGTTGAAACCGAGGAGACCGGGATACAAATCTAAAATAAATAAATAAATAAACTCGCTTAAAGAGCAATCCTGTGGAAGACATTATACTCTTTATGTGAGGTACAACTGTAATGGCAATCTTGTGTTGCGAGCTAATCTTTCTCACACTAGGTCAGGTGAAGGGAGCATTAGAATGAACTCACCAAAGGGTGGCTTTGTCTTGGCAGTTTCACATCTGGTCTAGACATGGAAGAAGAATAGTACAGGAGAGTCTCAATACCATCATGTTAAATGCCCACAAGATGGCACTATGGAATATCATTTGTGGAGCAATCAGCCCTGGAGCAATGGGCTCTGACAGTGTCAGGAGAAAGTATGTGAACTGGGAAGTCTCTAATTTTCTGTTATAAAACTACTCTATATTTTAAAAAGGCACTTTTCACCAACATTCCCAACATGGTTTTAAGAAATATTTCTGTGATTAAATAACAGCTACAATATATAGGTAAAATAAAAATACATATCCACAAATATCTTTGAAGCAATGTGAAAGAGAGAACAGGATTTAAATGGTCCTGGAAAGATGAAGAAAACACAATGTCCTTTTAATTTCTACCACTGCATAGAAAGGCAATAGACGATAAAGACCCAGGACAGAACAGGTGGCCACAAACAGCAGGGGAGCTGTCCAGCAAGCACTTTGCTAATCCAGCAAATATAGCTGGATCAGTAAGACTTTATAGGGATCTTCTCACCCACTGGGTACATGAGTCACTAGCAGAGACTAATGACTTTGACAGCAGATCTGGCCCTGCAAGTCTTGAACAAGACATGTGCTAGAACTTACTTCCTTTTCATGAGAAGGGTGAAAAGAAGGGAACTCTGAGCTGTCAAAGAGATACAGTACTGTGTCTTCAATGCTGAGCTGAAGTTTAGCCCAATCCCTCTGTTACTGCACTGCTGGAATGATGATAATAATTATGGAGTTACATGGGGGTGTTACCTTTCTAGGCCCCCAATCTGAGCTGATGTTTGCTGCAACTGCTTTTTTTAAAAAAGTCTTCTCAGGGTTGGTTTCTGGGCCCAGGTTCCTTCTAACACATCCTCTACATCTGATTACCCTAATTTCAGCAATGAGATGAGAGCCTTCTGGCTTACAAGGATGACCTTGAAGATGAGAACTGGTCTTGAGTGCTACTGAACTGGTGGGAATACCAGGTTAAACTCGATTTATCAGAGCTTGTTGAGCATATTCTCTGCAGCAGTCTAAGGAAAAGAAAAACAGACTATTAACCTTTTTTCAAAGTTTTCTAAATTGGATACTAACCACAACACCACATCTTTTTTTCAATCAGCTTGCAAGTACAGTAGTACCTCGCTCAAAAAGCATAATGTGTTCCACAGGATTGCTCTTTAAGTGAGTTTGCTCTTTAAGTGAAACACCATTGTAAGTGACCAGTTGTGACTTCTGGTGTGTGTGTGTGTGTAGGATTGTGAACCCCAATTTAGTTGTTAAGCAAGTTTTTGGTTGGTTTTAGTTGTTAAGCAAAGCAACCCTACAGAGAATATTCTGCTCTTTAAGTGAGTTAGTCTCTAAGCGAGGTGCTCTTTATGCAAGGTTTTAGTCCACGTTTTTCCTATTTTCCAATTTGTTGTCACTTGTTCCAGAAAGAAGTCAGTGAAATATGACTTTGATTTGGCATTACCAAGCAGCATGAGAACTAAGGACACTGTAAACCTGGAAGAACAATTTGGGATGCACTGCAAAATTCAATATGGGATGTATATTTATTTATTTATTACATTTATACCCCACCCTTCTAGATTTTCCCACTCTGGTTGGCTAACAATATAAAACCCACACATTAAAAACACACACACATTGGAATATATATACCAGAAACAAAAAACCTATTGGCTATGGAATAAAATAAAATAGGCCTAGAAGGTAGTCTTTACCCAGAGAATTGTTTATCCTGAGCATGGCCCAATGGCTTTGATGTATTTTGATGTATTTTGCATCTGCTGATTTGCATATTTATGCATTAGGGCAACATGGACAATTTAGAGCATTTTTGCATTTTAGATTTTCTCTTATGCTGACATGCTAGAACTTGAGCATATACACATTTAAATGTTGTTTCAGTGTAAGAAGAGGATAAACAATACATGGGACACAGTTTGCTTTTGTGTTAGTAGGTCAATACTAGCAGATGGCTTATTCACTGTCTTTATCTGTCAGTATAGTTTATTGACTAGCCCAATAGATTGTATAGAATAAGGAGGTGAAGTGAGTCAGAGAACATGAAGGAAGGATTTTTGTGATTCTTCCTTTTGACACTAGAGGTCCTGACTGTGCTATATCTCTTCTGCATAATAATGAAGATGCTACAAGTGGAATGTCTCGGGTGAGTAATTAAATGTGTGCTTCTCTATACAGATTTGGATACAGGTTCCATTCAGATTTATCAGCATATTTAAGTATCTGGCTTGGTTCCATTTTAGATGCCAAACAACAAGAGTTTGGAACAACAACCTGTTTTTATTTTATTTTGGCAAAACAGCTTTGAACTAATTTTCAGGCACTTTATTCAGATGAAATTGGTAAAGAATAGTTAGTGCGATGCTTCATAATGGTGCCACCTAGTCCTATTAGAAATGTTTACTTGGAGAAATATGTGTCTCACATAGGGATACATGGACACCCATAAATGTCATACACACAAGTGGTTTGTCAGCCATATTCAACAAGTGAGCAGGCAGAATGAACTTCAGTCTCTTGTACATACTTTCAGCAGAGGGGCAGTAGAAAACACCCTTTATTTTCAGTTGTACCAATGAGGCTTACTAATTAACAAAAAATAGCCCAGCTAGTCTAATATATCAGTGGGCCTTCATTTCACAGTGTCTTGCTCACTTGAGCTCTGACCACGCTGAGGATTGAAAATCGGCAGTGATACCTTCATCCAGAGTGATATATTAAGATTTTGTGCAATTTTAGATTCCTAGTGGAAATCATGAAATACATTTGGATTTTATAGTCATTAGCAGTAAAGGTTGTTATAAATAGTCAGGAAAGTAAGCCCATAATCAGGATTTTTTATAAACTGGCTTTTTTCACTGTTGAGTATGACATGATACTAGAACAAAAATCAGAATAAATTACTGTATTACACTGTGAAGTACCAGAAAGTTAACTGTCACATCCTAGAAGAATGAAGCTATGCCACATTCTACAATAGTTCAACAGGGACAACAGCTTCTAAACTGTACTGAAGCCTGTGGGTATTTCTATGGAACTAGCATCAAAGATTCAGAAGTGCTCAACTTCTTGCCATACGAGAGGCTGGACATCATGATATCTTAGAGCAGTGGCGGCGAACCAATGGTATGCGTGCCAGAGCTGGCACTTGGATCCCTCTCTGTGGGCACCCATTCAGTCACTCCAGCACAGAGTTCACCCCACCCCCTGCCCAGCAGCCCAATGGAAGTGTTTCCTTCCTCCCCTGTTGCTGTGTTGGCACTTTGCGATAAATGGGGGGGGGGGATTTGAACAATGTTTATTGAATTTTCCAATATAATACATGCGTATAAATCAAATAAACTGAACAAAACAATAAATTAAAAAATAAAGAAAAAGAGAAAAAATAACATACAATATTAAGTAAAGCAAAATATACATTGAGTGATTGATGGGGGGGTACTTAATTTGTTTATACAGTACTTCTTATTGTATTCGTGTAAGATTCCTACTTACTCAATTTAAGTTACAGTTGTACCTCGCTGAAAGAGCATAATGCATTCCACAGGATTGCTCTTTAAGCGAGTTTGCTCTTTAAGCGAAACACCATTGTAAATGACCAATTGGGGGGGGGGGATTGCGAACCCCAATTTATTTGTTAAGTGAGTTTTTGGTTGGTTTTATTTGTTAAGCAAAGCGAACATTCAGAGAAAATTCTGCTCTTTAAGCAAGTTACTCTTTAAGCGAGGTGCTCTTTATGCAAGGTTTGAGTGTATTTCATTTTTGTATAATATTTTTCACTACCTTATATATCTTTTTTACATCATTTCTCTAGTACCTTATGTATATATATATATATTCATTTCCCCCCTCATCTCCACAGTACATTAACACAATAAAACTAATATAAACATATATCACCCTGTGATATTTACAATGTCCAAGGAGTTCACCAAGCATTTGCCCCTTAAATTTCTTCACTTCTTCCAAAAATCCATTAAGTCAGGTGCTGGTGTCTTGCCCTTATTATTTTTTTAATGTACGTTCTAGAAATGGCTTCCATATATTCCAAAAATTATTTTCCTTCGTTACTCCTTTTCTTATATTTAGTTCACATGTCAGCTTGTCAGTAGAGCCATCTCCCATAATGCTTCATACCAGATGTCCACTCCCAATCTTACATTATTTTTCCAGTTTTTTGCAATTACTGTCTTGCGGTCGATATGAAAATGGACAAAAGGCCTTTTCTATTAGAACCCCATTTCATTTGGTTCAAATCCGTTAACAAAACCATTTGTGCATCCAGCTTTAAATTTTCATCCATTATGTTTCTAATTTCTTTTTCTATTTTTTCCAATATTCTGAGACAAGCTGACAATCCCACCACATATGTTTATATGTCCCCATTTTTTTGATGGCTTCTTCAACAGTTTTTAGATTTACTACTATCAATTTGATTTAGTCGAATTGGTGTCAGGTACCATCTCCACAATACCTTAAAATTGTGCTCTTTAACTTTTACTGACAGACATTTCATAATTCTAGTTGTCCATTTCTTCTGCCAATTTTCTTCTGTAATTTTTATTTTCAGATCCAATTCCCACATTTCCTTTAATGTATTATATGACTTATTTTCCTTACTCAAATTTTTGTATAGTCTTTTTACCAAGCCCTTTATTCCAACTGATTCATTTCTTATCTCATCAATTAACTTTTCAAACTCCGTCAATTGTCTATTTAAGTCATATTGAAAGTATTTTTATTCCAATTGTTCACTACAAGTACCTGTAACCAGTTCAGGTTCAGTTCTTTATAAATTTCCAACTTCTTTTCATTTTTCTCACAATTTTAAACCATTCTTTAAGCAAGCATATCCCATATTTTTGTAAGACCATTTTCAGTTTGTCACTTTTAATTGGAAATGATTTTAAATCTAACATTTGTATTATTGGAGAACAGTTAGGTACTATTTTTTGTTCCAATGCACTCCATGTCATCATCGCTTTTATCAAATCATTCTTAACTTTTATCTTAGGGATTTCTTTATCTAAAAAAAAAAAAAGACCATTTCCGTACTGTTGAAGCTCTGTCATTTCTAATAGTCTCCAAATTGCTTTTTTTTTTTTTTTGCCATAATTTTTGTAATGGCATTAAATTGAAAGGCCCTGTAGTAACTTTTTTATATTTGGTATTCCCAATCTCCCTTCTTTTTGTGTTTTATACCACAGGGTCTTTTATATCCTTGCCTTTTTACTCCCATTACAATAATTATTTAACATGTTTTGAAGAAAAGATAAATCCTTTTCTTTCTGTTGGATTGGTAGGGGTTCAAATAAAAAGTTCAATTTTGGCAATAACTTCATCTTACATATTGCAGTTCTACCAAACCAAGAGATATTCATTTTTTTATATTTCTCTATCTTTTCTTTAATTTCTATTTTTATTTTTCCAAAGTTTAATTTATCAAGATCTAACAATTTTCCCAAAATGTTTATGCCCAAATATTTTATACTTACTTTTTATCTCATTTTCTCCTCACTGCTTATGTTACAACAGATTGCCTCTGATTTTTCCCAATTTATCTTCAAACCTATTATCTCCTCAAATTCATTAAGATGTTTTTGCACTTTGTCTAAACTTTTTATTGAGGTTTTTTAAGTTGTAAGAGTGACATCACCATATAAACTAACTTTTATTCTTTCTCTTCTCTCTAAGGCAGGGGTGCCCAAACATTTCAGGCCATGGGCCGATCATGTGGTTCAGGGAGCCAGTCACTAAGGCCTGGGGGCCGGATGCAACACTGACGCCAATTCATCTGGACATGATTTACTTCTGCTTCCAGGAGTAATGAGGGCTTTGTGGGCCAGATGAATTGGTGCTGGGAGCCTCATCCGGCCCTCAGGCCTTAGTTTGAGCACCCTTGCTCTAAGGTCTTATCCTCTCTTATTGCTCTTGCCAACATTTCCATTGCAGTAATGAATAATATTGGTGAGACGCGGCAACCTTACCTTGTTCCAGCTTTTAGATCTATTTTTTTCTGTTACTATATCATTATCCCTCACTTTAGCATGTCCTTTCTTATACACTTGATTTATTAGATTTTTAAATTTTTCTCCAAACCCAATTTTTCCTATCATTGTCTTTATTGTAATCCACTGTAATGAATCAAAAGCTTTAAATATGTCTAATGATAACAACATAACTTTTTCTTTGTTTTGATTCACTACTTCCAACAAATCTATCACTCTTCTTGTTAAATCTATCATGTACAGTATCTTCCTTTTAAAAAGCCAACTTGATCCTTATCAATGTAATTTATCATAATGTTGTTGAGCCTATTAGCCAAAATTGCAGTAAAGATCTTAGCATCTTGGTTGATTAGAGAAATTGGTCTATACGATCCAATATTTTCCAAATCTTTTTCTGGCTTTGGTATTAAGATAATTATGGTTTCATGCCATGAATTTGGTATTTCTCCTCCATCCAATATGTAATTATACAATTTCTTCAATTTTGAAACTACAGTAAAGAGCGCCTTGTTTAGAGATTAACTCGCTTAAAGAGCAGAATTTTCTCTGAATGGTCTCCTCACTTAACAACTAAAACCAACCAAAAACTCGCTTAACAACCAAATCAGGATTTGCAATCCCTCACCCCCTCCAGAAGTCACAATTGGTTACTTATAATGGTGTTTTGCTTAAAGAGCAGACTCACTTAAACAGCAATCCTGTGGAATACATTATGCTCTTTAAGCAAGATACCACAGTATTATGTCTTTGAATTCCTTATAAAATTCTGCTGGCAGGCCATCTTCCCCTGGTATTAAATTGGCAAGTGTTAAATATAAGCAACTAAAGGATAAACAGACTCAAATCAAGAATCACTTAAGAAGGCTTCAAAATGAACATGCTAGGACAAAGGGGAGAAAAGGTGTGAGAAGAAATTCAGAGGTTAAAAAAGGAAGTAATAGGAAAAGATATGGAAAAAGTTAAGAAAAACTTGGTATACTTAAAAAGAGAATATTTTGAATTCAGTAATAAAAATTCAAAAATGCTGTCAAGGACTGTAAGAGAGAAGAAAGAAAAAAGAGAGATAGACACATTGGTAGATGTGGATGGGAGGAGGTACAATAAAACAAGTGATAAATTAAAAATAGTAGAACAATTTTACCAAAATTTATATAATAAAAAGGAAATAAAAATTGAGAAACTGGAGGAGTATTTAGAAAAATATAAAGAAAAATATAAAGGAGATAATAAAAGAACATATGAAAAATATGGAAGAACAAATAACAGAGATTGAAACTGAAAAGGTGATAAGTAATTTAAAGACAGGTGAGTTTTTGGGTTTTAGTTTGGGCACTCGGTCTCTAAAAGATTTGCCATCACTGTCTTAGAGCAATTTCCCCAGCCCAGTGTCTTACAGATGTGCTAATTAACTTGTGAACGGCCCAGAGAGTGCACTAAGTGCTATGGGATGGTATATAAGTGTGATTGCTTTTGTTTTGCTTTGCTCTATAGCACCAAACACCCCTGTCCTGTGTGGTCAATGGATATGCTTTCTGGGAATGATGACAGATGTAAACCAGGACATCTGAAGAGCATCAATTTGGAGATTGTTGTCTCCTTGTTTAGGAAATAACAACCTTATCTCAATGAGGCATCTCTCTTCTTCCTACCACAGCTTTCTATTGATGCCAGCTGGCACTTGGAACTGGCAAG
The DNA here is from genome assembly GCA_030440675.1 of Furcifer pardalis. Classification (NCBI taxonomy): domain Eukaryota; kingdom Metazoa; phylum Chordata; class Lepidosauria; order Squamata; family Chamaeleonidae; genus Furcifer; species Furcifer pardalis. The sequence continues at coordinate 63,032,891 of CP126893.1, read as the reverse complement.
AAAAGGGAACCCCAGGGTATCTCCATGCTGATGCAGGTCATAAATGGAAAACTGGTGCAGACATCTGTTTTTTTAGGCACCAATGATCTTTGTCTACTCTTTTTTCTTCTGCAGTCCCTAGTTCTTGCTTAGGATAAAATAGCTGCAAAGCAACATGTCAAAGCTTGGTGTCATCTCTGAAACACTCAGTACAAGACTGGCATAGGCAGGCTCCTGATGAGCTCACACATGCCATGCTATATATTATGTGTCCAGAGGGTCCTTCACAGTGAGAACTACAAAGCAAGAATTGCTACCTAACCCATGCCAATAGGTCCAATCTGTCCTTCTTTTATGCTGGCCAAACCTATGGCATTAATAGCTCAATTATCCACTTCCCAAAGGCTCAGGA